>HG995330.1:5839366-6371866 GCA_905333045.1 Lysandra bellargus
GTTTGTGCCAAAACAGTTTGGTAAGACTTCCAGGTCACATAGAATGAATATCAAGGCTATTATACTTATACTTTCTAATGCAATATCTTTGGTTTTAGATGCGGTTAAAATAAATGGTTTGCAACGAATCGTTGCAACGGTTTACTTTTTATTAAAATTAGACACAAAATATCAATACATAAAAACTCAATACATACAACTCAATATATACAACTCAATACATAAAAATAAAATAAGAATATTGACTCTTATCTTTGTTTCAAATTATTTTCAAGCTATCGAAACACATTACCTACTCATCATTTTCTGGTTGTAAAATAAGACAAAAATTCAAAAGAAAGTGTAAAAATCTATTTATTTGAATTAATTAAAAACCTTTGTGTGATTTATTGAATAATTGAAGAGCTTAGACATATTCATTTTCGCGCGATTTTGCTATGAATGAGATAAATTAATTATGAAGAGTCTCGAATCGTTTGAACTTGAGCCATAATAAATTAATTAAGTGGCGTGACAAGATCGGATTACGATTGGTTCGAACCAATTGATTTCTTCAAGCGCTGTAAGGGAGCGTACGTAGTAAGCGACAGAAAATACAACGTAGACCTAGGTGAATTGACTTCTAAAGTGACGTAATTGAATCGCTTATTTACATAGGTAAGGAAAAGATAATTAAAGTAATACATCCTGGTGCAGGTGTAGAAAAGCACGCTGCAGCTCTAGGCTGTGCTAGTGCAGAAAGCGTAACAACATAGCAGAAAAAAACGCAGCAACCTAGAAAGACGAAAAACGATTATGATAAAAGCGTAGAGATATAACTAAAAAGTATGGCAATGCTTGAGCAGGGTTCATGGAGATTAAGGCGCTATATTGAAAAAACTGTCTTTTTTGACGTAATACTATAGGACCCTCAGAAATGTTACAAATCTGGTAATGAGATATTCATATCTTCATAGCCTTATCTAGGTTTGAGAAGAACTAGAAACACGATTAATCTATTTTGCCTCGATACATTTAATTTTCGAAATGACCTCTTAAAAATACGAAATTTGAAGATTATTCTTAAATGAAAATAGATGTTTTGTAAGAAATTAGTCTAATTGATAGACACCTTTGCAACTCAAAATCTTATAGAAGCATTTTGCTTAAATGGTCCTAGTTATTTTTAAATGATTATAATTACGTTTTTTCGCATGTTTTCCGAGCGAGCCGATAGCTTCTGGCCGCAGCGTATTCACGACTTTATAGTCATACAAATTAAGTATAAAATTGCCCTTGCGGTAAAATTACTTTCGATATAGCGCCTTAAAAGCGTATCAATATGACTGCAAAGCGTAGCAACCGCCGTAGCGATATAGGTATAGCAGAAAAGCGTAGCAAAGATGCAATATAGCTACAGATACAACGCCATAAGTTTTTAACTTCATCTTATTTTTACATTTATTATTTATTATTTAATCTCAATTCAATAGCTCGAATATTATGCTCCCATCGTGCCCTATTGCGCACGGAACTCGAATCAGTTAAACGATATTGGACAGATAGGAGATTTCATACCCCATTAAGGAGGTCGATCGTTTAATTCAATCTCGCTCCATCGATGAATGTTTTGCATTTTAAATATTTACAGATAGGCCAAACGATCCTAATGGTCTTCGATTGACAGTTCGAGAAACTACACTTAAGTGCTCTAAAGTAAATTACAGTTTTAAGATCATTTGATTGAATAAATATTATTGCAGATTTATTATTAGTCAGTAAATGGGTTGTAATGAAATATTTTTCGTTGTGTTTCAAATTCCATGTAACAAAAAATTGAGTCCCCTGTATAAAGTTCACTGTGAAAGGAGCAGCGCTGAAAGACTTTTTTTTTGTAGTAAAGTAGGTATTGTTACTTTCACAGTAAGCTCTATACAGAGAACATAATATACACACCCTAAAGTATTTTATCACTTTGTTTTGTTACGTTGTATAACGGCCGTACTCAGAGGCATTAAATGATGATAAAACTTCAATTAGTTTCTATTATTCGTAGACATCAATTTAATGAAGAGTTTGACAGATATTATGTATCCAGGGGATTATGTCAAACTAATCATTTTATTAAGGCGATCCCAGACAGAAGTTATATAACGTTATATAACATTTTTGTCTAACATTTTTTTAACAAATTATAATAAAAGACATGTATTTTTTTTGACATATTGCAGCGTATGTTATTTGATGTTATAAAATGTTATCGTGTCACACAATGTTTTATAACGTTATATAACTGCTGTCTGTATACAGTCACGTAATTAATATTCGTCTTTGAGTGCAGCAATGAGTATAACTGTACCAAATAGAACTTTAATCCCATGACCTACTATTTGCGCCTAATTTCACAAGTGTGTAAATGTAAATTTATATTTAAACGGCGATTGTGTGCACTCAATGCATAATGCATAGCTGATGCATTCAAAGCCAAGTGTTTCCTTGATCTATGAATAATGATTTCTATTAGCTATATCGCCAATATTGATATAAGCTTTTAAGCGAATTTATATTGGCACTGCCTTGGCTTTGTTAATGCTAACCATTATAAGAGCTCGTTCGTTTAGTAATTGATAGTTTTAAATACGTTTTCTTATAATGGCTAATCTATTTTGAGTCAGATATTTGAGTTTTCTAAATTGGAAAATTAGTACATAGGCTTTTTGAAGTGAAAACTTCTTTAGCGGCGTTGAGCACTTTTGTGGGATGGGTAAAAACTGTGAAACTCGCGTCAGATTCTCGTGCTGATCGAAAAACCTTGGAAAAACCGTAAGACGGTTGGAGAGTAGTGTTTTGTGTCGAACTCGAACTCGAACTCGAACTGGAACTCGAACTCGAACTCGAACTCGAATTGATTGTAAGGGTTGCGATTAATTAAAAATATCGATTTTTTTAAAAATCGATTTCCATAAAAAATGGATTAAAAATTTATTCGATTGTAAGGTTTTCAATTAATTAAAAAAATCCATTTTTAATAATCGATTTTCATAGAAAATGGGTTAAAAAATGCACAACGTTAATAATCAAGTTTTCACTTCTGCCGGCACTCCCGGAGTGCAACCCGTCTTTTTTTACTTGCATTACGGCCTAAAAGCCAGCGAAGGCTTTACTTTGTCATTTTATAAAAGCTGAAAGTTTTCCAGTTTATGACTTCTATAGCAATAAGAACGTCCAGCAACTATGGTTTCGGTCGCGGTTGCTTTAGGAGGTAAGTATTCAATTGTGAAGGTCTACCTAACCTTCGATAAAGCATAAAGCTCAAGTTTATATGGGTAATCTTATACCCTTAAACGAATCGGCTCCAACGATTTTCATGAAATTTAGCATATAGGGGGTTTTGGGGGCGATAAATCGATCTAGCTAGGAATCATTTTTAGAAAATGTCATTTTATTCATGTTTTATCGAATACCGAGCAAAGCTCGGTCAAATAGCTAGTAACAATAAAAGTAAACTTTCAGCTTTTATAAAATGACGAAAGTCTGGTCATCGCTGGCTCTTACTTTATTAGTATAGTTGTGATAAAACACGTAATTACCTAATTGAAATTTTACTATTTATTGTTATATCAGATTTTTAATAGTATCACAGATTATTTTAACAATTTAATGAAATTAAATTTTCAGCACGTTAATTTTGTAACATGCTTCATTTTTTAATTAGTAAAGTTTGCTGCTATTATAATGTTACAATTAATTGCGGCAATATCTCGTAAAATTTCAATGTCATTATTGAAATGAAATTAATAATTTTGACAGCGATAAGGGTAGCCATTATCCATTTGTGGTGTCCCGCGCCATTTCTCATCGGACTGTAACCGTTTGCCATACGGATAAAGCGATTGATTTTTAGGGCCTATTAAGCGGACTCTATACTGGGTAGTCCATACCAATATTATTAATGTGAATGAAAATGTCTGCCTGCCTATTACCCCTTCATGCCCAAGCCACAGAACTGATTTAGCTGGGTATGTGGATATTTTGACTCCCGGGAAAGGACATAGAATAAATACATTTTATCCCGTAAAAATTTACGATTCCCGCGCGATAAACGAATGTTGGCGCAACGGAGTTGCGGGCATCGTCTAGTTATTATTAAAAATTTATACATCACTTACTTTCCTATTGCTACACAATATTGTCCTTGTCTTAAGCATTGAAAAATTCCTCGAAAGACAATGATAGAACACCGTAGCTTGTACATTGTCTTAAAGCAAGGCTGTCCCTAAAATTAGCAGGTCGATGTCTGTCAGTGCGAATATCGACGTAAAGGACACTAAAATAGTATTCATATCAGCGCGCCTTGTACAGTGGCGATTACGACGCTCGCCGCGTCCTTGATTGGGCGAAATAGGAGAAAATTATACATTTTATTTTATTTTTTTAATGACCGCATCATTTATTTAAAAACTATTCGGTTATTTCCTTTGAACTATATAAAAGCTATCCTTTTTGTAAAAACAAATAATATTATTTTCATTGAAAATTACGAGATGTTCGAATTTGAAGTACATTTTTATGGTGATATTCAAGATTTTTTCACAGAATTACCATGCCATTTTTCAATATTCTGTTCGGTTATTTTTTACTTTGTTCCGTTTTGAATCTACATTAATTTTGGTGTAAGAGAATTCCACACAATTTCTTCAGACTGGAAGCTTAAAAATCAGTCTTTTCGATCTGGCCTGGCCTTAAGATCGTGTTACTTTTTTTTTTACTAGGGTGACTATATTGATCGACAGTAGAGCTGTTTTCCACTATTTTTACTAGGGTGACTACATGTTTATGTGTCACTCAAACTTATCACTTAAACTTGTGGACTGTATTTAGAAGTTAGATGAATATAAGATTATTACGTTTTTAGAAGATATATGTTGCATCCCCTGGCCAGGGTCCGATATAAAGTGGATATCCGGTGTTGCTAGCGCTTCTGTATTGCTAGCTGACGCAACCGAAAGACGTCTTGATCCTTTGCGTTTTGCCCATATAAAAAAATATCGCGGAATCGCGTACACAACATATTATATGGATCGTCAGAAGATCTGGTTTCCATAGTTGATTCGACCTAATATCTACAAGGATCTTTTGGCATTTGGATGACAAGGACGAGGGTGTAGAATGTAGATCCAAAATACGTCAGTCACTCGAAATGATAGCGATGAATTTCTACGCTTAAATTCTTTGCTTGCATAAGTCATGTATTTAAAAGTTGAACTTGTACCAAATCTTAAAAGTTTGCATAATATTTCACTATTATAAATTATAATGCGCTGCGTTCTATAGATATCTCGGCAAGATATAACACAGAGATTGAGTGACAAGACCCGCATCCGGCGCCTATCGCGCCAAGGTCTAAATCGATAGAAATGTCGTTTATTTTTCACGCTTTGTGCCGTTGGAATATTATAGAGTGTAAAAGCGTCCTAGTTGGCTTGGAGAAGCCACGTTGCGTTGCTTTGTTAGATTGGAATTACGCATCTACGTTGCGTGCGACAAAACAATGCATAAAATGGACGTGAAATGCATGAAAGTTGACAGTAGCGCGTTCACTCTTTTGACGATTCTTCCAGTCGTTTCGTAGAAACACAGCCTCCAACAATGCAACGTAATGAATGCTTTATAAAGTATTCATTAATAATATTATATCTATTAAATTAATCAAATGTGAGATAATATTATGCTACTTAGAAATGTGGAACGCTCTTGATAAATTTCGAATCCGATGCAACTTTTCCAAATACGAGGTGTAGTGTCTCTATATTTTTATTGGTATCTCTTCTCTTTGAATATTATTAGTACCTTACCATTGATACTAGTTTGAAACATAAAATAATATTTGGAATATTATTTAATTATCTACAACATATTTTCTGCGTGTGGCAGACGAAAAAAACCCCCTTTAAGAAATATTCTACTAGAAAATGCTGTCAACGCTTTTTAAAATAATTATCAAAAAAAATACTTTTTTTATGATAGTCAATTTAGAATAATTATCCGACAATTTTTTAACCTCTACTTCTGACAATATAAACTGTTGTGCTTTTACAGTACGTAACCAATTCTGATAAAGTATGTAAGTACACCGATTTTCGTTTAAACGTGCCAAAATATGCCAAATATGATCAGTATCACGCATATTATTATCGGTTTTCTGGAATTTGCTATAAATACATTTATTGCCTTCTATATTGTATTTACTCTATGCTATTTGTGAACTTGATTTAGTTCAAATATGATTTTGTAAAGCCACCTTAAGCGTAATATTCTAATTTTGTACTAGATTTACACATCCAAAATAAACTTACTAAAATAATAACAGTACGCCGCGGCGCGGCGCCACTTGATTCAGTTATTCTGTAACAATTATATTATTTCAGTTACAAGATAAAGTTTATATTACTTGCATATAATAATAATGCCTTTCTGTGCCAAATTATAATAACATAATATTACTAGCTGTTGCCCGCGACTTCGTCCGCGTTAACATAGTATAATAACGGAAATGGGTTTCATGTTCCTAACTTAAGAAATGACGGACTTTCATTGAAACTTTCAACCCCTATTTCACCCCCTTCGGGGTAAAATTTTCAAAATTCTTTCCTTAGTGGGTGTCTGCTTAATAAAACAACCCTACTCACCAAATTTCGTGGCTGTAACTTTAATAATTTTTGCACAACGATGATGAATCAGTTAGTCAGTCAGTCAGGACATGTAATTTTATGAGTATAGATGTAGTAAAGGTTTAAAAAAAATTCAAGAGATGAGAAATTTTGAAAAAAACGTATTCGTGCGATAAAATAACGTGTAAGTTAACAGCTGGACGAAAAGTTTTGTATGAAAAGATTTACGTTTTTAATGATCCCTCTGTCCAAACTATTCATCATGGCCGCCATGTTTCCTATGGGATATGTCATACATCGAGCACAGTCATGGGAATCACCTTGTATCTGTGCGGATTGCCTATGATCTGGGTTTTTGGGTCAAGATCGAAATGAAACTCAAGTTTGCTACGTGAAACTGCATTAGTACTAAATATTAACTGCTAGAATACATGCCGAATTGTAGGGTTTATGTAAGACTAGAACTACATTTTAATCTTTATCTAAACTAACATTATAGAGAGGGAAGGTTTGTTGGTTTGGATCGATTTTGGCGAAATCGGGAATAGGAATTTTGAATATTTAATGGAAACAGGCGTTACTTTGCGGAAATCCATAGCTTAAAATTTAGTTTGTAAATAAACTTGTAAATAATTGTAATAAACTTCCACCTTTCTACGTCTACCACAAGTTCACAAGTCGAACAACGTTCGTCAAGTGACTTGACGGACGTTGTTCGTAGAGTCCACATCCTGAGGATGCTCCGGTGTTGGGGCGAAACGCGCGTCGAGGTTTTCAACCTGCATGGTGGTGGGGGCCTTGCACGGATTTGCCAACAATATTGCTTATGTGGTGGTGGTGTTTGCATGTTCTTGCATGCGAGTACGCATAGTCAGTGTGGGAGGAGGGAGGTGCTGTACGTATGCCTATGCGTACACTCACTCATTTACTTAAAGGTGGAAGTTTATTTCGCGGAATATTGCTAAAAATAATAACAAACTAAATTTTTTATAGGAATTTTGATTCCGAGGAATTAGGAAAGACACCTCAATAGCGAGAAAATGAACTGTAACCATGGGATAGTATGTCTACAAGTAATTTGTTTTTGGCTATATTCATTAAATTATAACACATGAGTAGTCAAAACCTACGATTGAGTTGTTGTCTTTAATTTGTTGATACGTTGATATAATATTATACGTTTTTCACTCCACTTTTGTAGGATAGTAATTTTACTATATCAGGTAAATTCTAGGTGTAATCAAGAATTTCCTAACCATATTAAATATATTTTAGAAAAATCTTTAATAGTCTACAAAACCGTTAACTTATGTTTCCAGTGTAAAAATTGCCCCCGAAGTCTATTTTAATAGTTTGATTTTACAAGGTATTCAATTTAGAATACCTTTAATAGAGGAAAAATTAAGTGGAAATATGTTCCCAGCTTTTAAATTTTTATTTTAATGGCAACAATGAAAAATAATGCCGAGAACGCGGCCGGCTGTTGCTCTCGTTTTTAATTTGGGTTAAAAATATAAAGTTACTTTTTATCTAATTTTCGGTACGAATATTGAATCATTATTAAACGATAATAAATTGGGCTGAAGAGGTTTGACTCTTTTTTCTTTATTCCTCTTCTACAATTTAGTACCTTTTTCTATTTTATATTAATTGAGAAACTATAGAGCTTAAGCTTAAGCATATATAATATGCAATTATACTAGACTAGATGATTAGTTTATTGGGAACCGTACCTTTTTCCAGGATAAAATGTATCATGTGTCCTTTCCCAAGACTCAAAGTATCTCCATACCAAATTTCACCGAAATCGGTTTAGCAGCTTGGTCGTGAAGTGGTAACAGACAGACATACAGAATGATATACAGGTAGACACACTTTATAATATAAGTATGGATTATTATACTTACAAGTATTCGACCGTTCTCGTTATATTTTATGTAGGTGACGTCAAGTCAATAATCTCGGTCATGAAACATTATCTCGGCAAACATTTTTGTGACTAATCCATATTTTGATTGATAGATTAGGTTCAGCCATAAGCTGAGCACGACTCGTGATATAATATTTGAAACTATACTGTACTCGGCGAAACATGGCGGTAGCGGTCATTGACTCCCTGTCAAAAACTTGTCATTTTCTATATGGGTGAGGCCGCCAATTTTTGCTGATAGGACGCAGAAAAATTTTGCGAGAGAGAGAAAATCTACGCTGCTTGTGACGTTGGAGCGTCTAAATTGTAGGGAATTTATTTCTCTACGCTATCATAGCATATCATAGCATATTCATAACATATCAGATTTATCTTCAAATCTGTCATACTTACTGCTACAGCGATAGTTAAAGTGCACTTCTTCCACGGCGGATTGTATATTTTAAGCTATTTCCTTACCTTTTTTATGTTTAATTGTAAATATATTTTTAGACTATTATTGGAACTCAAATAATTCTAATGCATGCTTGAGCACTTTGTTTTCTTCGTTAGAATCAGTTTTCGATCATAAGATAAACACAATACTTTTTAAAATACAAAGGGCGGAGAAAAATAATTGCAAAATCAGCAAAAATTGGCGGCCTCGCCCTTATAAACTACGATTGATAGTGAAGTGTCAAATGTTGTCAATCGCGGCTTTGTATAGAAAATGACAAGTTTTTGACAGGGAGTCGCAATGACCGCTACCGCCATGTTTCGCTGAGTACAGTATGATGCTCGCAACTCCGTTGCGCCAAAATTCAATCGTGCAGGAACCGAAAATTTTACCAGTATAAAAACTATCCTTTGTCCTCAGCCAAGACACAAAATATTTGCATACCAAATTTTAACAAAATCAATTCTGCGGTTTAAGCATGAAGACGTAACAGACAGACACACTATCGCATTTATAATAATACTAGATGACGCCGGAACTCCGTTGCGCCAAAATTCGTTTATCGCGCGGGAACCGTACATTTTTCCGGGGCAAAAAGTATCATACGTCCTTTCCCGGGACTCAAAGTATCTCCATGCCAAATTTCAGCAAAATCGGTTCAGCGGTTAGGGCGTGAAGAGGTAACAGACAGACAGACAGACACGCTTTTATAATATTAGTATGGAAGTATGGATTAGTATATGCTCGCCAAGTCATTTAACGCGATCCGAAACTATTGCAATAAACATTTCGAGCAACCTTTAGAAATGAAATATATCAGAGCAAGCCAATTTCTCCGTCATTTGTCGTGAGAATGGCGTCCTAAACCATTCCATGAACTATTGAGTAATCCCCCGCTGTAAGTGAATATATTTTTCCGATCCCACAACCCCAAACCTGTCAGCCTGTAAGAAATGGTCTCATAATGCCTCCTCTACTTATTCCGATTTGTAGGACGATAAAAAGCTCCGATTTACACGACAAAATGTGAGAAGTGTTAGTAGTTTTGCAAGAAGCATTTGTTACTTACGTTAGAAAAAAGAATTTTTCCATAGGCAATATATAAAGTACTAAAAAAACTAAACTAAAATATAAATAAAGTAAGGAATAAAATTATTTCCGTTAACTACGAGTATAATAATTATGCTAAGTACCTACTAAATGCTAATGGTAAATAAATTGATCCCACTAAAAACATACCTGTTAAAATAGGGCCTAGTTCCAATAGGTTGATTTTCGGTCTAAAAAAAGAGTTGAAATCTAATCCAATGCCAAGTTCAGATGCACTTCACCGATCATAATCATCTTCATTAACAGCCTGATTCATAATACTTCTAATTTAAACTTGGCAGGTAAATTAATTATATAATACTAATTATATAATTAATCAAGTGTTACGTATAGCACAAAAACCTGCCAAGTTCAAATTTATCAGGCTGTTGATGAAGGTGATTATGATCGGTGAAGTGCATCTGAACTTGGCATTGGATAAGATTTCAACTCTTTTTTTAGGCCGAAAATCAACCTATAGGAACTAGGCCCTATTTTAACAGGTATGTTTTTGGTGGGATTTCAATACTTTTTTTCAAGAAATCATAGGTCTATGTTTATTGTTTTCTTTTTGTGCCACGCCCCATAGTAAACAATGGTTTTGATAGATGCCGCTAGTGGTATTTGCTAAACTATCAGTAGAAGCCAAATTTTCAAGTAAGCAGTATTTATTTATTAAGCTATACAGTGTGCATTATACATGACAATATTTTATACCCCCCTCTCCTCCTCGCACCATCCTCATCGTATTCTCATTGTGTCACTAGTACATAAGAATTTTTATCTCAAGTTCGTAGATGAGCCGACTCACGCTTGACCGATTTCTAAAATTTCTTAATTATTTGTTAATTTACATATAACACACGACCTGTGTGCCAAATTTCATAACGCTAGGACATTTAGAAGTAGCCTTTTATAGTTCATAGATGAGCCAACTCACGCTTGACCGATTTCTAAAATTTCTTAATTTTTTGTTAATCTACATAATATAACACACGACCTGTGTGCCAAATTTCATAACGCTAGGACATTTGGAAGTAGCCTCTAAAGTTCGTAGATGTGCCGAATCACGCTTGACCGATTTCTAAAATTTCTTATTTTTTTGTTAATCTACATATAACACACGATCTGTGTGCCAAATTTCATAACGCTAGGACAATTGGAATTTGATTACCGGTCAGTGAGTGAGTGAGTGCCAAAATTAGCTATTTTTACAGGGAGATATGTCAGGATCTACCGAAGCTATATCTATGAAATTTGGTATACTGTGTAAGTACTAGTATATAATTACGTAGCTATAATTTTATCTTTGCACCTGCAATAGACACTAAGCTACAGGGGGGTCAAAAGTGCGTCGAAACGGTTCGTGTAAATAGTACACGACATGCGCGCGGCCTGCTGGAACTAGGCCTGCGCACTTCCGTGCGCTTTGATTATTTGGTCGATTACATTAAACCTGAGATATCACTATTAAATAAATCGTAACTAAAAAATCCGCAATCTCATATTGGGACTATCTACAGAGTGTAACAAACCAAAGTAATAATACTTCGGTGTTTATATGAGTCCCCTGTATAAAGATGACTGAGAAAGTAGCAGCGCTGAAATTTTTTATAAGCTTTGGTATGAGCAAATTCATGACGCGGGGGCGCTTGCTCCTATAAACCCCGAAAAAAATATATTTCAGCGCTGCTACTTTCACATTAAACCCAATATACGGGATACATACACACTCTAAAGTCTAAAGTATTATCATTTTGTTTTATTCCACCCTGTTTTGAATAATTACGGATTTTCTAACGCACAAGCTTTCTCACGTACCTAAATGCCGATCTACAAAATACTGAATTAAGCATCATGTAGCGGGACCATAAAAACGGTCTCTTGTGCTACTATGTGAGGATTTTTTGGTATTTCCAGCGGAATTCAGCCCGTGATTCAGGTGAATAATGTTTTGTTATCTCCAGGCGATGTTTTAAGCCCTAAAGTGAAATAGGGGTGGGACGCTCTATCGTAGAGAATATTTTTCGTTGATATTTTACAGTAAACGCTTGGAATCCACTCTTTGGTATGAGCAAATATATCGTAGTGAATTAAAAATATTAGAAGTATCCATGCTGTGATTCTGAATACTAAAATATGTTGTCTGTCTGTTTGTTTTAATCCCACTCTTAAACCGCTGACTAATATGATTTAGATGGCTATGGATATTGGATACTTATACCACGTATTCTGATACTTTGGGATAATTTAAAATTCCGTCATAATGTATGGTTCCCGGTTACTTAACGAATATTTGCACTAAGTTGTGCCCAATTAAGAGTATTATTATAAAATAACATTTAGTAAGGGGCAGCAGTAAAACTATATCGATGTCAATGTTTTAGGCCTACAATTGCACACGGTTCGCGGGTTTTAATTCGCTTGTTTGGGCAACGCAATTACAAAAACTCGGGGCACCTGTGATGCACTCGTCATAATTGACACGAGTAACTAACTCACTTCACTTTCAACATTAATTGACCTCTTTGTATTTTTAAAAACGAAAAAATATGGTTTTGACGCGCTTTATGTATGTCTATAATCTATATATATAAAACTCAAAGGTGACTGACTGACATGGTGATCTATCAACGCACAGCCCAAACCACTGGACGGATCGGGCTGAAATTTGGCATGCAGGTAGATGTTATGACGTAGGCATCCGCTAAGAAACGATTTCGATAAATTCCAACCCCAAGGGGTTAAAATAGGGGTTGAAAGTTTGCATATAATAATACTTCTTAACGCGAGCGAAGCCGCGGGCAAAAGCTCGTGTTGAATAAAGAGAAATACACAATGATACACAATGACAAATTAGATCCACATACTTCCATGATGATCCGTACTAATTAAGTGTGAAAGTGTGTCTATCTGTCTGTTACCTCTTCACGCCCAAACCGCTAAACCGATTTTGCTAAAATTTGGTACTTTGAGTTCCGGGAAAGAAGAAGGATACTTTTTATGTCTAATGCGCAGTGGTTTGAGTGTAAGATAAATATTTTGACGTAACAGACAAACATACACGCATTTTAATTTCTTTAAAGCTCTAATATTCTACATTGTCCTTAGCTGCATTTCACAGCTCACCAAATTTTCGATTAAAATAAATCGGATATAATACAAATTACATAATAATAAAACAAAGTCGCTTTTTTCTCGTATGTCCCTTTTTTCCCTTTAATCTTTAAAACTACGCAACGGATTTTGATGATTTTTTCAGTGTTAGATAGCCCATTTATCGATGAAAACTATAGGCTATATTTTATCACGCTAAGACTAATAGGAGCGAAGAAATAGGAGAAAATGTGCAAAAAACGGGGAAAATTATTTGAAAGAAAAGAAAACTACTAGTTCTGTATACTTTCAAAGTACACAAACTGCTGAAAAACACATATTGAACAACAAATAATAAGTACGCTTACAATTAACAAACTGTATGTTTGTTTACATAGAAATTCTGAACTAGCGCAAAGCATAAAAAAATTATGTTAGCATAGTTTCAGCGCAAGAACATTTTCTATTCTCTGGTATACAGAATGACCCAAACCTAAGTAATAATAGTTTAGGATGTGCTTGTATCCCCTAAATAGAAATAGCTGACTGTGAATTGTGAAAGTATAATCATTGAAAAAGTTATTTTTTTTATTATTGTATTTCTCATAGAACCTTATAAGTTACAAGTAATTCTTTCAGCGCTGCTACTTTCATAGTCAACTCTATTATAGAGAACACGATATATACATCATAAAGTGTTAGCACTTAGTCCTGTATACTGTATAGTTTTGAATACTCTCCGCTATAAAGTGGTTCAAAGTTGTTTACACCAGTATGTTATGCTCGTTATAATATTGACTTTCTAGTTCGCTATTCACGTACCCACTTCAATTATGCTTCGCTTTACTCATAAACTAATTTGAGTACTGGTAGTGGTGGCTAAAATGATATCGATAAAAATAAATTCCACCAAAAAACATTTTCATGTAAAAATGCTGCCAAGATGAGAACATAATAGTTCAAGGTGTCAAAAAGTAGTGAGATCTCATGTAGAGCCAAGTTTCAAACCTTACACACTCAGCCCTAAATGTAAAAACCTTAATTTTACACATAAATCGCGGCAAAATACTTGATATAATGTGTCAGCCGCACGAGAAGAATCTAAAAACTCTACACATTAGTCAAAATTGGTGGCTTGGCCATTTTGTTGCGGTTAATATAAAAGTTATTAAGTACAACAGAAGAGTAGTTCAAAGCTCATAGCATGACCAATAACAGATTGGCAGCATTTTTACATGAAAATGTTTTTTGGTGGGATTTCATTTCTTTTTGTAAGTTTTACAACACACGTTTTTATGAAATTAAGGGGCATACGAGCATGTGCACTCGCATTATTAGAAAAGTTGCAAGTGCTTTGCCAGCCTTTAAGAGGGGATCAGTTATATAATATAAAATTAGGGGACAAACGAGCAAACAGATCACCTGGTGGAAAGTACTACCGTCGCCGAGTTGACATACTTTCAGACAGAAAAGACTATTAAGCCTCAATTATGAGGGAATAGGGAAAAGGGGTATCCCTATTCCCCTGTTCTCTTTCCCTTTTTTTATGAAATTAGGGGGCAAACAAGCAGACGGATCACTCGACGGAAAGCAACTGCCGTCGCCCATGGACACAGTAACATTAGAAGAGTTGCAAGTGCGTTTCCGGCCATTTTATGAAGGAATAGGCTAAGGGAATAAGCAGAAGAGAATAGAGATAGGGAATAATGTGTTGGTATAGAGTGCAGTTGGGCCTCCACTAAACTCACTCACTAGACGAAACACGGCGCAAGCGCTGTTTCACGCCGGTTTTCTGTGAGTCTGTGGTCTCTCAAGGATAACACGTATTTTTTAGGGTTCCGTAACCATAGGGTAAAAACGGGAACCTATTACTAAGACTTCGTTGTCTTCTTGTTTCTGTACTAATAGTATGTTACATACCAAATTTCAGCTTTCTCAGACTTCAGGAAGTACCCTAACAGTTTTGATGATAGGTTGAGTCAGTGCTAAAATTGTGGGTTTTTGGACACCTATAAAATCTAAAGTATAATAGCTACGATATTTAAACTTTGCGCATTTTATTATTTCACTCATGTCATTATATCCTAAAAATTTCAAGTATCTGGCATTATCCAAACCAAAGTTACGAGGGTTCAAAAATCCGACGAAACGTTTTGAGAAAAGGTAGGTAGTGCCCTTGCGCGCTTCGCTTTGCTCATCTTGGCGGAGGCACTCCCGTGCCCCCAGATTTTTAAACTTATGCTTTATACTTAAGATTTGACATGACGAATAATTTTGTAGACTGTCTTTACACTGTCTATACAAAAATTATAGTTATACAAGTCTTATCAACTCAGAAAATTGTAATTCTCAAATCAGCAGGCACTCGTACCTGTAAATTGATAACTAAAATCATAATTTCGTGATATAATCTCTAGAATCACATTTCACAACGATGCAGGTGTTTCAACAAAACGTCGATATATTCACATCCCCAGCGTACGGTAGTGTATCAAATATAAATTACTAACACAGATGTATGGTAAACCGAACTGGCTAATGGATAAGTTGATAACTAAAAGCTACCTCTGCGTCACTGTGTCCATGGCACTGATTTGATAGTACGGTGGGCCGCGTAAATCCCATATTAATCTGAAGGTTCATAAAGAATCCATACTAATCTTATATCTTTAAACGAGCAATTCTTGTATATATATATAAATATATAATTGGAATCTCGGAATCGGCTCCAACGATTTTCATGAAATTTAGTATATAGGGGGTTTCGGGGGCGATAAATCGATCTAGCTAGGAATCATTTTTCGAAAATGTCATTTTAATCGTGTTTTATCGATTTGCTCGGTCAAATAGCTAGTATTGCAAAATGCGAAAATCTGTCTATCTATTTCACCTCTTCACGCCCAAACCGCTGAACAGATTTTGCTGAAATTTGATATGGCGATCCTTCAAGTCCCGGATAAGGACATAGGATACTATTTATCCTGGAAAATTGTACGGTTCCCGCGCGATAAGGTAAAGTTTGCCGTGACAAGGTTGCGGGGGTCATCTAGTAGGCTATATTATTAAAATGTTTTCACGCCAAAGACAGCACCAGCACGAACAGTAAACAAAAAGTTTTATTCGATGTTGCTTAACATTTCTGTCAATATTCTGATTACGACGTGTGCAACATGTGGAATTTTGGTCGGATTATTAACAGTATTTGCTAGTAGCGCGTTCCAAAGGTGCTACGATAGAAAAATTTTGCTTAGATTCAAAAGTGTGTTCATACCAAATTCTAAAAACAAAATAAATTAATATTATGTTTGAAGTAAACTTCAAACACATTATTTAATAATAAATTATTTTTATTGCAATCTAGATGATCCGGCGGTGGTGGATTTCTTCCTTCCTAATATTTAAAACATTCCCTGGATTTCCACAATTATTTCGAGAGTAAAATAAGCCAAATCGGTTCAGCCGCTTTCTAGTTTTAGACTAACAAAATTTAATATTCATTATAGGTACAGATATTTCTATGCAACTGTACTGTATTCAAGTACTTCAATATATTTTAGCGATGAACATTTAACATTCCAAACCCAATTCATTTACCGACATAAATATACGCATTGTGATCGATCATCGAATATACATCCAACAAGTGGACCAAAAATATATTGCCTAGTTATTTGAAAATAGACCTTTCAAATATAAAACTAGACTTGCTAAAAATCGAGCTTTGTGAGGGCTCGCGTCGTTTTCTGCGTGGTAACTGGTAATAATCTTTAAGCCAGTTTTGTTAATTTTAATAGTAACCAAACCTTGACTGACTGATGATAACACAAATATTATCTACATATAAATAAAAATTATTATGTTAAAGCACAAATCAATAGGCGTGATAGTTTTTCCGTAAAGTACCACAAAAATATGCTAGGGCTCGCTGCGCTCGCCCTGATAACGTCCGCAACTCCGTTGCGTCAAATTTCATATTATATCGCGCAGCTGGTACCGTACAATTTATCGGGGAAAGTATCCTAGTATGTCTTTTCCCGGGACTCAAGGTATCCATACCGAACAGCCTAATCGGTTCAGCGGTTTAGGCGTGAAGACATAACAGACAGACAGACAGACACACTTTCGCATTTATAACATTATAATATATTGTCATGATGCATGACTTTTTAAATTTATTCAGAAATAAAACATTTTTTATTTTATTTCATAAAAGTTCACAAGCCAAAAATATACTTAAAAAACTATCATAACGATAAATTATTCATGTCCGTGAAAAATAACGAATTTTGCTCATAATATTGATTAACCCGTAAAACCGCGGGTCTGTAAATAATTGAGCATCTCGAAGACCAAAGAGAATATTTTGCTCTTTGCCGTTCCTTTTGTGGGAATTATTAATAAATGCAATTACTAATTATTATATATTTGTTATTCCTTTTGTTTTCACGAGCGCGCGTGATAATGGACGTACCGCAATTTTATGTTCGTTCCTTTTTGAATTACACATTAATTGTATTTTTAACCGACTTCCAAAAAACGAGGAGGTTATATGTTCGGCTGTGGATATTTTTTTTTTTTTTTTTTTTTTTTTTTTTTTTTTTTTTTTTTTTTTTTTGTATGTTCAACGATTACTCCGCCGTTTGTGAACCGATTTTCGAAATTTTTGTTTTGTTGTATTAGGTTTCACTCCAATTTGGTACCATGTTCACAAAAGTGGTGACCTGATGATGGGATCCATGAGTAATCGAGGGAACTCCTCGAAATTTATATGGAAACATATGGTGATTTTGGTTTTATGTGAAGTGTACTAAGAATATGCTACCAAAAAGTCAAATATTGGGTCAAAGTATACCATGGTTTCGAAGATGCTGAGAGAACTCCTGACTCCTTATAGATACACGTTCGGGAGTTTCGGCGTTGTTTTAAGAACAGAAAGCATATGCTACTATGCAATTCATATTCATCATCATAATCATCATCATCATCATCATCGTCATCATCATCATTAAGGTCACCAATGTCTCATGGCACAGAATTAATAATAGTACAAGGCATAGGTATGGATATACTAATAATAATAATTATGTACTGTATAACAACACCTGTTTGTTTAATACATGGCGGTCGGCGCCGCAGAGGCGACGGCGTTGCCGCGCCGCCGCGCCGCGTGGCGCGTGGCGGCAGACAACAGATCGAATACTTTACTAATTACTTTATAAAATTTAAATAGACAAATAGAATTAAAATAAAGTTATTTTAAAAAGAGCATTTACACAAAACAAAGTCATTAAGTGTCTTTTTAATCAGTTATACTTATTAATCGATAGATGGCGCACTAAGTATCGATTTGAATTCTTGATTAAGCGCTTATTCCACTTATCCTAGCTAGGAAGTCCTAGCTAGGGTCCTAAAAAATTTAGTCAAGTGGAATAACATTTAGAAGCTAGGATCCTAGCTAGGATCCTAAATCAGAAAAAAATTAGTCAAGTGGAATAACATTTAGAAAGCTAGGATCCTAGCTAGGACTTCCTAGCTAGGATAAGTGGAATAAGCGCTTTACAAGAACAGAGCTGTCAATAATTATGATAATATTAAATATTATGAGTAGCTACGCTACATCCTATGCAAGTTTATACAATTTTTTATCTGATAGATCCTTCGATCGTGGAAAAACGAGACACAATAGCCTTTCTATTGTTATCTCAATCGCCGGTGACCGCTTGGGGCTTGAAGCATTAAAATTGTTAAATTACTTAGCACAATATGTTCACTTCACTGATAATATATGATTTTGTGAGTGTGAGTTGTGACTCTTGACAAATTGTAATAAGATACGTAAAATATACGCGAAGGTTTACCTACTAGTGTAACTAAAAAGAGTGAAATTATTATTATTTTTAACAAAAAATTAAAACCGACTTCCAAGGTAAAAACAATAATAACATTAATATGAACTAAAAAGTATTAAATAATTTTTACTATCTAATGGTGCCTTTTTCCGAATTCGGCTAAACCTCAACTATTTCTGTATTCAATCTTCATAATTTTGAAGTCGGTGCCAGTTCCAAAAGTTTCAAATATTCTGTCAGAGGACTGAAGATTCAGCTATCTGGTACCGACTTCAAAATAATGAAGATTGAATACAGAAATAGTTGAGGTTTAGCCGAATTCGGAAAAAGGCACCATTAGATAGTAAAAATTATTTAATACTTTTTAGTTCATATTAATGTTATTATTGTTTTTACCTTGGAAGTCGGTTTTAATTTTTTGTTAAAAATAATAATTAATTAAGCCGATTATATACCTGTATGACATTTCAAGTCATACAGAAAATAAAGGAGAATGTAAATTTATGATCCTGCCTCCTATAGCTCAAAAATATTATACGATATATGAGTTTTAAGCCTATTTTGCCTGTTTTGTGCTTTTTTAAGCCTATTAACATTTGCCTTCAAATTTGGAATTTAAGATGTAGTCTTTCTTTTTTTTTATTATTCTCCCTCTGTTTTATATTTTAGTAATATATTTTATAGTAATTATTAGAAGTAAAAATTAATTAATTATAATAAAATATTTTACATAATCAAAATCGGATCAACACGAATCTGTTGAAATTAGTAATAAAAATTAAATTTAATATTTTATAAAAATTAAATCTTAATACATATTGTAACATATATGTCGCAATATTGTGGTCATTTAAAATTATATTATAGTTAGTATCGACTTTAAAAAACTTTTGTCTAATTCTATTTTTATTTAGATTGTAGTTTATATCTAGTTAAATCTTTACAAAACCTGTAAATGACCTGTAACGTCGTTTCGACAAAAATATATCACTTTTTAGAATAATTTAATATATTAGATCAGATTTCTTTCATGTGAAGTTTTTGAATTAATTAATTAGTATCTATTACAATAAAAGGTTTAGTTTATAGATGTAATTTAATTTTTTTCTTTCATTTCAGATAATAGTGACTGTGGTCGGCTCACAAGTGAAAGTACCAAAGTGAAAGTATCAAAGTTACGTTTAAGTTAAGTGATTTTGTGACAGTGAACTAATGACAAGAATAGCAATTGGTAAGTAAAGACTTAAACTCTGTATTTTTAAGGCTATATAGTTTTAGTAGGTCCGTACTTAATTAAAAAATCAGTCAGGAGTCAAAAAAAGTATGTCTATTTTAAGGATAAGACATTTTTATAGCGAGTACAACTTTTACCGAGAGCAAAACAAAAGTAAAATAAAACTGTTATTTTTGTCCAAACAAAATATCGCTGGTTATTTGCATATCGTTTGAGCTAAGCAAATATTGTTCGTGTACTTTCATACAAGTGTGCCTCAAATTGAAATTTGGTTTTTATGCCCCTCCTCAACCCTTGATTCCTTAGTTGCAAAGGAGCATGGGCAATATCTAATATATAAAATTTCTCGTGTCACAATGTTAGATAGCGTACTCCTCCGAAACGGCTTTACTTATTGATTTTAACCAAATTTTATATGCATATTCAGTGCGTCTGAGAATCGACTACTGGGTACTTTTTATATTGATAAGTGCATTTGTTGAATAAATAATAGTAAATTATTACAACTCGAGACTGGCGGCGACCATTGTTTGTGCAACGGGTAGCGATAGACGTTGCCATGGTGACATACTTACTTAGTCACTTCAATAAAATAATATGGGCGAATACTTTATATGGCATAACAGCGTTTGCTGGGACAGCTAGTATTATTATATTAAACTAGCTGTCCCGACAAACGTTGTTTTGCCATGGGTGGGGGGAATTTTTTTTATAGACCAGATGTTAAGTTGGAAGAAGACAAATATATCTGCGAAAACCGCATTAAAATCGGATCAGTAGTTTTTGTGTGATAGTGGAACAAACATACAGACAGACAGACAGACAGACAAAAAAACTAACCACATTTTTGGCTTCTATAGCGATGTAGTAACACCCCCCGCTTATTATTTTTTGAATATCTTTAATGTACAGAATTTTCAATTCTACAGTTTTATTATATGTATAGATATTTAACCCACCTCAGTAAAATTGTTTCGGAACTACCATTATAGTTAAAGTTGATTGTTACGTTGTTTAGATAGTTACTTGGTTTCGTTTATCTATTTGGAATTATTATGAGGTATTTGAACTTCGTATTATTTTTTTCCTAATATGAACCTTCTCTCGACTTCCACGAATATTTCAAGACTAAAATTAGCCCAATCGGTTCAGCTGAACTAGAGTTTTAGCAAGACTAACAAAAGTAAACATTTTTTTTAATATCTTTTATTTGATGGTTGACAAGGACATCGAGGTTGTCTTCGACCCCGAAAAATAATTGCTTCTTGGCCCTTTTTACCAAACATAAGCCTTACTTTATCTGAAATACGTGACTTCGTGACTTATTTACTAACATTCCAGTCCTTAGACTGGCGGTATTAGATGTATGAGCCTATTCATATCACTTACCGAACGGAAGGTATCGAAATATTGTAGACCCGAAATATATTAGCTTCGCGATGACTAGTTTTCTATCATTTATTATTTTGGGTGTATAAAGCCCACTCACGCCAATCCCAGTTAAAACTAACTATGTGTTAAAATATCAAGAATTATTAGTTAACCAGTAACCCAGTTATTCGTTTTATCAATACTGGACAATGGGCATTGCTCGTAACATAAAAAAAATGTATTTATCAATCTGAAACCGTATTTTTTTCGTGATGAAAACTATATCCTTTTCCAGGACTGAAATTATCCATGCCGATGGCATGGACTATGAAGATTAAGATGACATTAATTTTTAGTACGCCGTATAAAAATACTTTCAAGAGTGTGCAGAAAGAACATAGTAGGTACGGTTTTGGGTGCGGCAATTATATTTCACGGCAAACGTGGATTAAGCGGATTTCTACGCGGACAGTTTTGCGAGATATTTATTTTTCTAACTGCTGCAGTCAGAGACGAATAATAATTACTTAACTTAATTAACTCTTCTTATTATTCTTCTTATTCTTAACTTAACTTACTTAACTCTTTTAAGGGTGGGTTGTACCAGAGGCGTGGTTAAAGCTATGGTTTTAGTTAAGGCTAACTTAGCTTTAACCTTAAATTTGACCACAGAACTTGACAGATGACGGTTGCGTTTATTTTTTTATTAAAGCTAATGGGATTGAGAGTATAAAAAATAGAATTATCCTTTAAAAGATCGTCAGGAAAAAAATTCGATATAAGTAGGTATGAGCGGTTATGGTTATCGTTAAATATGGCGTCATTAACCAAAGATTTGACATTCTGCACTGTAGTTATAGTTAAAGTTACAGTTATAGTTAAAGTAAGATGGTGCAACCTGCCCTTAAAGTTTCTTGGGGGGGTAAAAGCGGGACAACTTCCTAGCTTTTTGCAGGAAGATCTTGGGTGTAGTTTATAAGAGAAATAGCAATATTATAATATGTGATACTAATTAGGTTCTATTGATAGGTTAACAGCTGTGATATTAGGATAGTTTTTGTATTGTGCCGCTGTTTTATTGATTTATTTTTACTATTGACATTGTATTTAATTTTATAAATTTTATTTGTACTTAATTATTAATTTGAATATTGTATTTAATTGGCTTTTTTAAAATTATTCATAGATGCAAATTGTGAACAGGAAATGTATTTGGAAAAAGTTGTATTAGACATTATGTGGAAAAACAAAAAATTTGATTGTGAATTAACGAGCCCTGATAATGTTAGGGGGAGGATGTTTAAAAAAAACCACCCTTAAACAAACATTTTGACAATTAACGCTTAAAACAATATAAAAATAAAAAACATTTAAGCCCCATACATTAATAACCGTTAAACTCTTCATTAAATTGTAATTTAATCATCATTAAATGTATTTGAGTGCTGTCAGACATTGCTACAGCTTTTATTGTTTAATGGGAATATCGACGACTAAAATGAATGACACGAAACAATGTTACAACCAAATTATTCGGGAAAGCAGAATACTTTGCCAATCAATAGTCTTATGTAGGTATACCAAGTCATCAAAGTTTCTTGTATACAACCATACAAAATTCAGTCATTTCAGCAAGATTTGCCCGTGCTTCCTTTCACAACAGACACATTCCCTTTGACCGAGACACTGATAATTACTGCTACGGCTTTCGTGAGCCAAATTGGGGTCAAGTTTGGCAACGTCTGTTGTCTAGTTCTTGCTAGACTAGGCTTAGACACTAATTATACCTTATTCGTATGATAGGTAGTAGGTATATAATTATAGGGCATAACAATGCCTACGAATAAAAAGTATGTGGGAGAGTATCCGGGTCAAAAATGGTTCCACATATATAGGTGTACATTTCGTTGAACTTTCAGTTGATTGTCAAAGTCGGATCAGCCCTACAATTTTTGATTTTTACCTAAAGTGTAAAATTATAAGACACGTAATGGGAGCCATTAAATTTGACTGGTCCTATGTATAACCATTCTATTCATACTAATATTATAAATGCGAAAGTATGTCTGAACCGATTTTGATGAAATATATTCAGGAGATGCTTTGAGTCCTGGGAAAGGAGATAGGCTACCTTTTATGCCGGAAAAAAGTACAGTTCTCGCACGATAAATGAATTTTGGCGCAATGGTGTTGCAGGCGTCATCTAGTACTGTATAATACTTCTATGGCCTTGGGCTTGATTCTAGTAAATCCTAACATATTTTTCTTACTTATCATACTTCCTTCGTAAATGTTATAAAAAATCTGTCTATTTATTGATTCTTTGACGTTTATGAGAATCATGAGAATGCTATTTTGACACAATTCGGATCGGATCAAATTTTTAACGTTGGATAGTAAAATCAGGTAAAATCATGAGACATCTGCCCAGTCAAACCATTCCGAGTGATCAGCATAATCAAATCGCCAGCGGACTGTAATCCAATATCAACAGAGCCTATTTCCGGCGCAATTCGGCGTAAGCTGGTGCAGCTTTCCTCAATATGGCAATAGGTATTATAGTGGTTTTTGAAAATTTCAGCTTTGCGCAATATCATGCAGCTTTTTCCTTGTAACGTTTATGTGTGAAGTGAGAATAAAGGTACAAGTTAGAGCCGAGCGACGTCGTTGCGACACTACTGGTTTGAAATGTATTTATATGAAACACCCTCGCAGCTAGCGACACTTATTCATAGGAATACATAGAACCCAGTAGTGTCACGACGACATGTCGTCTGCAGTTGTCGCGTGTCGCTAGGTTCCGACTTGTAACTTTAGGGCCGATTCACACCGGATCAGCACCGACAGCGGTCGGCAGAGACGCGATCGGCAGCGGCCGGCAGCGGCGCGACCGGCAGCGGCCGGCAGCAGCGCGAAGAGCACTTTTAGTGTGAAATAATTTTAAACTTTATTTACATACTTATAACTACTAGTATCGCTTGAAAACTTCTAAAAGGGCTCGAGGCGCCGCTGGCAGCCGTCGGCAGCCGTCGGCGGCCGTCGGTGGCCGTCGGTGGCCGTCGGCAGCCGTCGTGCCGCCGACGGTAGTTATAAGTATGTACATAAAGTTTAAAATTATTTCACACTAAAAGTGATCTTCGCGCCGCTGCCGGCCGCTGCCGATCCGGTGTGAATCGGCCCGTGTAAAGAGCCGTCTATAAATTGTGTGAGACGTTTTTGAAGTTTTTTTGTAGCGATAAGAATAGCCAATACTCCTTTGGCATAACAGAAGTTTATTAAGAAAATATAACTTTTCATCTCAAAAAGCACAGTGTTCACACTCCCCGAAAATAAATTATACCGCAAGGGCAATTTTATACTTAGTTTGTATGACTATAAAGTCGTGAATACGCTGCGGCCAGAAGCTATCGGCTCGCTCGGAAAACATGCGACAAAACGTAATTATAATAATTATTTAAAAAATAACTAGGAGCATTTAAGCAAAATGCTTCTATACAATTTTAAGTTACAAAGGTGTCTATTAATTAGATTAATTTCTTACAATACATCTATTTTCGTTTAAAAATAATCTTCAAATTTCGTATTTTTAAGAGGTCATTTCGGAAATTAAATGTATGGAAGCAAAATACATTAATCGTGTTTCTAGTTCTTCTCAAACCTAGATAAGTCTACGAAGATATGTATATCTCATTACCAGATTTGTAACATTCCTGAGGGTCCTATAGTATTACGTCAAAAAGGACCGATTTTTCAATATAGCGCCATAATTAAGTAAATTAGGTAAGTAAATCAAACCTCCTCAAAATAAAATTGCCTAAAGCAAATCAGTCAAGTAAAAATACCACTGGAAATCGATCGATCCTTAAACTAAGACTAACCCTCGCTCCACAATTCAACCGAATCCCATATTTACATTAAAGTAAGCTTTGCGCAAGCCGATCGACCGCCACAATAGGATAAAAGTGTATTGTCAACATAATCGCAGCTGTACCACCCACAGACATAGATCGAGATAGATACCGCATGTCGCTCCATTTGTATGAAAACTATCGTGCCACTTTTTTCCTACCACTGTGACGTACCGATGATATGAAACGTGTCCATTATCAAGGCCAACGTTTCTATTTGAATTTCTACAGCTTAATACGGCACTTTAGGCATTTTAAAAATTCCGATTGACGTCCGATTCCGATAGCATACTAAAGAACAGACTTTCGAAAGACGAGCATTGCTCGTCGTTTGGGAACGCGATATGGCACGCGAAGTACATACACATGAGGTATCTATCTTGATCTATGTCTGTGACCACCCATAGACATAGATCTATGTCTGTGGTACCAGATATCGCTCGAATGACCCACTTACTACTTGTTTGCTAAACTTCCTAAAAGAAAATTCATATAATGGTTTTACTGGACTCGCAAGATCATGACAATTCTGATAATAGTCACGCTGAAAAGAGTTTCGAAATAGTTTTAACATAAAATTAAATGTAAATATATTTTTAACGTACTACTTCTTATTGGACACTGATAAAGCTCGTGTCGCTTTTGGAAACGAAATTCTAATCACTTTTTGAGTTACGATATTTTTGTAGCGTCATAAAAAGTTGCGGGAAAAACTTGGAGACAGCGCTACGATAAGGATTTCTCATTGTAACGTAACGTGTCGATGCAATGAAATGTATTTTTAAAGGGGTATGAAGATTTTATATGGAGCCTGGCCGACCTACCGTCCGCCATTGTGTTTTTCCGAATTTTACGAATATTTGTTTCCATTTTTGAAAAAAATATTCGTGAACATGAAAAAACACAATGGTGGACAGGTAGGTCGGCCAAAATCTTCATACCCCTTTCCTACTCTGCATTCGAAACAAACTTTCTTTACTACAAAATAATGAACATTGATTTTAAACATACCTGCTGCCAGGGGCTGCATATTTCTTTAAATGGCTCGTTTAAAATGCGTCCATCACTTAGAAACATCGCGAGGCATTACCTATAGATAATTTTGGTGCAACCCCGTTGCGCCAAAATTAGTATATCGCGCCAGAACCTTACATTTTTCCAAGGTCCCGGGATTTAAAGTATATCCATTCTCCATACCAAATTTCAGCAAAATCCTTTCAGCGGTTTGGGCGCGAAGACGTAACAGGCAGACAGACAGACACACTTTTATATAATATTTGTTAATATAGTTTAGAATGCTTTACGACGTTGCAATGTGAATTATTAAGCCTAACCTCAATGTTTCACGAGACTCGATAATGCAGTGTTTTGTTTTCAAATGATACAAAGGCGAGTATTCTCCAAATGCGATAGTTGAATCTATTTTCGTCGAGCAGATGTTGCGGATTGCCCGCGGAATTGATGCCGAAGGAATTCCGAATCGGAAATTATATTTGGTTTGATCATGATCTGTTGAACTGTTTGTATGATTCTACATTTATCCTACTTGCATATTTATGAGGTGAGTTTTTATAAGCTATTGCATAGATTTGAGTGCGGTGACGTATCAAGAAATTCCGTAACAAAAAAACCTAACAACGGTAAGACGTTACCAGACTTCGGCACGGGGTTTGTGTACGTGCGACTAGACGTATGCGAATTATAATTGCATAGGTTGTTAAATAACGCTATGCAAGCTTTACCTCGACAGTCCCTGAGTGCCACACGTATTTTTTCTGTTTTATTTTCTTTTTAAGATCCTTTAAAAAGCATACGTCATATTGTACAGTAATATGTTGAGTACAGTATTCCGGTAATATCCTAGTTTCAGGAAAAAATGTACGATTTCAGAAACGTTTTTTTGTGCTCAAAAAACTTGCGGGCAATAAATATAAAAGCTAAATCTATACTTTTATTATAATGATTAAAAGGCGGAAGAGTTTGTTTGTTCGTTTGTTTGTTTGTACGCGCTAATCTTAGGAATCTGGTCCAATTTGAAAAATTATATTAGTGTTAGATAGCCCATTTATCGAGGAAGGGTATATTTTATCACTTAGGAGCGAAGAAATAGAGGAAAATGTGGAAAAAACAGGGGAAATTATTTGAAATTATTGCTTATCTATCTTAAGAACTACTTGATTAATTTTTTAAATGTTATTTAGTACACATGAAGACTAGACCCCTAAGAGACATAGGCTATTTTTTGCGGAAAAATGTACGATTTCCGTGAAATTCGTAAATTACGCGGGCGAAGCTGTGCGGTCGGCGGAACATCTAGTAAAATATAAATACTAAATGAGTAGAGAGAAATAATTACGTATGCGAACATTGCTCTGTGGGAATATAAACCTTTCTGAAAAACTCGGTCTTTAAAATTCCTGTTTATTTACAAGCATACGGAAATGGTAATTTTGTACATAAATATTTAATTTTCACTCAGAAATATCCAAAATATTTTATCATTCGAATTTGGATTACGTGAAATATCTTACTGAGGGTTTGGCATTTTCGAAGAAATGTAATTCTGTGATCTCGGAAGTATTTAATAAATGAAGACTAGTTTAGAATATTTTAGATACAAATAATGTTATAGATATAAAATAGACTAGATGACCCGGTGAACTTCGTATTACATTTCTCATAATGTAAACCATCCCTGGAGTTTCACGAATATTTCAAAACTAAAATTATCCAAATCGGTACAAAATCGGTTGAGCAGTTCTTATAATATTTATGAACATCGTAATTTTGCCCTAATGCTGTTTAGGGAGAAAAAATTTGATTTGATAGGTCAAACTTTCAAATAATCGTCTACTCAAACTACACTCCCACACGCAATTCGTAATTTACTTTTTCCGTACTTAATATTTTTAAGGGTTCCGCAGAACTACAAGAAACCCTTACAATTCCGCTCTATCTGCGTATCTGTCAATTCGTCCTTCCCTTGATGATTTCAGTAATTTTAAGTGTAAGCTGACGAAATGTTGTACTGCAAATATTATCATGATTCCAAAAAAAATACATTTTTGGAATCATGATAATATGATTTTACTAACTTTGTATTTTAAGGGTGGCATCTAATGCTGGATTTTTTCGTTTCAAGTGGTTTTCAAGTTTGTCACTTTTATTTGTATACTTTTGTGATTAATGAGTACCAAATAATTGCTATATGACGTCGCGCGTGTATATAAACTTATTTTTAGGTTTCCGTGCCCAAAGGGTAAAAAACGGGATCCTGTTACTGAGACTTCGCTGTCTGTCTGTCTGTACTCTGTCTCCTGGCTGTATCTCAAAAATATTAAAAAGGGGCTCCTATACAAAAAATGCCATTTTATAGTAAGGACCCCTTTATGCGCGATTTCCGCTCGCACTTGGCCGATAATATTTGAGTTACACTACTGTTTGTGTGTACGATGTGACCACCGATCATAACTCACGATTCCTTTCTTTTACCAGGGATTGAGTTAGTGTATGATAATTGTATGTACGTGTATTGCTGGAATGTTGCCAGGACTAATATTTTGCAATTTTGACGTAACTTGCCTCCGTTTCAATTTATTATTAATGAATGTAGATAAACATCTTATATTTAAGTGGTTTTCGTTAAAACAATTTAGGTGATTTCTAAATAAACTATCATTTAATGTAAAATGCATCTTTCGTTCAAACGTCGAAACCATGGGCGTATATAAGAGGGGTGTCCTGGGGGTCCGGAACCCCCCCCCCCCCCATTACTATCCATCTTACTTGTCCAATCGACAATAATATATATACCTCGCCGATTAAAATCGGTGCGGTACATGTATTTTAATTATTTTTTTTTACTAAACACGTTTCCTATTTGCTGCTGCGGAACCCTTCATGGGCGATTCCAACTCGCACTTGCCTGCTATATATACGCCCGTGGTCGAAACAATAGGTTGTATTACTGCAATGTGTTCACGCTAGACGGCAGCACCAGCACAGACAGTAAATGAACGATGTTTGATGAGTTTTTGAAAGTGTTGTTGAGAGTTCGACGTTTGACAACCTTTCTGTCAATATTCTGGTATGATGTGTGCAACGTGTCGGATTTAGGTCAGATTATTTACTGTACATACTAGCAGCGCCCTCTACTTCGACCTTTGCTTAATATTCCCTATTTGCGAAATTTTCTTTTCATAATCCATACTAATATTATAAATGCAAAAGTGTGTCTGTCTGTTACCTCTTCACGCCCAAACCAATGAACCAATTTTGCTGAAATTTGGCATGGAGATACTTTGAGTCCCGGGAAAGGACATAGGCTACTTTATTATCCTGGAAATATGTACGGTTCCCGCGCGCTAAACGATTTTTGGCACAGCGGAGTTGCGGGCGTCATCTAGTATATATTCTTATTACATTTGTGTCGTGATATTTTTGACTCTTGTCTTTCAAGATTTTCACGCTTAACGCTACATACTAGGCCCACTTGCGCAGATCTGAGTTAAATTTAACTCTGAGTTAAACATCATGTCATCTCTATCACTCGCTTGGTCAGTGACAAATATGACATGGTGTTTAACTCAGAGTTAACTTTAATTTAGATCTGCGCAAGTGGGCCTAATAGTATTAGTTTATATTATTTAATTATATCACTAAGATTCTTTCTAGGTCTTCCTACGTCTACACAATATTTTTCCATCAAAAGATTTCTTTGGTAAGAACACCTTATAAGATAAGAGGGTCTTTTTGTGTAGGAACAGACTTCATTAACACAACAATATAATCGTCGGGCATTATCGGAAATCATCGGGAAATATCGTCTACGTTCTTCTTTTCACGTCTTTTGTCTTTCGTTAGACTAAAGGCACGTCCGCACAAAACTGACTGTCATTCGCCAAACGCGAGTGAGTGTTACGCAGTTCTGCTCATAATATCATATACTAGATGACGCCCACAACTCCGCTGCTCCAAAATTCGTTTATAGCACGGGGACCGTACATTTTTCCGGGATAGAAAGTATCCTATGTCCTTTCTCGGGACTGAAAGTATCTCCATACCAAATTTCAGCGAAATCGGTTCAGCGGTTTGGGCGTGAAGAGGTAACAGACAGACAGACAGACAGACACACTTTCGCATTTTTAATATTATTAGATGACGCCCGCAACTCTGCTGCGCCAAAATTCGATTATCGCGCGGGGACCGTGCATTTTTCCGGGATATAAAGTATCCTATATGTCCTTTCTCGGGACTAAAAGTATCTCCATACCAAATTTCAGCAAATTCGGTTCAGCGGCTTGGGCGTGAAGAAGTAACAGACAGACAGACACACTTTCGCATTTATAATATTAGTATGGATAAGTATATTAGTATGGATTAATACTTCAGTCGAAATTTCCAGGAATTGCTATTGTATTCTATTGTTGTCGCGATCACCGGTGCTCGCGCGGGGCCTGAAGGATTTAATAATCAATATCTTAATATATTAATATTTTCCTTCAAACCTAGATGACAATACGTTATTAATTTATTACTTTGCAATTGAGCTGGTACCTAATTTTACGTATGAATCCCCTGTTCAGAGTTCACTGTGAAAATAGCAGCGCTGAAATAGTATTTATTTTTTAACTTTTATGTGAGCAAATTCATGACATGCTTGCCCATACAAATCATAAAAAAATATATTATTCTTTTATAATTTTAATTTGTAACTACTTATAGTTACTTAAACTAATCAACAAAATCGTCTTAAATCAAAATATGAGAACAATAATTTTCACTTAGAAAAATATTTAGTTACTTCGTCATACTGTGACTCATACATGTAAATTGTAATACAAAAAAAAAAGTGCCGTGTGCGGAGCTGGTGCACTGTTTTTGCCACCAGACTCCACAAAGGCTTCATTCAATCCAATCTTCAGTCGGTGGTTCAGAATACTGATGGCCACATAAGGGAAAAGGCTTCTGCGCACACTTAACCCAAAGCATAGGAACGGGGTTATACGAATATCGTTAATTCCTGCGTCATCAGAATATCCTAAACACTGGCAAATAACAAACTTGATATTATGTTGCACTCGATAGCAAAAAGCCTATTTAGAAAAAAAAATACATGACTACAAAAGATAACGCATCAAAATTTACAAAATATCGTAAATAATTGAGCAAAAACTTTCATTTATCTCTCAGTCCAAAAGGGCGCGCGCGCAGCCGCTGGGACACGAGCGTTTCGCAGGGCATACTGTGAGTTATCGAAGAGGGGGGTTGCCGTTCCTCAGCATCATATATTTTTCGAGATATTTACAATGCGCACACTTACACGCTGCGCACACTTGACCCACATGACCATACTACTTTGTTTTGTTTTATACTTCTATATCATTTTGCCTCTATCATCTGTAAAGTTGATGGCAACTCGCAGCCTTTCTAACTTTTTTTTGAAAAAAAAAAAAACGACTAGTAATAATGACTTAATGAGCACAGACGTTAGAGAATCCATACTAATATTACAAATGCGAAAGTGTGTCCGTCTGTCTGCCCGTCTGTCTGTCTGTCTTTCTGTCTTTCTGTCTTTCTGTCTGTCTGTCTGTCTGTCTGTCTGTTACCTCTTCACGCCCAAACCGCTGAACCGATTTTGCTGAAATTTGGCATGGAGATACCTTGAGTCCCGGGAAAGGACATATGATACTTTTCATTCCGTAAAAATGTACGGTTCTGCGCGATAAACTAATTTTGGCGCAACTGAGTTGCGGGCATCATCTATATAATAATATTATTCAATTAAAAACTTCGTTTTTCTAAACAGAAAATTAACAGTTGAGTGGCCAAATTATGAAATTCTATGCAGCATTAAATTAAACTGGAGCGATTAATTAAACAAGTTATTAAATAACTAATTAACGAAACCGAAAAATGTTTCAAAACTAAATTTGTCTTTGGTATTTTTAACTAATTGGCGTAAGCTTTATAACCTCTGATTACTTTTTAACTTTCGGCCCTTGAGTAACTCTCAACGGACCTTTTTCTTAATTGGCTGGAGTAAATTATGAAATTCATCTTTTAATTATACCTTCGTGACGTCTTGTAGATACATTTTTGTGTATGTTTCAAACTTCTGCTACAGAAGTTATTTTAAAAATTCTTGACTGTTCTTAAAGTGGGAAATTGAAAATCGTCATTGCAAAAATATAGCAATTTTCACTTTCCCTAAAATTAGGGCATAATATGAAAGCTTTGTACCTAAAGTAGATCAATTCACGGTACAAAATCTTACTATAATATTATGTTTTTAGTATTTAAATTATTTTTTGTCTTATTTGTAATGGTTTTTAATTAAAAACATCTGTAAATTTCTTTAGCAGCGTTTTTTGAAAATATGTAGCTCTTCGATGTAAGCGTCTATACTCTATAGCAGTGGTTCCAAAAATTGTACGCTGCGGCGCCCTGGTGCGCCATGGAAATGCAAGAGGGGCACCGTGAGTCGATCCTCCATCATTATCCAAAATTACTAATTCACCTGCTTAACATAACTGTAATCATTTAAAGTGTTTGCTCTACCTAGAGTAAGGCGTCGTAACAAAATATTGGGACGTGTAAACCGCAGGCTGAAAAAGATTGGGAACACCTGCTTTATAGTACAATATTATATGTGAGCATACTGGCAGAGCGGCCAACTAGTTTTTAGGGGAGGGGGCCAGGCCCCCTCATTGTTTATCTCCAAACCAACTAGCAACAGACTAGTTATAGCCACGATTAAACTACCATGGTCTTAACCAGACCAGTAGCTTAGACCCTTTCGAAAAAAAAAAAAAAAAAAAAAGGCCAACTAGTTCCGCGTGGACTATAATGACGTTATTTTTCTTACATCTGCAGAACATCTATCTGTCGCTGTCGCGGCAGCACTGACAGACGCTCGCTTCGAAAGGTTACCTTTAGGAAAATGAAGTTGCTTATCTCTTCCCACGGTATGTTTTTTTTCACAACTTTTGACCAAACGTATCATCGAGGAAATTGATTCCTAGGCACTTGACAGACCAACGTGAATTGGTCTGATCCTGTCAATTCTGTGTTAATTGTGAACTGTCGGCTTACGTAACGCGACCACACTATCATGTAGCTAAGGTGGGAGGTCTGCCTAGGAATCAACTTCTCTGATAGTACAATGAGTTTTCATTCCAAAATAGATGACGCCCTCAACTGCGTTGCGCCAAAATTTTATTTTACGCGCGGGAGCACATATTTTTTCCGGGATAAAAAGTATCCTATGTCCTTTACCGGGATTCAAAGTATGTGCATACCAAATTTCACCGAAATCGGTTCAGCGGTTTGGGCGTGAAGAGGTAACAGACAGACAGGCAGACAGATACACTTTCCCATTTATAATATTAGTATGGATGCATTATGACGCATTTTACCGTAAACAATATGTTTGACGCAAGCAAAAATTTTGTTTAGAATTTCGCGTTTGGGAAATAGATGTTTATTTTGATTTTCTATTCTGCTTAGTCTGAAATAGCTAAGCTTATTAGATACAGTTGCAAAACGAAATTAGAAATGAAATGAAACGAATTACCTAATTATTTTTTATACACAGTACACGTGCTTATTTTCCGAATCAATACATCTTCTTCTATACATATTATAAAACTAGATGTCCCGCGCTGCTTCGCCTGCGTAAATTAGGAATTTTACGAAAACCGTACATTTTTATGCAAAAAAAAAGTTTAAATGTCTCTTCACGTGGTCTACTCTATATCTGTGCCAAAAAATATGAAAAATTCTTCAGTAGTTCGTCCGCGTAGAGACCCTTTCTAACAATTTTCCCGGTTTTTCCACATTTTCCTCTGTTTCTTCGGTCTTATTAGTCTTAGAGTGATAATATATAGCCTTCCTCGATAAATGAGCTATCTAACACTGAATTTTCTTTTAAATCGGACCAGTAGTTCCTGAGATTAGCGCATTTGAGCGAACAAACAAACTCTTCAGGTTTATAATATTAGTATAGATTTTTTAATCGCTTGATAAACTCGAGTCTCAATCTAAAAGACTATGAAACGTACCAATAATAAGGTCATAATCATAGGACGATGCATGGTATAATACGGTAGTAATGATGATAATGATGATAAATGTAATTTGCATAGTAGCATCTGCTTTTCGTTCTTAAAACAACACCGAAACTCCCAAACTCGTATCTATAAAGAGTCAGGAGTTTCCTCAGCACCTTCTGAACCATGATATACTTCGGTGCAATATCTTATTTGTTGGTAGTATATGCTTCGAATACTTCTCACGAAACTGAAGTCACCACATGTTTCCATATAAATTTTGAGGAGTTCCCTCGATTACTAATGGATCCTTTGATCAGGTCACCACTTTTATGAACGTGGTACTAAATTGGGATAATACCCTATACACCAAAAGAAAAATTTTGAAAATCGGTTCTCAAACGGCGGAGTAATCGTTAAACATAAATAAACGAACATAACATCTCCTCTATTTTGAAAGTCGGTTAAAATTGTAGCCTATGTGATATTCTGGTGTATAAGCTATATATTGTAAAGTTCCATTAAAATCCGTTCAGTAGTTTTTGCGTGAAAGAGTAACAAACATCCATATATATACATCCTAACAATCTTTCGCGCTTTATAATATTAAGTAGGATAGGACAAAGTCGCTTTTTTTCCCTCACGTCCGTTTGTTCCCTTTAATCTTTAAAACTACGCAACGGATTTTGATGATTCTTTCGGTGTTAGATAGCCCATTTATCGAGGAAGGTTATAGGCTATATTTTATCATGCTAAGACTAATAGGAGAAAAGAAATGGAGGAAAATGTGGAAAAAACGGGGAAAATTATTTGAAAGGGCTAACTTGAACGCGCTAATCTCCGGAACTATTGGTCCGATTTGAAAAATTCTTTCAGTGTTAGATAGCCCATTTATTTAGGAAGGCTATAAGCTATATTTTCTCACGCAAAGGCTAATAGGAGAATGCGGAAAAAACGGCGGAAATTATTTGAAAGGGCTTATCTCGCGAACTACTGGAGCAATTTTTATGTTATTTGGCACAGATAAAAAGTAGACCACGTGATGATGTGAAGGATTATAGGCTATCCATTTTAATCATTTTTTCAGTGGCTATATATTTTATACCCGTGCGACGCCGGGGCGGGTCGCTTGTATTGTATAAGTATAACATAATAATCCTCTTGTCACGAAAAATGTTTTCGAATAAATTAAACGTTTGTTGTTATGAATCTGAGAAATATTTTTTCGAATTTAATTACCAATTAGTGTAATTAAACAATTTTTTCGAAACTAATTGGTTATTAACTTCGAAAAAATATATTTTCTCAGAAAGTTAAAAGTAAGCTGCATACATTGCAGAAAACCTTATAAAGTAGGACTGAATATTTTAATAATGTCATACATTTACGAGACCGAGTAAAAATTATTTTTATTTTTAACAAAAAATGTGTTCCTATTTTATTTCGTTAGTTATAGTTTTGTTGGGTATTAAATAAATACAATAATATCTAGTGTTGGCTTTTTTATTGTTCTTATCTATTTACTTCTTTGCTCCAAATGTTGAGGACATCTGCGTCCCCGATGGGATAATTTCGAAAATTTTGCAGTCTAAAACTTAGTTTGGTGTCTTCTATGGCTTGTATGCACAATGTTTTTGTATGGGGTAAAATAGAATAAAAATAAATGTGTGCCTTAAATGTATTTTTACATTAGGTCGTGTTCCGCTGATATTCGAAATTACCCCTTGAGTTTTCGAAATTACCCATGAAAAGTAAAAATAGGGTTATATTTTAAAGGGGTAATTATACCAGAATCCGTAAATACTTTTGAACTTAAAAAGACACAATTCACATGGAAATATGTTTATCATAACTAAAATGTTAGAGTTATAGGTAAAAATATATAAAAATTCGTCTTCTAAAGTTGAAACAATGACACAATAGCTCGCTCATCCAAAAACTTTACGAGATTACCCCAATGCACCTTACTACATTCTTTCGTCAGTTTACGTCATAAAATAATGAAACTTCCCGAAAATATAACATAAATTCCGTAAAAGTAACAAAGGCGAGGATTTTCATTACATTCCATTTTTAGTTGGTGCTGTGTTGCCAATATAGAAAGTGATTTACCCGTATATTGGATATTGTTAAAAGTGACCAAAAACATATTTGCAGTACAGGTATTTCGTGTTAAAAATTAATAAGTTATAAAAATATTTTTTGCGAAATTGTGGATCTCTTTTTATAGGTTTAAAAAATAAGTGTTTTTTTATTACAATTTTTTTTAAACCCTTTTATTGGAAGTAATCTGGTACTTTGCCTTTCAATTATATTGTAACTACATGTAATTGACAATGAATATTAGGTAGCTATGTTATATAACGAGTCTTACTACTAAAATATTTACTTACTAGTATTATATTTTTGTCCTGATCCAATACAAAAGAAATCTCCCTCGAACGACAAAGACAAAGCAAGCGTCCTATAGCTTTTTTACTTTACGAGGTATAGTGTTTAAAGTTAAGGACACAACCCGGTGACCTAGATGTGTGCAATGAGAAAATTATACGAAATAACCCGGGTAATACGCCGCAGCTGCGACATGAAGCACACTGTCGACTAAAGTTCCAGAATAATCCCTCACACTTTCTACTAAAAGTTCCTTGGTATTTTACAATATTTTGACATACTTTAATATCTACGTGAGACTTCTGTACAATGTTAATTACCGTACTCCTCTGAACCGGCTTTACTGATTTTTACCAAATTTTATAAGTATATTCAGTACGTCTGAGAATCGGCTACTGGCTACTTTTTATATTGAGAAGTGCATTTGTAAAAATAAATAATAGCAAATTATTACAACTCGAGACTGACGGCGACCATTGTTTGTGCGACGGGATAGCGATGGACGCTGCCATGGTGCCATACTTATTTAGTCACTTCAATAAATAACATGGACGAAATAGTTTATGTGGCAAAACAAGGTTTGCCGAGATAGCTAGTAATTTTATAAATAACTTGAATAAAAGAGAGCGTATTACCTCTTAAAGGCAGATAGCGCACTTGCAACAGTTCGGATGTTGCGAGTGGCCGTAGCGTAGGCGACGGTAGTTGCTTTCAATCAGGTGACCATTTCATTTTATGAAATTTTCCGTTGACTCTTCACGCATAAACCAATGATAAAAATATGTTTAGGGAAATAATAATTTTAATCAAGAGACTGACGCGAGTTTAACATTCTGTACCATTTCTTTTGATCCCAAATATACGCCGCTAAACAAGTTTTCACAAAAATCAACATAACAATAAATTTTCAAAACTAAACTTAAAATATGAAAACAATTTCTTATTACATCACAATTTTCTCATAGTTCATACTCTCGAAAGCAAAGTGCCATGACGAAAATCCATAAGATAGTAAAACATTTCCAGCACTAATTAATAAAGTATTTGTAGTACAACGCTAGCAGCGGAAAATTAGTATAAAGTCTGTAGTTTGGAGTTTAGACCCCAGACATAGATCAAGATAGATACCGCATGTGTATGTACTTCGCGCGCCATATCGCGTTCCCAAATGACGAGCAATGCTCGTCTTTCGAAAGTCTGTTCTTTAGTCTGCTATCAGAATCGGAGGTCAATCGCAAATTTAAAAATGCCTAAATTCCTAAAAGTGCCGTATTGAGCTGTAGAAATTCAAATAGAAATGTTGGCCTAGAATCCTAGATAATGGACACGCTTCTTATCCTCGGTACGTCACAGCAGGTAGGAAAAAAGTGACACGCTCGTTTTCATACAAAGGGAGCGATATGCGGTATCTATCTTGATCTATGTCTGTGGTTTAGACAATATTTGCACGGCTAAAGTTATTTGCCTATCTTCACTTTGAGCAACTTTGCGGTAATGAATCGTCAATTTGCCCGGCCATGTTTGTATTTCTTTAATGTCTGTAAGTCTACAATGATGTTCTCTCTCTCGACTCGAAGTGCGATTACGTCTAGTTTTAGCCGGTTAGAAGTAAATGTGTTTACTTTTAGTAAAATAGATTATAAGCAGATGAAAGTTAGCCGTAACATATTTAAATATTATACTACTTTGTGACATTAGTATTACGACTTAATTACATTACATTTAAGTTACTACTGAAATAGGAATAGTAATCGAGGAGTGACATTTCAGAAAGACCTATTTCCACCTTATCCGATTTTTCAATAAATGCAAAAAACGTCTGTGATTTATTTGTTATAAACATATTTTTATGTCACCGTAAAGAGCTTACTACCGTACTTAGCTATAAATTCATTCTGACACTAAGTACATTAATTATTATGGGCCTCCAAAACAAGGACAACCTAAGCAGCAAAATTAAATCAGCAAAGATGTTCTACATATTTTTATATTGTATCTTTCACACTTACAGCCACTTACAGCAAATTATTATCATACTCCTAAAAAACTACAAAATGCCATATTTTTGTAGTTTGACTGATAACTGACTGGATCGAACAAGGAACGTAACTCAATTTAAACAAGTATGCACAGGATAATGTGCGAGAAACATATTTTTCCGGGATAAAAAGTCGCATATTTCCTTTCTCGAGATTCAAAGTATATTAATACAAAATTTCAGCAAAATTGATTGAGCAGTTTGGGTGTAGAGGTAACAGTCAGCTACGGTTTCGCATATTTTAGTATGGATTAAGCACAATATATATATATATATATATATATATATATATATATATATATATATATATATATATATATATATATATATGTGTGTATGTATATAAAACTCAAAGGTGACTGACTGACATGGTGATTTATCAACGCACAGCCCAAACCACTGGACGAATCGGGCTGAAATTTGTCATGTAGGTAGATGATATGACGTAGGCATCCGCTAACGCTAAGAAAGGATTTAGATCAATTCTACCCCCAAGGGGATAAAATAGGGGATGAAAGTTTGTATACTTATATAATAACACTTCTAACTAGTATTACGTAAATCACTATATAATTCAGGTCCATCATTATAATAACATTCTAATTGTGCATTCATGCCTGAATATCTCCATATCGTTAGCGTAAATACTCTACTTGAATATAGTTCGTTATCGTAGCCATATTGTACTATACACAAAAGATAGAATGGCCAGGCTGAAACCAAAAAAATATTTTTATTGCTTTGACAAATCTAACATAATTATTAATTTTGTAGAGTAAGAGCCAGCGACGACCAGCTGTAGTACTTAAAGTCCTTAAAAATTTTTAGCAAAGTCATGTCAGATTTTGCTTTTTATATTGATTAAAACCTCTTCATGCCCAATGAAGAGGTTAATGACACACAGAAAAACAAACATACTTTTGCAAATGATTAGACATGCACATGTAGTGCAATTTTCCAGTAAATTATTCAAGCTGCTGATGTCCATCTTTCAGAATTTCTAAACATTTGGGCATTTCAATGTGAAAGGCTGTATGCTCGTTAGCTTTGTCCCGAGCAACAAGTCAGCCCCTCAAATGTTCTCGATAAATGAGGCGACTGTTGACACTGAATGAGGAACTTAAACAACAATGGCGCTCCAAGATTTTCTCCAATGTTTTCGAGTTGCATAGAAAGAAATGTGAGAAGGTTTTGTGTGAAAAATGCCCTAAAAGCTTGTTTTTCCTGTGTTATTTGCAACAGATTGAAATGGGTCCCTGTGATTAAGAGCCCGGGTTACCCTCGAAATCCTCATACATACGTAATACCAAAATCATTTTCTCATACGAAAATATTTAACATGTTTGAATTATTTTTCAGCTTAAAATAGTAATTACCTAGGTTCCTGTACAAAAATTAACTTCAAAATATTTAAACACTAAAAAAAATGTTCTTTGTGCATATTTTTTTTACTAAATTTACTACTAAATATTTAAACACTAAAAAATAGAGTAAAACACTAAAAAATATATAAATAAATATTTAATTTACTACAAAATATTTCAACTCTAAAAAATATTTTTTAGTATTTAAATATTTTGTAGTAAATTTAATATTTATTTATATATTTTTTAGTGTTTTACTCTATTTTTTAGTGTTTAAATATTTAGTAGTAAATTTAGTAAAAAAAAGTTTTACACAAAAAAAATTTTTTTAGTGTTCAAATATTTTGAAGTTAATTTTTGTACAGGAACCTAGGTAATTACTATTTTAAGCTGAAAAATAACTCAAACATGTTAAATATTTTCGTATGAGAAAATGATTTTGGTATTACGTATGTATGAGAATTTCGAGGGTAACCCGGACTCTTAAGAGCTTATGGTAAAAAAGCGTACAATCAACTACAAACGTTACCAAAACAGAAAATAATAGAAAGATTTAATTGATAAACGTTGAAAACACGAGGATGCTGATATTACGGAGGAAAAGGAGATTAAAAACGAAGGAAGCAGCCGTCGGCCATGATAACAGGGCAAAAAATATGCAAAGTAACTCACTTTGATATAAAAATCTGGTATCAAAGTTATGCGAAGACGTGCGCCGAATGAAAAAGGAGCGCTAATTTTCACAAGTGTTCGTCGCATATTTAAGTAGTTTAAGGGCGACTGAATCTTAATCATAGTCAAATAAAGTTGCCAAAACGAGCTTTTTATGAAATAGCTGGCAGTGTGCTGAATTGCTAATATCAAATTACTTAAGTGAAATCTTGTGACCTTTTGTAATAAAATAAAGGTGTAAATTTAATTGATTGTTTGTCTGCGTTAAGAATAACTGAACATGCTTGGGTAAGAGACAAAAATATAAAGTAGAGCACATGATAATATATATGGACGCTTCAAACCAAGTCAGTTAGGGTTCCATGGTATGTTCTGAAGAAGTTAAGTAATATCGTTGCAAAAATCTGCTAATCTTGAGTGGTACTAACTACAGTTTTAAGACTTTACGGATATTGTCGCGAAGCACTTTTTTATTCCCAACGTTTGAACTTCTTTCCATCTATAGTTTATTTGACTATTACATAATATTATGCTATACTTACTCAAAACCTTCAGACAAAATTTCATATCGAGACACTTCTATTATTCACTGATAGTCTCAAATCTTACCTTGAGCCGACGACGCGAGCATTGTAAGATTTAAAATAAATATGGTATTTCGTTCGCGTCCCAGTTAGGAGAATCAGGCCACAGGCCTTATGTTAGCGTCTTTTATGAGACGCCTCTCGCGCCGTTTTGTATTATCTGACAGTAGTGGATGTAATATAAAGCGATAATTCCAGAAACAAGAAATAAGTGACACGTGTAATATTGTAGAGGTGAATTCAAATGTATATGGGACAAAATATGTAACACGTAATGAACAAAATATGTAGTGAATGAACTATTCAACTACAGTCTACAAAATTGACTATATTGTAGCCTATTCTTTAGCAACGTTATCACTTATTTGAGATGGAAAAATGTTGTTAATCTCGAGTTAGACTACACAGTACTCAGTACACAATGTTGAAAACTCATCTCATTTAAGACATAGGTATGGTAGACCGCCTGAGAAGAAATAATATTATATATAATATTATATATAATATTATATATAATATTATATATAATATTATATATATCCGCTACTGTTTTTATAGCGCAGTGAAATGTGTGTTTGCATTCTGCTGTGTTTAATTTTCACTCCTGTTTTCATTCTATCATCATAAGCCTACAAGGATATTTGTGCGCATATTCAAGATGGCCGCATTGTATTTAAATGCATCTATAGATATTTATACATAATATAAACTATTATTTATTATACAATACTAGATGACGCCCGCAACTCCGTTGCGCCAAAACTCGTTTATCACTCGAGAACGGTACATTTTCCCGGGACAAAAAGTATCCTATGTCCTTTCCCGGGACTTAAAGTATCTGGATGCCAAATTTCAGCAAAATCGGTTCAGCGGTTTGGGCGTGACGAGGTAACAGACAAACAGACAAACACACTTTCGCATTTATAATATTGGTATGGATAGTATGAATATATAATATTGTCCTCCGCCTCCGTGGTCCAGTGGTTCAGAGCTCGGCTCTTGACTCGGAGGTCGTGGGTTCGATTCCCGCGTTGGAAATATGTTATTTCCAAGTTTGGTTAGGATAATGCAGGCTGATAACCTGATTGTCTGACAAGTAAGGTGATCCATGCGTCGGATGGGCATCTAAAAAGTAGGTCCTGCGCCTGATCTCTCGTCAGTCGTGTCGGTCTGCCGTCCCACTGGGTTATGAGAGTTAAAGGAATAGAGAGTACTCTTGTGTACTGCGCACACACTTGGGCACTATAAAATTACTCCTGCGTAGCTGGCCTGGTTTCAATGAAACCGGCCACCGTCACCGAAACCGGTGTGGGAGCTATTATATATTATACTAGCTGTCCCGGCAAACGTTTTTTTGCCATTTAAAATATTTCTGCTTCATCAGTTGATACAAATTCTTACCCCTTTTTTGTCCCCTAAGAGGAGTGGGGCGAAAAACTGCATACACCAGATGTTAAGTTGGAAAAAACAGTTAATAATAATATGTCAAAGTAAGTCCATTAAGGGCGTTCCTTACGGATATTCCGTAATTTACCGTATTTCAAGCCCTATAAACTCATAATTTGAAAGCTACAAAGTTATAATAAAAATACAGCAATAATCTTCAGTATATCGACATTCCTTTCCCCGTTTTAAATTTTCTATTTTTGTTTATTATAGTCATGATATCAGCTTCCAAAGTAAAACCAATTTATTAGAATTCAAGCATACATCAGCATCTCCTTAGGATTTACAAATTACTTTTATTTGAAACACACGCCAATAGATCGACAGTATCATAAACTACATATTCCCCGTTTCAAATTTTTTTTAAGGTCAATTTTGAACTATGATAAGTAAAAAAAAATATGGTTTTGGTGCGCTCTCGGCAACGCCGCAAATGTATGGCCAAGGTCGTTTGCTCGAGGGACGGCCTTAAAGAAAAAAGTTTGATACATTAACAAAAAATTAAAACCGACTTCCAAGGTAAAAACAATAATAACATTAATATGAACTAAAAAGTATTAAATAATTTCTACTATCTAATAGTGCCTTTTTCCGAATTCGGCTAAACCTCAACTATTTCTGTACTCAATCTTCATAATTTTGAAGTCGGTACCAGATAGCTGAAACTTCAGTCCTCTGACAGAATATTTGAAACTTTTGGAACTGGCACCGACTTCAAAATTATGAAGATTGAGTACAGAAATAGTTGAGGTTTAGCCGAATTCGGAAAAAGGCACTATTAGATAGTAGAAATTATTTAATACTTTTTAGTTCATATTAATGTTATTATTGTTTTTACCTTGGAAGTCGGTTTTAATTTTTTGTTAAAAATAATAATAATTTCACTCTTTTTAGTTACACTAGTAGATAAACCTTCGCGTATATTTTACCTAAGTATCTTATTACAATTTGTTAAGAGTCACAACTCACACTCACAAAATAATATATTATCAGTGAAGTGAACATATTGTGCTAAGTAATTTAACAAGCGTAGCACGTAATTTAACAATTTAGCGTAGCTACTCATAATATTTAATATTATCATAATTATTGACAGCTGTTCTTGTAATAAAGAATTCAAATCGATACTTAGTGCGCCATCTATCGATTAATAAGTATAACGAATTAAAAAGACTTAATGACTTTGTTTTGTTTAAATGCTCTTTTTAAAATAACTTTATTTCAATTCTATTTGTCTATTTAAATTTTATAAAGTAGTTAATAAAGTATTCGATCTGTATATAAAGTAGTTAGTAAAGGATTCGATCTGTCGTCTGCCGCCATGCGCCGCGCGGCGGCGACGCCGTCGCCTCTACGGCGCCGACCGCCGTCATGTATTAAATAAACAGGTGTTGTTATACAGTAAGTACATAATTATTATTATTAGTATATCCATACCTATGCCTTGTACTATTATCTAGTCTGTGCCATGAGACATTGGTGACCTTAACACGACGTGGTAATGATGATGATGACGATGATGATGATGATGATTATGATGATGAATATAAATTGCATAGTAGCATATGCCTTCTGTTGTTAAAACAACACCGAAACTCCCAAACGTGTATCTATAAGGAGTCAGGAGTTCTCTCAGCATCTTCGAAACCATGGTATACCTTGACCCAATATTTGACTTTTTGGTAGCATATTCTTAGTACGCTTCACATAAAACCAAAATCACCATATGTTTCCATATAAATTTCGAGGAGTTCCCTCGATTACTCATGGATCCCATCATCAGGTCACCACTTTTGTGAACATGGTACCAAATTGGAGTGAAACCTAATACAACAAAACAAAAATTTCGAAAATCGGTTCACAAACGGCGGAGTAATCGTTGAACATACAAAAATAAAAAAAAAAAAAAAAAAAAAAAAAAAAATATCCACAGCCGAACATATAACCTCCTCGTTTTTTGGAAGTCGGTTAAAAATCTGACCCCCTCTTTGGTTCCCTTAGAGGGGTGGGGTGGGGAGATTTTTAGTCACCAAATGTTGAGTCGGAAGAAGACAAATACAGGGTGCAATTAAACCTTCCTGCCAAATTTTGATATAGGTATTGATCCTTGATAAAAATACACGTATTTTTTCTTTTATAGTCACTCAGTACTAAAATGTTGAGAAATAGCCTCCGAAAGTTATCGTAAAAAACACTACAATTAATGGACACTACGCGTCGCCCGCGCGTGACGTGCCCCCGCGCGCGCGCCTCGCCCCGCGTCACCTCCGATCATACCCACCGCCGCGAGTGAGCATTCTGCAACGATTTTAAATGGGATAAAAATATGTCATTAACAAAAGAATAACACCCAATTTTTTTTGGCTAAATGGATTCTCCTAATGATACCTAAGCCCTGGAAAAAATTTGGCAGGAAGGTTTAATTGCACCCTGTATATCTGTGAAAACCGTATGCAAATCAGATTAGTAGTTTTCGTGTTAAAGCAAAAGTCTTATACAAAATCTGACCCCCTCTTTCGTCCCCTTAAAGGGGTGGGAGGAAATTTTTTTATACACCAGATATTAAGTTGGAATAAGGCAAATATATCTGCGCAAACCGCATTCAAATCGGATCAGTAGTTTTCGTGTGATAGTGGAACAAACATACAGACAGACAGACAGACAAAAAACTAACTACATTTTGGCTTCTATAGCGATGTACACCCCCCCCCCCTCCCCGCCGCTTATTATTTTTCGAATATCTTTAATGTACAGAATTTTCATTTCTACAGTTTTATTATAATGTATAGATAGCGGTCGACCGCGGCTCCGCCCGCGTGGATGTCGGTTACCGCTGCAAAAAGCCTACCCAGGAAAGACACGGTCAGCAAAATGATTTCCAGGTCAATTCACAGCAACATCGACGACGCACTCATTTTCCGCAGGCTGCGCAGATTGTCTTTCTGTGGATGTTAAAGTTGTTAATGATGAGAATATTTAAATGTAATTAATAATAAGCTTTCACCTCTGACGGTAGTCCCGGAGTGCAACCCGTTGTTTTAGGATAAATAACTAAAGCGATTATTGTAGAGCTTTTCTAATAAACAACATTAATTGACGTTAAGTTATTTTCAGGTAACAAATTATACTGATGGTCGGGATCCCCGACTCGTGATAGAGCAAAACATTATTTTCATAAATCTATTCCTACTAATTTGAATGTTTGGCCCTGGGATTTACATAACATTTATCGTTAGTGCAAAATTATTTTTACAGGAAATTGGAGCCTTTTGAAGGGTATAGGCAAATCAGTAGGGATCATTGGTATTCTTGGTATTATGAGCTAATTCACCAGCTGCAGGGCCGGTCATAATCTTCGCTACTGTGCACCCCCGCCTTGGTAGCGCCCACTTCGAAACGGGCGTAAATCGCAATTTTTCATTTCGCCATAACTTCTAAACCAATTTTAATCATTCAAAAACCAAATATTATCTACATAAACTGTACTTAGTGATAAATTAATTCATTTTGATAAAGATTAATAGCATGAGTAAAATAAATGCGTTTAAATGTAGTCCAAAAAAAAATCAAGATTTTTAAATAAAATAATGGTTGTTGTACCTCACTTGTCATAGATAGGTATAGTGTGTCGCGGACTTTTTTGTAGATATTTAAAAGATCTACATTTACTTAGAATATTGTATGATTCTATCTTTTATAGTTTAGGCAGCGTACGCAAAATAAGTAAATTTTCTGGTTGATTTTTTTCACCTTGTGTCAGAAAAATCCAAATATCTTACGGAACCCTATATTTTTCGAAATAAAATGTAGCCTATGTTACTCTTAAATAATGTAGCTTTCGAATGGTGAAAGAATTTTTTAAATCGGTCCAGTAGTTTTTGAGCCTATTCATTACAATTAAACAAACAAACAAACAAAGTTTACCTCTTTATAATATTAGTATTTCAATAGACATCAAACTTAAAACTCTAACATAAAAGCAACTCAGTTTCCAACCCTAGACTATCAGATGTTGTAATAGAGCCATTTTCAGATATATTTTTCTCAGGATGCCACGCTGGGAATAACGCAATGACTGGCGTTAGACTGATGACTTGATGAATTAGCTTCCAGATTCTGTTACATCTAGTATTATTTATTTCAAGTAACATTTTCATGGGCCTCAATCCATACTAGTACTAAAATGTTAAAGTGTGTCTTTCTTTAGATTTAAGATAAGACTTAAGTTCCAGGAAATACTTTTTATCCTGGATACTTTTTATCTTGAAAAAATTTACGATTTTGGCGTGATAAATGAATCACAGTGCAACAAGATGTTTAATGTAAAAAATGTTTAATTATTAATCCATACTTAATTCCACACTTATACTATACTATACTTATATACTATACTATATACAGGGTGTAACAAAAACTAGTGATAATACTTTAGGATGTGTACGTGTTCCCTGTAGAGAGTTCACTGTGAAAGTAGCAGCGCTGAAAGACCAAAAATTTTTTTCACTTTTGTATGGGGAAACTCGTGACGCTCGGGCCCTTGCCCATACAAAAGTGAAAAAAAAATTTGGTCTTTCAGCGCTGCTACTTTCACAGTGAACTCTCTACAAGGAATACGTACACACCCTAAAGTATTATCACTTGTTTTTGTTACACCCTGTATATACTAAATACTATATATACTATTACTATATAACTATATTAACTACTAGATGACGCCCGCAACTCCGTTGCGCCAAAACTCGTTTATCACTCGAGAACGGTACATTTTCCCGGGACAAAAAGTATCCTATGTCCTTTCCCGGGAATTAAAGTATCTCCATGCTAAATTTCAGCGAAATCGGTTCAGCGGTTTAAGCGTGAAGAGGTAACAGACAGACAGGCAGACAGACAGACAGACAGACAGACAGACGGACAGACAGACAGACACACTTTCGCATTTATAATATTAGTATGGATTAACTATTAATATTATAAATGCGAAAGTGTGTCTGTCTGTCTGTCCGTCTGTCTGTCTGTCTGTTACCTCTTCACGCTCGAACCGCTGAACCGATTTTGCTAAAATTTGGCATAGAGATTCTTTGAGTCCCGAGAAAGGACATGGGATAGTTTTTATCCCGGAAAAATGTACGGTTCCCGCGCGATAAACGAATTTTGGCGCAACGAAGTTGCAGGCGTCATCTAGTTTATTATAATTTGTATCGTGTGATGCTGGGTATAAAAGTATTATTATTCTTAAGATTGCGAACAACATCTAGTCTAAAGAAGTACTAGATGCTACTTGCAAAATTATTATTTATACCAAGAGAAGAACCTAATATGCTTTCCGGATGTCACAGTTTTCATTATAATTATTGGATTAACTATTTATTCGTGTAGAGGTTATAAACATACAAACACTGAAAACCTGCATCAAAAATTAATTGCGGCATTATCGAATAATAATTGTTCCATAAGCTCCCAAAGCTCCTTTGACTTTTGAGTTCATTACGTACAAAGGAACGTAAATTCCAAACTAATCGACGGAATTACCTGGCACAGTTGTTTACTCTACAAACTTTGGGTGTTGTCAGTACCATCATTTCCGTCATAGTAATGCTAAGTTCTTGGCAAAGGATTATAGGTTTCAAGCATTCCTTAGGAATTAGTTGCAGTCTGCAACTTATTTACAAAGCAATCCGTTGATAGCGTGGAAACGTTATACATTTTAAAACAATCATATATACCCTTTTCTCCTTCTCCATAACCAATTTCAAATCATAACTTAATTTAGACGACCTCTGTGGCTAAGTTGGTGAGCTGTTGGTAGCTCAAGCCGAGGGTCGCGGGATCGAATCCCGCCGACGGAACAAAAAGTTTTCAAAGTTCCTCAGTTATGGATGTGTATTAAATATTATGGGTATCGTATAATAAAAATCTTGAATATATGTATAGTATAAAATTATTAAATATATTTCCGTTGTCTGGCGGCACCTGTAACACAAGTCCTTCAGGTACTTAGCACGGGGCCAGACTGACGTTGTGTCATGCGTCCATAGATATAAAAAAATAACATTTCAGCGACAGCGAAGAGACAAAGAACGAGATGATTTAATGCAATTGCATTTAATAATAATTCAAAATACAAAGAATAAAGATATTTTTAAGAAATTAATCTTCAGACTTACAAACTCTGAACTTCTAGGAAATTATGGAGGTACAGATACACTTACTCTCTGCAAACTCTCCACAAATCAAACGAATGCAATTTCCTCTTATATTTTACACCCCGAGCTGCTATTCCGTCGTAAAGCCACTCCAATGCCGTCCATTTATTAAATGGAATTACGTCATAATTTTTCCTTCACATACGCTTCGACTCAGGGGGAAGTAAATAGGAATTTATTTACACAACAACTCCTTTTGCGTTTGTTAAAATGATTAGAACAAAGATAAGTACAGTGTGATTTTGTATCAAATGTAGTGAAAAGAAGCATTGTTACAATATCTCTACAAGGCTGACAAAATTTAAAAGCCGTCCTCAAGAAAAGTCCGTTATTAGATACTTAACTGTTTCACGGTCCTAGTCAATGTCAAAGCATTATTTTTGCATGTGGCCGAAATGAAATTGACACCGGTATTATCTTATATATAAAATTCTCGTGTCACAATGTTAGTCCAACAACTCCTCCGAAACGGCTTTACTGATTCTTACCAAATTTTATATGCATATTCAGTAGGTCTGAGAATCGGCTACTCGGTACTTTATATATTTATAAGTGCATTTTTTTTTGAATAAATAATAGTAAATTATTACAACCTGAGACTGACGGCGACCGTTGTTTATGCGACGGGATAGCGATCGACGTTGCCATGGCGACATAGTTATTTATTCACTTCAATAAAATTAATATGGGCGAAATACTTTTAACTTTTAAATGTTATGGCAAAACAACGTTTGCCGGGGCAGCTAGTCTAAGTATAATAATAATAATACTCCCCACACCGATTTCGGTGTCGGTGGCCAGTTTCATTGAAACCAGGCCTGTTACGCAGGAGTAATTTTTATAGTGCCCAAGTGTGTGCGCAGTACACTATCATAACCCAGTGGGACGGAAGACCGACACGACCGGCGAGAGATCAAGCGCAGAACCGACTTTTTACATACATCTTCTCACTTGTCAGACAATCAGGTGATCAGCCTGCATCGTCCTAACCAAACTTAGAAAAACCATGTTTCCAACGCGGGAATTGAACCCACGACTGCTTCGAATTCTTACTACGGCTGTCTTCCAAATTCTACAAGATCCTTGCAAGGTCTGTTTGATTCTAAATGATAAAAAATCCTTTAAGGTTGTTCTTTTCGAATTTGACGAATTGAGAAGAATATTTTCATTTCAATACTCTGTGTGGGGCCACACCTTCGGCCACACTCAAACACTCAATATTAAATTACCTACGTCCATTATATTTCGAAGAAAATATTGCTCCTAAAAAACTAGAATAATAAATCCAGATATAATTTTTAGGAAAAACGTTAATCATAATAATATGAATCCTATTTTAGTTCATATGAGTTCTATTCTTCGTAAACCAAATTGTTCATCTAACGGTCTATGATCTAACCTAAAAGTGTCTAGGAAAAAATATGGCGCGAAAACCAGACGCTCCAGTCACCGCGTTGTTTATCATGGGAACGTGGATAAATCAGCATCATAACTCCGTGCTGTTTGACCCTGGTCGAAAGTTACTCACTATCCCGACATTGAAATAGTTTTGCATCGATTTTTTGTAAGTACTTACGCATATGCAAAGATTATAATAGTAACTGAGGAATGTTGAAAGCAACCTTGTAGATGAAGTCGATAAATGAGTTTTGATGGATTATTATCAAGGTCTTACGACTGAATATTATATAATATTAAAATAATTATTATAAGTATTGTTAGTAATTATTGCTTTAATTTATTGAATACTAGCTGTTGCCCGCGACTTCGTCCGCGTGGACTTCAGTGTACTTACAGCGCGCGGTGTCAACAAAATTGGTGTCAAATTTTAAAGGTTTTTAAATCCCTGGTAGGTACCCCTTAAATCAAAATAGCCAAAAACAGCTGTGCAGTGTGCACTGTGCACATAATATTTTATAACTTTAGCTTTACCCATAAACTATTTATCATAGATATTAGATTGGTAGGTTTAAGTAGGGATGAGACGTATTTACTTTACCAGGTTTTAATACCAGGTTTTCACTTCAAAGTACGGCGCCCTGGTACGCGCACAAAATACTTGCAAGTATAAAAGTACGTGCTTAGGCGCGAACTTGAAACACAAAACATGAAAATACTTTCATAGGAAAACAATCTACATCGTAATGTGAATAAGACACACAATCGCATTTACGAGAAAAAATACTTCATGCTTTAAAGTATTTTTATTTACTAACACGATTTTGCCCCTTATTCCCCATAAGATACAGATTGAATTCCTATGCAAGTATTTTCAGGGCGCCTTGCGGGGGCTCGGTGCGTTATTTTGCGAGTCGCAACTTGCTACGCCCAGCCGGCTTCCCCGAGGAGTCGAGCAGGTTGCCACTTGCCACTCGCCATGCTCGAGTATTTCCGAGTTCCGACGGAGGTGGTCGAAGTGTTACCAACTTAAGGGTTTCCCCCCCAGATTTAGGGGGTAAATAAGTGAGCGTAAATAAGATGGGAAATTATGGATCTTGTGTAACATTTACTCCATCCAATAAAATGTTAAATTTATTAAATGTCAACATGCATGATTTAAAAAAATCGGAATCTTCAGACGAAAACAAAATATTTAATGTACTTATTAAATATGTAACTTTTAATAAAAAGATTTTGAAGCATAATTAATATTACAGTATAATATTATTTCCAAATCATTATGAATTTATATTTATATATTTTTTAGGTGGAAAACAAAAAAAATTAAAGCTTTTGACACCAAGATTAGGGATAAAATATATTTTTGAGAGTTGATAACACTGGAAGGCCGATTGCAGCACGTGTTTAAATCCGGAGTCGGAAACAGACGTATATCGGGACCTAGTCGGGACCGACTCATACAATGGGTTCCCCGTTCCGTAATAAATACTTGCAAGTATTTTAATACCTGGTTTTCGACCCTGGTATTTTTACGTACTCGTACTTGGAAGCCCTGGTATTGAATTTTGCAAGTATATCCCATCCCTAGGTTTAAGGTTACGTCACTCATCACTACATAGATGAAGTACTGAGTAGTGAGTAATACATTATCAACTTGTATAACAATCGAAAGTATCGAAACCCACAATCTAACATGGTATCACGTCTTATAGAAAGACTTATGAGCAAGCGATAGCGCGATGTAGGAGACGCACGGCGCCATCTATTATGAATTTTTGGAACTAACTTAATTTGAACAAAACGCATTTTCACCCCCTTACAACCCCTTTTTCCAGTTAAAAAGTAGCCTATGTCCTTTCTCAGGCTTTAGACTATCTGTGTACAAAAATTCATTACAATCGGTTCAGTAGTTTTAGCGTGAAAGCGAGACAGACAGACAGAGATACTTTCGCATTTATAATATTAGTATAGATATAGATTTTGCCGGAAGATGTTTTTTTTTTAATGCAGTAAGGGGGCAAAAGAGCAAACGGGTCACCTGATGGAAAGCAACTTCCGTCGCCAATGGACACTCGCAGCATCAGAAGAGCTGCAGGTGCGTTGCCGGCCTTTTAAGGGTAATAGGGGAGGGTAGGGAAGGAAATAGGGAAGGGTAGGGAAGGGAAAAGGGTAGGGGATTGGGCCTCCGGTAAACTCACTCACTCGACGAAACACAGCGCAAGCGCTGTTTCATGCCGGTTTTCTGTGAGGACGTGGTATTTCTCAGGTCGAGCCGGCCCATTCGTGCCGAAGCATGACTCTCCCACGTCGAAAGAGGACGCTTAAATTAAGCGACACTTTTGTCCAAGCTTGCGATTAAATGACAGTAGAAGTTAGTTAAAATAAAATTAGTCTGGTTAACTTGGTTGACAAGGTTAAAAGTTTAAAATACTGGTTGGCCAAAAATCAATTCGCTTTGCATAAAATTTATTGGCGTCGAGGGGTTTGGGGATTGAATATTGAAATTCTATCAACGTGTTACGGTAAAGTTGCTGTTGAATAAACCGAAACATTTTTGCTTGATACCTCGATCGTGGGAATCACAGACACAATAGATTTACAATTGTTATGCAACAGCCGGGTGCCACTTGGGGATTGATGGGTTAAGTATAAAAATAATATATTATCTTTTAAAATGTTTTAATAGTACCTTACAGTAGCTTGGTATCTACTTTGAAGTAAACACTGTACTTCTACGCGGTTGATTCCAAATTAAATATCATCATGTGAATTTTTAGGATAGCCTTTAGATCTAAGATTTTTTTATTCAATAAAACTTAACAAAAATACTTTACAAATATGCAATGACTGCTAGAGATCAACTACAATAACATTGCGCGCCCCTCCAAATGACTGTTTCAATGTGTGTAGTCACATCCTTATGAAAGAGTTTGTATGTAGTAAGTATTCAACCAATCACAGTACACGTAATATTTCAGTTAATGTCACTTATTATTACCAAGATATTTTGTTGGTCAACTAATCATAATTAGCCCACCGCGCAAGACAAAACGCACTTCAAAGGTTTTGACAACGCACTTCAAACGTTTTAATTTTGACGGGGCGCGCCATGTTATCGTAGTTGAACTCTAACAGAAATATCTTTCAGACAACTACTGACTTGTTTACTAAGTATAAAACCAAGATAGATACTATAGATCAGTCGAACCTTAATTTCAACTTGCACTATCAATGTCAAAGTAGTTGTGTCAACGGTTTCCTCTGGAGGGCTGCCAAATTCACCGCTAACTTTATTAAACGGGAATTCCACGCATGCCTGAAGTCGACAAACATTCTCCAGTATGTTTTGAAAAGGAAATTACTTCCTGACAAACACAATTTTAGAAAATATGGATTTTGCGACGATAGCAAAGATGTACAAATTTAGACTACTATTTTATGGTATGCTTGATACAATAATGTTACAAAACTTGTACAGTTCAGCTGTAAGTTTTCCTATGAAATAAAATAAAATATAAATATTGAAAATCTATTCCAGTATATTGCGATGCCAATTGATAGTTCGCTTGTGCTTAAGGGGACGACTAACCCAACATTTTCGATTTCATAATTTATTTTTATACTTGAAAATAAGCCCCGAATTGTGTCATTTTCTAAAATTAGATACTAAATTATATTTCCAAGAATTTAATCTGAGCAAAAACACGATATCTTATAATTTTCTCTATAGAAAAAATCACAAAGATGCATCTAATTTTCACGAATTTTTCATTTATTGCCACAACCGTGCATTGAACTAAGTTAATATTTTAACACATTGAGAAACCGACCTAGCGGATTTTTTAAATGTTGTATATTTATCGAGTTATTGAGAAAAAAACTAATTTGGCGATGATTCCACGTCATCCTTTTTCACCAGGCATATGAAAGATGGGCGTGAGTGTGAAGAGAGAAGGACGATATTTGATATTTTGGGTTAGTCGCCCTCTTAAATATAATATAGAGTTTAATATTCTCTTTCCGTCTTACGGATTTTTGATTAGTTAACGTATTTTACCGATTCAAAAAAGGGGACGTATGTTTTGACCTAAAAAACTTTGATACTTCCTTGACCTTTTTAACAAGATAATCAGTACAATAGATTGGTTTTGTAACACCAAGATAGTTCCACGCAAATAGTAAATCCATCACTGACCGGCAGCTTGCTACGCGGTAGTTTCCTTTGGCTTTAATCACAGATTTCTACATAAATTTGCATGCCTAATTCAGGTATTTGGTGTTCTTTTCGGTTTCAATTATTGGATCTAAAAACAACAATTATAATATATGTTGCATCACAAACATCTATTCTAATCTTATATCTTTAAACGAGCAATTCTTGTATATATATAAATATATAATTGGAATCTCGGAACTGCTCCAACGATTTTCATGAAATTCAGTATATAGGGGTTTTCGGGGGCGATAAATCGATCTAGCTAGGAATAATTTTTAGAAAATGTCTTTTTATTCGTGTTTTATCGAATACCGAGCGAAGCTCGGTCAAATAGCTAGTGTTATTATAAATGTGAAAGTGCTTCTGTCTGTCTGTTACCTCTACACCCAAACCTCTGAACCGATTTTGCTGGAATTCATTATGTGGATTCTTTAAGTCTTGGGAAAGGACGTCGGATACTTTTGTCCCGGAAAATGTACGGTTTCCACGCCACAAACAATTTTCGGCGTAACGGAGATGCAGTTGTCGTCTATTATTTCAATAATGCCTTTGTGATATTTAAAAATAACGGTGTAACTTTGGGAGTGATTTTGATAGACAAGTATAAGTAGTCTCTGGATTACCACATAATATAAGCTATTTTCATCTTGAAATATTAATAATAATAATAATAATAAATCTTTATTTAAACCAAATCTGTTTCACTTAAAAACAAGTCTCTGACCCCTGCACTAGTGAAAACTATATTGCAGAGGCCAGTGTCCTCGCCCATGATAATATAATTTTGTTGCTAATTTACATAATATAAGTAGGGACCTACATTTTCAACAGTTTAAAAAAGTAGCTAAGTAAGTATCTCCAAATACAGGCAAAACATGAATGATTGAGATGAAAGGCTGTCATTATGTCATTAGTTCCCGTGGGATACAGTAAAAACTAAGCCTTTGCATCCATTGTGACGCATAGATGACGCCCTAAACTCCGTTACGCCTCAAATCATTTATCGCGCGGGAACCGCACAATTTTCCGGGATAAAAAGTATCCTTTCTCCTTTCCGGGGACGTAAAGTATCTACATTATAAATTTCAGCAAAATCGGTTCAGCAGCTATCTGCAGCAGCAGTATCTCTATGCCTAGCAAAATTAGTTCAGCGGGTTGGGCGTGAAGAGGTAACAGACAGACAGACAAACGGATAGACAGACAGGCACACTTTCGTATTTATAATATTAGTATGGAGTATGGAAGTATGGATTTTCAAAGCGAAGTAACCACTCTTCAAATACTGTAGTGCCTGGGACAAGATTTTAAATGCCTGTATGGTTGCCCAAGCGGATACGGCATTCTCGCAACTTAGTCGGCCTAGTCCAGAGGAAAGAACTAGTCAATACGTCTGGGACCAACCATGTGCGGGACTTCATCGACCCGCTAGTCACCCGTGTAAATCGACCATAACACAGATTCTACTTTCCACGTTATGTAACTGTACGCAACTGAAAAAAAGAAGTTAAGGGGTCGACAGCTGCCAATTCGACATCTTTGTGCAGTTTTCTAGACGTATGTATTTCATTGATTGGCACAAAAAAATATATGTGATTTTTGATTATATTTAGAAAAGCTTGTCGGATTTAAATAATAAATGTAAATGTAAATGTGGATGAAAAAAAAATACCAGTTACATCTTTCAGGAACTTTAAACAGTTCTAACTAAAGTAATAATACAATCTATGCTTTAAAAATTTGTTTATTTGATACATTTTACAAAAATCCAAAAATTTCCAGATTTAATTTTCGGTTCTGACATCTAGATTTCCCATAATATTTATTTTTTCCTCTAACAAACGAAAAATGTATCCACACCACCGAGTAAACGCCCAGACGATTGATGACAAAGTAAATATTTTCAATAGCATTATTACTGAACTCTTTGACCAACATGCCCCCTTGCGACCTATTAAAATCAAACACTTACCGGCACCATGGCTAACTGAAGAAATCAGAACATTAATTAATAGAAAAAACAGAGCCAAAACGAAATTTAAAAAATCTAAATCCGAATGTGATAAGTTACTTTACAATAAGCTACGAAATCGTTGTAACACTGCTTGCAGGGATGCGCAAAGGCACCATATTCATTCTTCGGTAGAAAACGCTGACCAGGCCAAAGTTTGGAAATTTTTAAAATCCTTGGGTGTTGGCAAGGATGCAAAAGCATCGGTTCCTTCCGATATAAATCTAGAACACTTAAATTCCCATTTTGCTGATACAAAACGAATCTTCGATGCACACCAAAAGGCTCAAACCTTACACAATCTGTCCACCTTACCTTCTCCCGATTATGCTCCTTTTTCCTTTAGAGAGCTGTCTACTACAGAAGTTAAAAGAGCTGTTATGTCAATCACATCCAGGGCTGTGGGCAGTGATTGCATAGGTCGAAACATGATTGTTCCCTTGTTAGACATTTTAGCTCCGGTTCTAACCCATATTCTCAATCACTCACTTTCTACCGGTTCCTTTCCCTCCTCCTGGAAAAGCGCTAATATTATTCCACTTCCCAAAAAACTGAATCCTAAAAGTTTATCTGACTATCGCCCGATCTCTATTCTTCCTTTCCTTTCAAAAATTCTAGAACGTTCTGTACAACAGCAACTTCAGTCCTTCCTTAATTTGCATAATTTATTAAACCCGCTACAATCTGGCTTTCGTTACGGACACAGTACCTCCACAGCCCTGGTGAAAATCACTGATGACATTCGTCTGGGGATGGATAATCATCTTTTAACTATACTTACGCTCTTAGACTTTAGCGATGCCTTCAACTCTGTAGATCACGATATACTATTACTTCTTCTCAGCTCACTCAACCTATCTCCTATCTTGCTCAACTGGTTCCGTAGTTTCCTTCAGGGACGCCGGCAACGTATCAAAATTGACAACGCATCGTCAAGTTGGTGCGATATCTTTGCCGGTGTTCCGCAAGGCAATGTCTTATCTCCTCTCTTGTTTTCTATTTTCATTAATTCCGTTTCTCGACATATTTCCTCCTCCTATCATTTGTATGCAGATGACTTACAGATCTATACTCAAGTCCCACTTCACTTACTATCCAAAGGTATTGCCCAAACAAACGCCGATTTAAATGAAATTTTGAGGTGGTGCAATGCCTTTGGCTTAGTCCTTAATCCTAACAAAACACAATGTATTATCATCGGCAGTCGACAGTTAATAGCGAAAGTGGACTGGAGTACCTTGCCCAATATTTTCCTCGATGGGACTGTCATTTCCTACAGCTCCTCTGTGCGTAATCTTGGAGTTCACTTTGACCGCACTCTCTCCTGGAGCATCCAGATCCAACAACTTCGCAAAAAGCTGAACAATGCCACAGCTTCCCTCAGACGACTGAGCAACTTTTTGCCACTTGCAACAAAAATAAAACTTGTTACAACTTTACTTTTCCCTATTCTGGACTACGCTGATGTCTGCTACAGTGACATAAACGAAATTCTTCTTTCTTCTCTTCAACGCCTTCAAAACTTGTGTATTCGTTTTATTTTTGGCCTTCGAAAGTTTGACCACGTTTCAAATTATCGAACTCAGCTCGAATGGCTCCCGATCAAGTTGCGTCGAAACTCTCACATACTTCACTTACTGTATAACATCCTTTTTAGTCCTTCTACTCCTAACTACCTCAAAGTAAAATTCAATTTCCTTGGTCACAACAATCCTATTCTTCGCTCTGGAAACAAATTGACTCTAGCGTTTCCTTCTCACAATACTTCATTCTATGATTCTTCTTTTACCATCTCCGCTATTCGTCTCTGGAATTCCTTGCCCGATTTTATAAAAAAATCGGAATCAATTAATATCTTTAAAAAACGTTTAAAAACACACTATCTAGAACAGGCTCACTCCACGTAAAACTTTTAGTGTTTTGGTACAATTATTATTATTTTAATCTATTTTTGATAAGTAGGTATATTATATAATTGTAGACATGTTTTTTTATTTTTAACCCTCTTATATCTATGTAAATTTGTGTAGTTTATTAGATATTTTATGGTATGTAATATATATACATATATATTATAATATATAAATTACCATATAATATTTTATTAATAATAAGATTTTTTTTTAAGTTCAGCATTTTTACATTTTCTGTTATCATATTGTGGTTGTCTGGAAGAAACCGCTGAAAGCAGTAAGGCCGCCTATTTGCTATTCCTTTATATTGTTCTTGTTATTTTATATTGTTAAATTTTTAATGCAAATAAAGAATTTATAAATAAAATAAATAAATAAACACTTCACATCTCTGTCTCTCTGGCATGAAAATCGACAGTGGTGCGAGAGTGATGCGAGATCACGGTCATTGGCAGATGTCAGCGTCTTAAGAGAAAACATACATCCATGAAAATTTCAAGACTAAATTAGCCGCAACGGTTCAGCCGTTCTCGAGAGCGAGACTAACAAAATTTTAAATTATTTTTATTTTTAATATAGATATTTGATTCCTGTGGATCACGAGATCCTAAAACTTATAAGTTCAATGTACAACAACATATTTTAGTTATTTAAAGTACATTATCTCAACAACATAATCTTAAAAAACTCATCTCAAAAGCAATTTTGTGATTAAAAATGACCGAAATAACATTTAGCGGCTTACGACCAAATCCGTTGTTCAAGCTTTAGGGCGAAATATTAATTATATTCCGGAAAAATGGATGCGCTAAAAATACCTTTCCATGAACCCGTTTGCGATTGAAAATTGCACGTTGTAAAGATAATACGGAATGTAGCGATATTAAGGTGGATATTGTGCTTTGTATTTCAGGGGTATAAAATATTATGTTGTGGACCGGTGTGTTTAATAGAATCTGCGGAAATAATTTGAACATTCCACCTAGATTTTTGTTATTAGTTCACTTTTGTATGGGAAAACTCGTGACGCTGGGGCTCATACTTGAATAAAATTGTGTTTCAGCACTGCTACTTTCACACCCTACAAGGAACACATACCCTTAAGTATTATCATTTAGTTTTGTTCACCGACCACACACCTCCACACGGGATCGAACCTGCACCCTCTGCGAGTGCGAACCAAAGATACAGTAAAAGCCATACAATATACGGCGTAATCACAAGTTACCAACGACATCGATCCATCAAACTTTCCAGACGGCTGATGTATTGTTGTTTCTGTACATTTCCAATTATGTTGTGTGCGTAATTGTTCCTCCTCCAATTTCCTGTGTATTATTTACTGTAGACGCGATAAATGTAAGAGAAATAGTTTTTACGTTCTTGCTTTTTCATACTTTTTAGATAACTACTATCGAGATTAACCGAGAGTAATCACCGGTGATCGCGACAACAATAAATTTTTAATTGAAGGATTAAAACGTGGGAAGGTTCTTGCTGGGCTAGCTTCCGAATATTCAATGAAAAAATACAATATTTTTGCCGATGGAATAAGGTTCCATTTTAAAGAATCTGAAAGCTATAGTGATTACATTCCTCAATTTCACAATAAACTAATTTAACTATATTCACTGCTCGTGGGACGAAGGAATGCTATAAAATGGTAATAAATCAATCCACATTGAAAAGAAATTATACAGCGAGAATAGTTACGGATATACAAAAGTTTTCCTTCATGATTCTTCTGAAATATTTTCTACATCCATACTAATATTATAAATGCGAAAGTGTGTCTGTCTGTCTGTCTGTTACCTCTTCACGCCCAAACCGCTGAACCGATTTTGCTGAAATTTGGTATGGAGAATGGAGATATTTTGAGTCCCGAGAAAGAACATAGGATACTTTTTATCCCGGAAAAATGGACGGCTTCCGCGCGATTAACGAATTTTGGCGCGACGGAGTTGCAGGCATCATTATGTAAAGTGGTGTGAAGCGTCCATAGATATTATTTTGCTGTTTTCTAACCCAGAGGAGATAGGCTATTCCCCGATGGTTATACCTAGCCTATCTCCTTTGGGTTTCACCTGATGTTAATGCCTCTGAATCCCGGCTCATTCCATAAAAAGATAATAATATAGAGATGAAACAGTTAATAAAATTATATCATACACTCGATAAGTAGGGTACAACTGTAAACGGTGGAAGTTTGTTTGTACAACATTTCTAATTCCGTACTACCAAAGTTTCATTGATATTCATTATGTGAATGTTTATTCCGTCCGGAACTGCAACTATATATTTATGTTTACTTGTATATAATATTATGTGTATTATATTCAGTGTTCTTACTACTGTAAGTTCTGGTTTGAATCCCATAGTTTAGCATTAAAATCGAGCGTGCAACTAATCAGCTGAGTAGTAGCCTGCGTCGCAGAAAGAGAGTATACAGGGTGTAACAAAATTATGTGATAATACTTTAGGGTGTGTAAGTAAGTGCCTTTCATATAGAGTTAACTGTGAAAGTAGCAGTACTGAAAGTCCATTTTTTTCACTTTTGTATGGAGAAACTCATGACGCTGAGGCTCTTGCCCATACAGTGGTCTCTCTACTCTACAAGAAACACATACACAGCCTTATGTTAGCACTTAGTTTTTTACACTGTTTATTATGTAGTATAATTTCCTCTTTAATGCAGCGCCTGCAGTCTACTCTCCTTCTTACGATCTTTCGATCAGCGTATATCGTGACTAGTGACGCAAGTTTAACAATTTTTTGTCCATATAAAAAAAAACACAACGACGCTAAAGAAGTTTTTTTGTAGTGGTTTTCCAAAACCCACAAAGTTTCGTGTATAAAGTAGACAGGCTAGATCAAATGTAGCCTACTCGTACGGTGCACCGCAAATGTGGCCTATGTCGATAAAAGTCGTGCCCACAAGCCAAGTATTCCTGTAAACAGCCGCTAACAATGGCCAGATGACTTCGGAAATAGAACTAACGTAAACAGTGAGTGTACCAGGCCTCAGACTTGACCTTCTGTGCGATACTCTCTATATTATATTGCGCGGTAACCGTGCATTTTGCTGAAATGAAGGTTTTTTTTATGTGTCGTCTTTTGTGTTGACCTAAAATGGCGAAATAGGTGCAAGGAGCGGTGTGTACCAGTTTAAAAAAAATACATTACAACAAAATTATTATTTCCTGAGACTAATAGAAGATTATACTTTCACATTTGTAACAAAGTGTTAGTTTTTTTTGTCAAAAAAATTTCAAGAGTAGCAATATTTACAAAATCATAAATTCACCAAACAGAAATCTGGTTAGACGGATCACTGGCCTCCGCGCATACAAGACGTAACAAAACTAAGTGATAATACTTTATGATATGTAATAAGTCTCCTATATTGAGTTCATTATGAAAGTAACAGGGCTAAAAGAGTCACTTCTTAGGGTTCCGTACCCAAAGGGTAAAAACGGGACCCTATTCATGAGATTTCGATGTCTGTCCGTCTGTCTGTCCGTCTGTCTGTCCGTCTGTCTGTCCGTCTGTCTGTCCGTCTGTCTGTCCGTCTGTCTGTCCGTCTGTCTCCAGGCTGTATCTCAAGAACCGCTATAGCTAGAGTTCTGAAATTTTCACAGATTGTGTATTTCCGGTGCCGCTATAACAACAAATACTAAAATAAAAATAATATTTAAGGGGGGCTCCAATACAACAAACGTGATTTTTTTGGCCTTTTTTGCTCGTAATCAATAATGATAAGAGGTAAGCACTTGAAACTTTAACGAAGGCCTTAAATATAATTGTACTTTAATAATTAATAATAATATTTAAATAAAATAAAAAATTAAGGGGGGCTCCCATGCAAAAAACACAATTTTTGGCCATATTTTTGCTCTGTAACGGTACGGAAGTCTTTGTGCGCGAGTCCGACTCGCACTTTGCCGATTATTTAACTTTTGTATGGGAAAATTCCGGGTGCTCGGACGTTTGCCCACACACAAATCACAAAAAAATCTCTTCCTTTCTGATACTTTCACAGTTAACCCTATACAAGGGACACAATATACACACCCGAAAGTATTATCACTTTTTTTTTTACACACTGTATAACCAAACAAATATATGGTACCGTACAATTACTGAATTTACAGTACCATTCTCTTGCTTCTCGTGGACTCGCTACGTGTGTATGTTGATGCTTACCTAATCACCACAATCAAAACTAATACCTATTATCACACTCAGAACAACCCTCACGCGCAATCAAGTAAATTGCCTGCCCAGTAACGACAATTAGAACACTGTATTTAGACATACCTTGATTATGTATGGACTATAGAGATACGATTTACAGTTTACAGAATAACTATCGATGTGTAGTTGAATAAAAAAGCCATATCCATAGTTCTGTTGTATATCGAGAGGATTTTATGTGATTTCGGCTTTTCAAAAATTTAAAGTAAGTAAAGAAAGCCTACTCTTCTTATAACGCACATTAATTAGCAAGTAATTAATAAAACACTAAAATTGTTTTATTATTATTTATCAGGCCGATTATAGGTTTCGCTTTTCTTCAAAATAAAAAGTAAAAAAATAGATAAAGCTAGATGTGAAAATCAACCTAAATATTAATTTAGGTTTATCTATTATCAGAATTATCCATTACTTAACATCAGGCTGTGTTACTCACATAATCGACGTTTGGCTAGCTGCCAGAATTTAGGGGTTTTATGACCCCACAGATAGGCGGGAAAAGTTTACAAGAAATACTTCCTTCATGTCATTGCCATAAGAATTTCGTTGCCAACTTACTAATACGATTTTTGCTTAAGATTTTGTTGTAAAAAATGCGTTTTCGATAAAAAAAACTACAAAAAAGGAAAGAAAATAATGTATCTTTAAAAGTACGGCAATAGCCAAAGTTAAAATACTAAAACGATAATTATTTACAAACCTCAAATTATTGAACAATTGCAGGCTATTCTTAATAGTAATAATAAGTGACGATATTCAACATAATGTATGTTATTTAGATTAAAATGTAGCCTAAAATTTAAAAAACGTTAACAGACTAGCAAACTCTATTTTTACAGTCGTCCCTTGTTTTACCTTCAGTTTTAAAATATTTTACTCGCCCTAGAACCTTCAAACTTGCCCTTCAACTTCATTACATTCTTAATTGGCTCTCTGGTTGCATTGTTGTGGAAATAAGGGCTTACCACTTTCAGACCTTATTACTAGACAATACGGTTTATAAGTGACAAACTATGTGACTGTACAGTGTGCACGCTGTTTCTCGTTTCTAACTATGTTACGTTTTCCTTTGACTGCAGTTAATAATACTCGGTAGTCAGTATGCTCTTCAAAGTTCTCAGTAACACAAAGACAGAACTTCATGTAGTTTGCAATACAAACCTAGACTTGTAGTCGAAGTCCTTCGAATACTTTAGGAAAATTCAAATTGAGACTGCAGTAAGTTTGGTTGAAATAAAATATATTTTTTGTGTTAATTTGTGACACATTGCAGGCAACATCTAGAATTATAAACAGTTTAAAAGAGCCTTACTTCTATACAGGGTGTAACAAAACCACCGACCACACAACCACGTGGTGAACGTCGGTGAACAAAACTAAATGATAATACTTAAGGGTATGTGTTCCTTGTAGGGTGTGAAAGTAGCAGTGCTGAAACACAATTTTATTCAAGTGTGAGCCCCAGCGTCACGAGTTTTCCCATACAAAAGTGAAAAAACCCCTAAATTATTATCACTAACTTTTGTTACAACCTGTATAAAAGTTGGATCTAATAACAAAAATCTAGGTGGAATGTTCAAATTATTTCCGCAGATTCTATTAAACACACCGGTCCACAACATAATATTTTATACCCCTGAAATACAAAGCACAATATCCACCTTAATATCGCTACATTCCGTATTATCTTTACAACGTGCAATTTTCAATCGCAAACGGGTTCATGGAAAGGTATTTTTAGCGCATCCATTTTTCCGGAATATAATTAATATTTCGCCCTAAAGCTTGAACAACGGATTTGGTCGTAAGCCGCTAAATGTTATTTCGGTCATTTTTAATCACAAAATTGCTTTTGAGATGAGTTTTTTAAGATTATGTTGTTGAGATAATGTACTTTAAATAACTAAAATATGTTGTTGTACATTGAACTTATAAGTTTTAGGATCTCGTGATCCACAGGAATCAAATATCTATATTAAAAATAAAAATAATTTAAAATTTTGTTAGTCTCGCTCTCGAGAACGGCTGAACCGTTGCGGCTAATTTAGTCTTGAAATGTTCGTGGATGTATGTTTTCCCTTAAGACGCTGACATCTGCCAATGACCGTGATCTCGCATCACTCTCGCACCACTGTCGATTTTCATGCCAGAGAGACAGAGATGTGAAGTGTTCACTCGGTGGTGTGGATACATTTTTCGTTTGTTAGAGGAAAAAATAAATATTATGGGAAATCTAGATGTCACAACCGAAAATTAAATTTGGCAATTTTTGGATTTTTGTAAAATGTATCAAATAAACAAATTTTTAAAGCATAGATTGTATTATTACTTTAGTTAGAACTGTTTAAAGTTCCTGAAAGATGTAACTGGTATTTTTTTTTCATCCACATTTACATTTTCATTTATTTTATTATTTAAATCCGACAAGCTTTTCTAAATATAATCAAAAATCACATATATTTTTTTGTGCCAGTCAATGAAATACATACGTCTAGAAAACTGCACAAAGATGTCGAATTGGCAGCTGTCTTCCCCTTAACTTCTTTTTTTCAGTTGCGTACAGTTACATAACGTGGAAAGTAGAATCTGTGTTATGGTCGACTTACACGAGTGACTAACGGGTCGATTTTAGTCACCCGGCAAGTCACCAGTCGAATCGCCTGTCCAAGTCGAATCGCCACCCCATTTACACGGGTGACTAACGGGTTGATTTTAGTCACCCGGCAAGTCACAAGTCGAATCGCATTGTGGCGGTACAATTCGCCTAACATTCCTGCATCGCGATATCGAAGTTTTCTAAGCGCGTCGGTATATATACGACAGCTGAAATGTATCACGTGGGCTTCGGCCTGACCGAGCATAACACCTCGGTCGGTCGGAAGATCTTCCTTTGGCCGCTACGTCATATATTCCACATTGATGACCCTCGACAGAACACGCCTCCTTCATCATCATCACTCCCCGCCCCTCCGCACCGCACCAGCCAGCATCGCCTCATCGGGTACCTCGTCCACTAGCCGCAATGTACCGCGGCCTGGGCGACTCCGCATCGGCATCATCGGGCTTTCTCACTACACCGACCGGTCAGCAAGCAGAGCACATCTCTCCTGGTCAGCACGTAGCATCGGCCCCGCACGGCAGCTTATCCCACTCACTGGATCCCGTGCAAGCAGCTTATAGTTCCGACTCACTGGGACTCACTGCAACAGTTCCGACTCACTGGAACTCTCTGGCACTGGCGACTCAAGCGACAAGACTTCAAGATTCGACCTCCGGTCTTCGGGGGGGAGTGATGTGGCGGTACAATTCGCCTAACATTCCTGCATCGCGATATCGAAGTTTTCTAAGCGCGTCGGTATATATACGACAGCTGAAATGTATCACGTGGGCTTCGGCCTGACCGAGCATAACACCTCGGTCGGTCGGAAGATCTTCCTTTGGCCGCTACGTCATATATTCCACATTGATGACCCTCGACAGAACACGCCTCCTTCATCATCATCACTCCCCGCCCCTCCGCACCGCACCAGCCAGCATCGCCTCATCGGGTACCTCGTCCACTAGCCGCAATGTACCGCGGCCTGGGCGACTCCGCATCGGCATCATCGGGCTTTCTCACTACACCGACCGGTCAGCAAGCAGAGCACATCTCTCCTGGTCAGCACGTAGCATCGGCCCCGCACGGCAGCTTATCCCACTCACTGGATCCCGTGCAAGCAGCTTATAGTTCCGACTCACTGGGACTCACTGCAACAGTTCCGACTCACTGGAACTCTCTGGCACTGGCGACTCAAGCGACAAGACTTCAAGATTCGACCTCCGGTCTTCGGGGGGGAGTGATGTGGCGGTACAATTCGCCTAACATTCCTGCATCGCGATATCGAAGTTTTCTAAGCGCGTCGGTATATATACGACAGCTGAAATGTATCACGTGGGCTTCGGCCTGACCGAGCATAACACCTCGCTCGGTCGGAAGATCTTCCTTTGGCCTCTACACTTATATCCCACAGCATAAACATGGGTGTTTTTCGCTTTTACACTCTAAAAAATGTCAAATATTATTTTTGTCCGTGTTTTCGTAAGTGCCGCCCGAGGTCTGCGCTCTCTACAGTAGTATTCGCAGCAAGCGGTCGCTTGCGACTGAGCGTTTGCACGGTCGATTTTAGTCACCAGCCGACTTTGGGGCTTGCGACTTTAGCCGCATGCGGCGTAGTCGAATTGCCATTTACACGGTCGATTTTCGCCGTGCGGCGTAAATCGTGCGGCTTTAGTCACCCGTATAAATCGGCCATTACGAGTTTTTTCTCTCATACCGATTCAGTTCACACACATACACTTGAAAATTACGTAAAACAACAATTTCCGCGCAATATGAAGGTAAAGGAAAAACTAATATCAGAACAACATAAACAGAAAAATGTTATTCACTCGAATTTCCGCATCGACAGAAAAATATCACGAAAACTCAACTGAGAATCTCATGGAACTTTCGCAAAACAAATATCTTATGTAATATTCTATTTGAGAACATAACGAATTCCGTTGAGTGCATTTAAATATTTCATGTTAGTATCGATCTGTATTCTACCAACGATGATATATTCTACTATTCCGATGCTGATGAAAAATTCAGTGCCGTTTAGAGTGTTTGTCTACAACTACAAAAACAAATATTTTGAATCCACCGATTGAGTGTTGAAGAGATTTTACAATCGTCGATAATTTAATACTAAAATTCACAGCACGGAATAAATTTTAATAGACTGTATACAATTCGTTCGATGTATTTTAAAATTCATTTTAAATGTCGGCTTAAAAATTTTGACAATAAAAAGCAGTAGTCTAGTAGCAAGCTCTTATTTCTATAGAAAACATTTTTTTTAATTAGCTTTTTTAGCTTATCTACTTGATGATGGTTAAAAAATATGTAACATGTTGCTGTAAATACTAATAATTATTTGTTATTTTAAATTAAATTATACTGTACTCGGCGAAACATGACGGTAACGGTCATTCACTTCCTGTCAAAAACTTGTAATTTTCTATATAAACCACGATTGACAATAAAGCGTCAGATGTTGTCAGTAGCGGCCTTTGACTTCCTGTCAAAAACTTGTCATTTTCTATATAAACTTGGATTTCACGAATGTATACAGTAGCGTTTTGTATTGCGAATAGTTTATTTTACTCATTATAAATATTTTTAGACAATCATTTGAAAGAAATACATCGAAATAACTTTAGGTTACACTCGAAAAAGTTTGTTTCTATTTATAGAGAATCGGAAGCGAGGGTTAAGGGGTTAAGGATAGTTGAACGTGACAACGTCATACGTTGTCACGTTCAACTATCGTCAGTAAACCGACTTTACAGACAACCGATTTTTAGGGTTCCGTAGCCAAAATGGCAAAAAACGGAACCCTTATAGATTCGTCATGTCTGTCTGTCTGTCTGTCTGTCCGTCCGTATGTCACAGCCACTTTTCTCCGAAACTATAACTCCGAACTAAACTATTGAAACTTGGTAAGTAGATGTAATCTGTGAACCGCATTAAGATTTTTTAAACCGCAAAAATTTTAGGGGTCCCCATAGGTACAACTGAAACAAAAAAAATTTTTTTTCGTCAAACCTACGCGTATAGGGTATATATGGTAGGTCTTCAAAAATCATATTGAGGTTTCTAATATCATTTTTTTCTAATCTGAATAGTTTGCGAGAGAGACTCTTCCAAAGTGGTAAAATGTGTGTCACCCCCCCTCTAACTTCTAAAGTAGGAGCACGATAATTCTAAAAAAATATATGATGTACATTACTATAAAAACTACCAACGAAAATTGGTTTGAACGAGATCTATCAAGTAGTTTTTTTTTATACGTCATAAATGGTAAACCTTAATTTAACTGCCATTAAATCAACTAAAATATAAAAATAAATCAAAAACCTTTTCATTTTATAGAAATAAACCTTATTTCTGCTGCGGAACCCTTCAGTGGCGAGTCCAACTCGCACTTGGCTGGAAAGCCAAGCAAATGTATCGAATTCTTTAGATTCTCAAAAACACATTCCTGGCAACGCGATTCCGATGGAAGGGCAATGGAAAAATAATTCTAAGGGTGAACCCAAACGAGTGTAATTTGTGAGTCGCAGAATTCCTGCCGCGTTAATCAAATCATGACTCACAAAATTACGCTCGTGTAAATCAAACAGGACTTTTGTATGAAACTGAATGCAGTAGAATTCTGCCGAACCGAAATTCAGCGACTCACAACTCACAAATTACGTTCGTTTGGCTTCGCCCTAAAGCTAGATTTATATGCGTCCGCGCATACGAGCTGTTTGGCCACTGCGCCGCGAGATCACAAGCAATTATTGTATGTGCACAAAGGCGCCGCTATTTAAATAAATCGTTACTTACAATAATTATTGCTTGCCGCTCGTTTGCGCGGACGCATATAAATCTAGCCTAAATCCTCCAAAATCTAGCAATATCACAGCTCATAACATGTCACAGTCGAGTCACAATATCGTTTAAATAGCTATTCGTTGTAGTTGTTTTATGATTTATGTCGTTCATTGCGCCGAGCGTGGGCGAGTCATTCACGACACTCGGCGTGTGCTAACTGATTTATTATTAACCTGACACATCAATTACATCACTATCACACTTAACACGAGATGATATTATCCGTACCTCCATACTAATATTATAATTGTAAAAGTATTTCTGTCTGTCTGTTACCTCTTCACGCCTAAACCGCTAAACCGAAATTTTGTATGCAGATACTTTATGACCCGTGAAAGGACATAGGATACTTTTTATCATGGAAAAATGTATGGTTCCTGCTCGATAGACGAATTTTGGCACAACGGAATTGCGGGCACCAACTAATTGTTTATATTATTTTCCTGGCAGATCGGGCAAACGTTGTTTTGTCATATACGTTGTGGGAAATCGCAAAGGAAGATATTTTTGAGACCTTATTCCAACTCTTTTCAGGACCTAAAATTTTAAGACATACTCCGACAGTGTAAAAAGATTGTGCTCTGTTTGGTGTGCTACTTTTTGGGATATGAAAAATGGATGGCCAATATTTCCAGACCCTCAAAAAAAGCACGTAACTACAACAAAATCTGCCCAACCACTTTGGGTTTTGCAACAAACAGCTAAAAATATTTTCTATAAACAATTTACTTTTACCACAACGGCTTCTTCACGAAGTTTAGTATTTTCCGATAGTTACACAGTCAATTTCCAAACAAAATGGCCGTCTGAAGAGCTGAGGAGAGATTCCATTGCAATGAGTGGTCGTATTTGTGTCCGATGTATCTAACCCATTTGCTACGGTCGACCTTTACTGAGAATGCTCGTACACCGGCGCCGTCTGTTGCTATCTACCAAAGCATATCGGTGGTAGCGACATCAGAAAAAGTTTTAATCCGATTTAATATAAATATTATATATATCACTAGATGACCCAGTGAACTTTGTATCAATTTTCTAATATAAACCTTCCCTGGACTTCTACGAATATTTTTAGACTAAAATTAACCCAATCGATTCAGCCGTTCTCGAGTTATAACAGGACTAACAAAATTGAAAATCCAAGTAAAAATCCATTTTTAATTTACAATATATAGCTGATGTGTATATTCATTATAATAATTTAAGGTGTCCTTAGGGGCTTGATGGGTAACCGCAATGACAATAGAATACAATAGCATTTCCAAGAATCTCCGATCGAAGGGTTAAGTATAATATTGTAAAGCATGACCATGATCCAGGAACATTGAAAACTTAGTGTCCCATCGGCGGCATTCAAACCTACAATGCAATCGCAAATTGAGCTAGAGGTCCTTATAAAAGTAATATATTATTACTTTACTATAATATGCTATAATTCAGCACAGAGAAAATTTATCTTTTAAACGGAAACCATAAATTTTACCGCGATAAAAACTATCCTTATGTCCTCTCGTTAAAAATATCTGCAAAGCATAGAACAAGAATAGAATATTATTTTCCAACTACATGATGCCCGCAACTCAGTTGCGCCAAAATTCGTTTATTGTGCGGGAACCGTACATTTTTCCGGGATAAAAATATCCTATGTCCTTTTATGGGACTCAAAGTATATCCATGCCAAATTTCAGCATAATCGGTTCAGCGGTTCGAGCGTGAAGAGATTTAACAGACAGACAGACAGACAAGACAGACGTACAGACAGACACTCTTACGGATTTATAATATTAGTATGGATGTAATTATTAAATCATAAATAAATAAAATAAAAATAAAATATATTTTTATTCAAAATAGGTATCATTATACACTTTTTGAAAGTCGTAGAAAGAACATAGAAAATACGATGCCTACCACCGGTTGGTACTAACCCGGCGAGAAGAACCGGCGTAAGAAACTCGCACGGGGCCATCTTTTACTAAAAAAATGCAATAAAAATAAAAGAATCATTCCGAATTCTTTACGCATTTAAATAATTGAAGTATCAAAAGAGTCAACTTATAATAATTATTGACCGAGTAAAAAGTTTTCCCTTGTCACAATTTTGGCTGGCGTGATACTTGAAATTTATCAAATCTGACATCAAAACTCATAATAAGATATCGCCAGAAGGAATTTTCGTTAAATAATAAATTCCTTTCGAGCGGCATTCTCTTCGTAATAAATTAATTTTCATTTGGTTCAATTTTGTTATTCTCGTTCGAAAAACAGCTGTTTGTTTCTTGAAGTAAAAGTAAAAAAAATGTATAGCGAAAATCATTGTTTTTACATAACACTACTATATCATTTGTATCATAATTCAAACGTTGACTTTCGCAAATTTACCTACTAAAAATTTTAACAGTACATATTTTATTCACCGCTTTAGTTTCAACCTATAACGGTTATAAACTAAAGTACATTAAACTGGGCTGTTTTGCTGTCTGTATATAACGAGCATTTGATCATGATTGCGCAGTGATATTTGAAAATATATTTCATATTGTAAAATGATGACCAACAAATACGATTTCACGATACTAAATATCATTACTGGGTTTGTTTCATTCTATTTTTATCCATCCATACTAATCTTAATATATATAAATCTCGTGTCACAATGTTTGTCCTCAATGGACTCCTAAACCATTTAACCGATTATAATAAAATTCGCACACCATGTGCAGTTCGATCCAACTTGAGAGATAGGATAGTTTAAATCTAAAATTATAGTCGCAATTTTAATTTATTGCAAATTATTTGTCTATAAGAGCGACCATTGTTTATGCGACGCGGGTCACGGGATAGCGATGGACGTTGCCATGGTGACATACTTATATTTTAGTCACTAATTCAATAAAATTAATACGGGCGATATACTTAATATAATATGGCAAAGAAACGTTTGCCGGGACAGCTAGTATTATTATAAATGCAGAAAGTTGTATTTCTGTCTATCACCTCTTCACGTTCAAACCGCTGAACCGATTTTGCTGAAATTTAGTATGGAGATACTTTGAGTCCCGGAAAAGGATATAGGATATTTTTTATCCCGGAAGTTGATCCCGGGAGTGATGGAGTTGTGGGCGTCATTTAGTTTATCATATTATTCTGTCGTAGTTTAGAACTTAGAAGTGATTTTTTATAAAGTATAAGAAAGATTTGAGATGATACCCAAAATAAATCGAAAAACTTTATGAAGAACCCAAATCTTTAGGCACCCAAACTAACACTTTGGTGGCTTCAACTACGGGCTACGGGTAATTTTCAATTGGCTAATTTTTGATCGTAAACAAACGAAGTAAGATTTGTTTGAAATACTTTAAATAATAATATTGTGTTATTTGCATAATGCATACTGTTTTTTTTTTACTTTGATAGGTAACTATGAATTAATAATAGTGCTCTCATGATAAGCCCTATATAATAATAATAATCAATGTTACTTTTAAGAACTTTGGTCCTAAACTTTGAGTATACATCGATGGCCCCAACGAATAAACGTGCAAGAGCTCTTACCCAAAAAAAAAATATTTTTTTATTTTTCGTTTTCATGGCCTATGATACACCTATGTAATTTTTTTTTTTTTTATTTAAAATAAAATAACGATTTTATAGCAATGTAAGCCTTTATTGTACGGAAAAAATAATAACAGATATCACATTAATAATAAGACATGCGCTAATTGCAGATTATTTGCTTATTTGAGTTCACCGGAATAAACGTGTATAAACAATCTGGCGCACGTGTCTATCCTTTCCTTTGGGTTATAACTCTTGCACGATTATTCGTGTAAAAATGCAAGCGACTTCTATGAGTAATGCCTCATTGCAGATGGTGAGACTTTGAATATAATAATCACAGCTATTCTATTATCTCTTACTAATTTCTCTTGTCTTATCTGTTTTCTTAAAGGTTATTCGAATAGCAATTGTAAAGTTTAACAGAAGAGCTGCTGGTGAGCTTCCGGTCTTTTAAGAGGGAATACGCTCTCTTCTTGAAGGTTTGCAGGTCGTATAGGTCCGGAAATACTGCTGGTGACAGTTTATTCCAAATTTTACAGTGCGTGGCAGAAAGTTGCGCGAAAAAAGCACGGTGGAAGACTGCCACTCATCAAGGTTATGAGGATGGTATATTTTTCACGTGGAACGATGGCGAAAAGTTGCAGGAGGTATGATTCCGAACAATTCCTCAGAGCACTCCCCGTGATACAACCGATTGAGGATGCAGAGTGAAGCTATTTATGTCTCGGCGTAATTCCAAGGTGTTCAGCCTGTTTGAAACATTATGGCAGTCAACAATTCGCGCGGCCCTTCGTTTGATACGATCCAAAGGGATTCGTTGGTATTTTGGGGTCCCTGCCCAGATATGAGAACAGTATTCCATATGAGGCCGAACCTGCATCTTGTAGAGTTGCAGGCATTGGTCTAGACTGAAATACTGTCTCATCCTGCTAAGAACACCAAGTTTTTTCGAGGCTAACTTGGCATCACCCTTTAGGTGACATCGGGACTGGACTTCGCTCGATATATTTATGCCAAGTATTTCAATGCTGGGAAGGGATTGTTAAAGAGGTGCCCTGAAAACAAGGATATACGACCATTGGTGACTTTTTAGTTGTGATCGCGCAGACTTGGCGGGGCTGAATTGGACTAAGTATCGTCTACCCCATTCAGATACTTTCGCATCTGAATTCTCTATTTAAGACATAAGTTTGTTTCGACTGTCAATGACATTTAGACGAGAAATATGGTGAAAGCCGGTTGATAGGGCATCACCTGTACAATCATCCGCATAGCAATAAATGCCGTTGGTCTGTAACATGTCATTGATCTGCCAAAAAACTTGTGACCTATTTGCATAAATTCTCGGGAAGCCCATATTATGATGGAAGTTTTGATAGCAGCGCTTTGAGCCAAACCCGATCAAAGGCCTTCAAAATGTCCAAACTAACAGCCAATGCCTCTCCTCTCCACACAATCAAATGAGCCCAACGATGAGCTTGGTAGCCAAGAGATAACCAGCCAAGCGACCCTTTGGGAACCAGTTTGTCGTGTTTGTCGCTTAGTATTGTCTGGCCGCCCAAGTATCGAAATAGCTGATAATGGATTCCATTATCTTCGAGAAGACGGAGGTTTTAGCAATTGGTCTGTAGTTGGAAGGATTTGAGCGGTCACCTTTTTTGGGGATCTCTAGGTCTTCTAAAAAGCGGGGACAGTGTCAGAAGAGACCGAAAATGACGCGTTTAAACCAGAGCCAACTCTAAAACATACTTTTTCAACACAATTGGAGGGATTCCGTCAGGCCCACTCGACTTTTGGATATCAAGGGCATGCAGGGCTATTGACACTGAGCGCTGATGTAACCTAATATCCGACGTGATGCCCCTGCATCGTGGTATGGTCGGAGGATTTTATCCCAAGGTCATCAAGGGCCGAATTTGATGCAAAGAGCTAACCCAGAAGAACGTCTTTGTATTTTGCGTCGTGGCTTTTAAAAATATTCTTCAATAGCTTGGGCCAGAGACCAGAATTCACGGGTTCCCAAAGGAAGGGACTCGAGTCCCTCACCAATACTATTGACGTGCTGTTTCTTTGCTCGAGTGATCTCCCTCTTGAAGGATCTATAGGCAAGGTTGTACTCCATTTTATATATTGTGTCCATGCATAAGCGCAAGGGAGGTCAATATATTTTATCAACAACAACATAATATTAGCTAACTGGACGTTGCACGTGGCCGCGCCCGCATAAATGAGAAATTTTACGGAAACCGTACATTTTCCTGCAAAAAATAGCCTATGTTCCTTCACGTCATGGTCTACTCTATATATGTGCCAAATAGCTAACAAATTCATTCAGTAGTTCGCAAGAAGAAGTGAGTCGATCTTCTTAACACTAATATACGGGCTCTTATCTTTGCAAACATGTAAAAGCAACAAAGTGTAAAAGAATAACCGTGTAAATGATGTACAGAGCATGGCTCAGGGAGAAAAAAATATACGTGGAATAACTATGCAACATTTCACTGCACTTCTTAAAACTTCATTTATGACACGAATAAACGTGCATTGATACAATAGTGTTAACAAGTCACATATTATTCACTAGAATAATAATTTAATATGGTTTTTCTTAAATATGTGGTAAACCGTTAATATTTGATTTTTAATAAATACCTGAAAGATATATTTTTAACTTTAATTTGATCATACATTTTATTTAATTCTACATTATATTTGTGTATTTATTATGTAGTCAAAGTTATGTGGTTCCAAACGTTTTTTTGCCTTCCTGAAAAGTTTTCTTTTTTCGATTGCACGTTTATTCGTCGGGGCCATCGACATAGTCGTTCTCTATAATGTTTCTATCTGTGAAAAATCGTACATACACAGCTGTACGATTAACGAACAACAAATTGAGACAGAGAGAGAGAGACATTTCATTTAGGTATATGTATTAAGTTAAATGAGGTTATATCCAGCCGACATATGCAAAATAATGCAAAGTAGCGTAGTTTCATGCATATTGTGTGCGTAAGCGCGTTTTGAATTGGTGAAATAACAAAGGTCACGTGCTATTTGTTTTATTTTACTTTTTATTTCATTTTATGTTCGTCAAAATAATATACATTCGCTTAAAATAATAAAGCTATACTAGCTATTTGACCGAGCTTCGCTCGGTATTCGATAAAACATGAATAAAATTACATTTTCTAAAAATGATTCCTAGCTAGTTCGATTTATCGCCCCCGAAACCTCCTATATACAAAATTTCATGAAAATCGTTGGAGCTGATTCCGAGATTCCAATTATCTATTTATATATGTCGCAGGGAAAAGAGGATTTCAGGGATTTCACGATATCCCTAGGGATATCACGAACTCCCGGTAGATGCCGAATATTCTTGTTTGTTACGTCTTCTTACTAAAAATATCTAGTGATATGTCATTTCACTAAACTAAATCTAGTGAAATGTCAGAAACGCGGATACCGCCGAATAAAAATCGAATCATTCATTTCTCTCGCTCGCTCTAGTTCCCACACGTGACACGGGCACTAGTGGGAGTGAAACAAATGCGTCGCTCGAGCTGGCGCGGCTCGTCTAGCCTGGAGACAGACAGACAGACTAACCCTTTGGGTACGGAACCGTAAAAACTAGGATAATCGGAGAGCTGGAGTACCTGTAGTACCTGTACCTGTACAAGAGCCTAACCAAACTAGAGATTGACATGCCACCTTTACAAAAAATATTCAACTTGGTCGGCCGGAAATCAAAGGTCTCCTTAGTTGGTAAACCCTCAGTTTCAACTGTATGATTCAGAGATATGATGATGCCCCCTCAGATCTGCTATAGTTGCATTACACGTGTGATAATAATAATAATAACTCCCACTCTGGTTTTGGTGAAGGTGGCCGGTTTCATTGAAACCAAGGGTAATTTTATAGTGCCCAAGTGTGTGCGCAGTACACAAGAGTAATCTCTATATTCCTTTACTCGCATAACCCGGTGGGACGGAAGACTGACACGACCGGCGAGAGATCAGGCGCAGGACCGACTTTTTACATGCCCATCCGACCCATGGATCATCTAACATCTACCCCACGTCAGATGAAAACAGCTTATTTTCGTAGCTCTCCCCAATATTGCCCGATTAGAATGTCACACGTGTGACTTTAGGGGAGGGGGCCAGGCCCCCTCATTGTTTATCTCCAAACCAACTAGCAACAGACTAGTTATAGCCATGATTAAACTACCATGGTCTTAACCAGACCAGTAGCTTAGACCCTTTCGAAAAAAAAAATCTAACATCTTACTTGTCAGATTCAGATGTTAGATGATCCTATCAAAGTACCCGTTGTATACTAGAGCAAGCGAGAGAAACGCATGGCTTGATTTTTATTCGGCGGTGTCCGCTTTTCTGACGTTTCACTAGATTTAGTTTAGTGAAATGACATATCACTAGATATTTTTAGTAAGAAGACGTAACAAACAAGAATATTCGGCATCTACCGGGAGTCTGTGATATCCCTAGGGATATCGTGAAATCCCTAATATCCTCTTTTCCCTGCGACATATATATACAAGAATTGCTCGTTTAAAGGTATAAGATATTACGTAAATTAGATGACTCGAGATTGTAGAAAAAGTTGAAAAAGGTTTTTCGCATACATGTTCATTGTACAACTGGAAACTATTGATTTATTGCTTCTCTCGATCGCCGTACTTGGTACCTAATGACTGTGTCTGAGTGATTAATATGCCAACGCTAGATTTTAATCTGAAATCTAGTTTAAATAACATGTTTTATATATATTAAACTTAATAAGTCATCCATACTTAATATTATAAATGCAAAAATGTCTGTCTGTATGTATGTTGCCTCTAAGCCCAAATCGCTGTACCAATTTTGCTGAAATTTGGTATGGGAAATTTGGTTTGGTATGGAGTCCCGGAAAAGGAATTAGGATACTTTTTATCTCGGAAAAATCTAGGATTCCTGCGCGTAACATGATAAACCTGCTTCCAAATAAACCCTTCTTGAAGCTTCAGCAGAAGTTGAATGAATAAAATTCATTTTCGTACACCAATAATATATAATTAATGAGCAAAGAGAAAAAAAAAACTGAACTTGTTAACGCTTTGAAACGAGAGGAACGTAGAACAAAAAACTCAAACACCTTAAGAAATAGAAAATCCTAAAAATACACGGAGAAACGACGGAATTCTCTATAAAGTATCCACTTGAAAACACGAAAGTAATTTCAGAGTCGTTGGGTCTTATGAGTCGTATGCAAACCTTTACGACTATAATTTCGTCGACCGTATTACCCGGTTTTAAGCGGCTCCTGCCGGTTTTAACCGGTTTTAGGCGGTCTTAACTACACATAACCGGCTTTCTCGCATAAACCCTTATCGGAAGTATCGTGGATGTTAATTGGTGGGCGTTAAGCCTTATATTAATCAGTTTTGATGGTGTTGACGATTTTAACGAAATTAAAACGTGCCTCAGCATAAAGTTGAGGCTTAACCTACGCGACCAAAGCGACTGCGAAGCGGTAGCGTCTACCGCGTGGCGGACGCTGCCCATGTAATCTTATGGAGCCGTGCACACCTGCACGACCGCAACGCGGGATGTTCGCGTCGGCAAGCGAAACGTGCGCGTCAAGTTGTCAGACGCGTGTTTTGAAGTGTACATAACTAGACTTCTTTTTTAAAACCTTTTTTATATTATTTTCTACAACTCTTTAGTTTATGATTTTTTGATTTGTTTACGTTTTGATAGATTGTGTCATGACTCATAATATTAAATTAATTCGACTTGAGTCTTGACCATTTTAGACGTACCTAATTCTCTGCACCAAATCAAAAGCTCAGCTAGCACCTCGCAATCCACAATCGTTTAATTCCACAATGACTGCACTGCAGTGGCGAAGCGTCCATATAACCCGATTCCCATCGGCTTCCCTTAGGGCTTAGAAAAATCGAATATACGGGCCAACGACATATTTATCTAATAAATATTTTACATACCTACTTAAAAAACTTTGAATTCACAATGTTATATGCAATAAATTTTTCTCTCACTTGAAATACATAGTTTGAATTAATAACTATCGCCTACAAATTTTAAAAGGCAATGCAATGTGCGGGCGCAGAGAATCAAATAAGCCGCAGGATTAGCGGCTTATTTCTCCATACAACGACAGTTCATAGTAAGCATCTGTCCTTTTCATTCCTGTGAACTGGTCGTCATGTTCTGTCTCGTTCTAGCACGCGCGATATATACTTGGAAATAACTCGATGCCCGACGAGTTATTACGGAGAAAGGTTAATTAGCAACGCACAAGTGCAAGCGAGATAGATGAGTCATGAAGTAAAATTGTTATGATTCGAATTTAAGAATGAATGTAGCGACATTATACTTTTGCTGGCGCGTAATACATTTTATTTTGGTAGGATTTTTTGTAATACGACTTTATTAAGAATGCCTTTAGCGGTACTAAATATGACAGGCGCGTAATACATTTTTATTTTGCTGGTTTTTAGATTGACATATTAATATGGCGGATAGTGTGTTTGTAAACAACATGTCGTTTGTTTTGTTTTGTCGAATTTAAATTTTGTTTTAGCGTTAGAACTTAGAAGAGTGTCGTGAATTAAATTAATTTATATTGTGACTTGTGAATTGTGAGTCGTACGACGTAATCGTGTAGTTCGGAAAATATGGCATTAATTCAGAAAGACTGCTGTCTGACAGATTATATTTTGTTGTCGAAGGAAACTTTGTTTTCCAAACTTAGTTTTGAAAATTAAAAGCATGTCATTCAATTATAAATTACCAAAATTGGTAAGTAGATTTTTTACTCCGGCTTCCCTTCTCAAAATATTCACCCCTCGCCACTGCTGCACTGGTAGATAGCACAGAGCTATTTATAGAAAGAGTGCGAGAGTACCCCATTTTATACGATTTGAAAAATCAATTCTATAAGACGGTCGGACGAACGGTCTTCCTCGTCAGAGTCCGACTCTGATGATAAGTACGAGGATGTCATTACCTCAACAATTTAACAATACACCCTACCATATAAAGTCACGCGTCTTCGGTGACTGCTAATTAACAAATGAAGTTTGACGGTTCGCACCGTAGTCGCGCAGGTGTGCACGGTCAGTTTCGCGTTGCAGACGCTCCCGTATCAGGGTGCAAACTGTAGAGACGTAGAGTTAGGGTCTTACTGCGGTACTCAGAGACATTTAATTACGATTAACCTTCAATTTATGAAAGAGTTTGACGGGTTATGTATGGGGCTTATGTCAAAATTTTTATATATTTACATTTAAGTTATTAATGTTCGTCTAGCTGAGTACGGCGGCTAGTATTAGAGGCGGCGTAAGGCGTGGGCAGTGTGGGCGACCGCCCACGATTTTTTTTTTAGGATTTACGAGTATCAAAAAAATTTTTCAACAAAATCCGTCTTCTTGCATTATCCATCAGGGGGGCTCGCAAAATATATTTTGGCCACATAAAATTTAGGTCTTGCGCCGCCACTGTTAGTATTAGTCTTCTAGTCTCCTAGATGACCCTGCAGTCCTACTCCGGTTTCATATAGGTTATAAAGAAAAAAATAGGAAGCTGTACCTACTTAATATTATTATCTGTATCATAATCGATAAAAAGTTTTCACATGGCTGTTTCTTATATATCAAAAAACTAAAGGAAGTTCCTTAAAAAAAGGGAAATGTTTCATATTTATTATTTGGAAGCATGTGAGGAGAAACAGCTTGTTTTGCCTTATTATCACGTTATGTAGTAAAAAACCGGCCAAGTGCGAGTTGGACTCGCCACTGAAGGGTTCCGCAGCAGCAATAAGGTTTATATCTATCAAATTAAAAGGTTTTTGATTTATTTTTATATTTTAGTTGATTTAATATCATTTATGACGTATAAAAAAACTACTTGATAGATCTCGTTCAAACCAATTTTGCTTGGTAGTTTTTATAGCAATGTACATCATATATATTTTTTTAGAATTATCATGACCCTACTTTAGAAGTTAGAGGGGGGGGGACACATTTTACCACTTTGGAAGAGTCTCTCTCGCAAACTAATCAGATTAGAAAAAAATGATATTAGAAACCTCCTATATACCTATCCATAGATACCCTATACGCGTAGGTTAGACGAAAAAAAAATTTTTTTGTTTCAGTTGTACGTATGGGGACCCCTAAAATTTTTAATATTTTTTCCATTTTTGTATCGAAATCTTAATGCGGTTCACAGACTACATCTACTTACCAAGTTTCAATAGTATAATAGCTCTTATAGTTTCGGAGAAAAGTGGCTGTGACATACGGACGGACAGACAGACAGACATGACGAATCTATAAGGGTTCCGTTTTTTGCCATTTTGGCTACGGAACCCTAAAAAACCCAATAACACACTGCTCACGAATCTCATCAGCCATTTTACAGACACCCAACATAAAAATAATGTAGGTTCGTATATTCAATAAACTTCTTACGAGTTTCAGACTTATTCCTCTCGGCGAAAAGATATGCAAAACTCGAGGATATGAGCCATCTCAGATTACTAAGTTATTTATATTGGTGTAACTCCTATATGGCTCTTGCTCAAGACTGGAAATAATATATTTCATAGCCTTGTTTATGCATTATAAAATTCTTCTTGTTTATACATTTTCTGCTAAGATTTGTTTACGGCTATTTTATACTCAAGGGCACAAACTTATTGTATTTTATTCCAGAAATAAAAGTACTGATGTACACTCGCGACTTTAAAGTTTATTCAGAGAGTAATTTTGTACAAGGCGAAGTATGTAGCGAGAATTTCAATTATCAACTAATATTATAAACCACAATATATAATATATATAAATATATATAATAAATAATAAAACACAAGTATGCTGTACAAAGCTGCGTTGAAAAAGTATGGATGTAAATATAAAGACTGAATTATACACAAACAACAATGCGCATGAAGTGACTTTTCGAAATCTCATTTTGGGTTTCAGAACTAAACAAAGTAGAGATAAAGGTACGATGGTGAATGCCATAACTCACATGAAAATCACTATTCTACCGTTGAGTTGGCTTTTCAACTGTTTTATACAATGTAAATGTATGAGCTACTTTCGTTTATTTATAACTAGATGATGCCCGCAACTTCGTTGCGCCAAAATTCGTTTATCGCGTGGTAACCGTACATTTTTCCGGGATAAAAAGTATCCTATGTCCTTTCCCGGGACTCAAAGTATCTCCATGCCAAATTTCAGCCAAATCGGTTCAGCGGTTTGGGCGTGAAGAGGTAACAGACAGACAGACAGACACACTTTCGCATTTATAATATTACTATGGAAGTATGGATTATTTGAGTGTGCGTCTGTTTGTATTCAATATTTTGACTTGAGTGATTGAGGTCACACTCAAACATGTCGAAATTATTTTGAACTCTTTGCAAAATCTTTCAATTAGTAAATAATTATGTGTGTATGAATTAGTGAATGAATAATATACTTTACGAGCTTTTGCCCGCGGCTTCGCTCGCGTTAAGAAGTATTATTCTATACAAATTTTCATCCACTGTTATATTAAAACGTAAAACTGTTATACAAACGTTAACATTTCCTTTATCATGATAAAGGAAATGTTAACGTTTGTACTTAATAGATAATGAATAAATATCTATATAAATATACCATCCTCATCACCTTGATGAGGATAGTAATTTATATAGTCCAATCTTCAAGAAAAGAGCGTATTTATTCCCTCATAATATACCGGCAATGCACGTGCAGCTTTTTTAATGATTCGAGTGTCCATGAGCGACTCCCCAATTTTATATTTAAACAACGTATATAAATACAAATGAATTATTACATTTTGTTAGTCTCGCTAAAACTCTAGAACTTTAGTCTTGAAATATTCGTGGAAGTGTCAGTGATGGTTTATATTTATAGGAGAAAAGTGATACGAAGTTCACCGGGTATAATATATTGGACAATAATATGCCCTTCCTCATCTTCGTAATCTTCTCCGTAGTCCAGCCTCCTTAGCACCAGCTCCTTAGCAGCCTTTAAGATTTGTTTCCGATCTTCGTAAAGAAGAAATAACTATAGTTTCTCGGATGAAAGTTCCTATAGAGAGATAGAGAAGATATAGTAGAAGAGTACGGCCATGACTCATGAATTTGACTTTCGTGCGTGTAACGTAAAAAAACTTTTACGTTGTACGTTTACTAGATGATGCCCGTAACTCTATTGCGCTAAAACTCGTTTATCGCGCGGGAACCATAAATTTTTCTGGAACAAATAGTATCCTATGTCCTTTCCCGGGACTCCATCTCTCTATCGAAGTATCTCCATACCAAATTTCAGCAAAATCGGTTCAGTGGTTTGGGCGTTAAGACGTAACAAACAGACACACACACTTTCGCATTTATAATATTATAAAGTATGGATATGTAATATAAAATTTGTTATGCTAAATTAAGCAAGCGGAGGTCAAAGATAAATTTTTAAGGACCTCAAGTATGCAACGCTAGAAGAGCTTTATTTTATAGCTTGTTGCATGTGTCCAATGTCCATGGCTTACCACAACCATCTGATAATTTCTTTGTCCATTTCATAAAACAACTCCTCCCTAAAACCTCTACAAGGTGTAACAAAACTAAGTTATAATACTTTAGGGTGTGTATGAGACCTCTATAATAGAGTTCGCTATGAAAGTAGCAGCGCTGAAAGAGTTAGTTTTTTTACTTTTGTATGGGTAAATTCATGACGCTCGGGCTATTGCCCATACAAATCGCAAAAAATTATTTCTTCATTTGACGCTGCTACTTTCACAGTGCACTCTTATATAACACATACACACCCTTAAGTATTATCACTTACCTAGTTTTGCAATAGTTTTGTTACACATTGTGTACAAAAAGGCTTTATTGTTACATACTGACGTCACGATGTTAGGTACTTATGAAACTTTTTTAATATGGCAGGGACAAAGTTGTGAGCTGTGTGTCTACGAAATTCCTCGCTATTATGCCGTTATGTATGTTGGGACTTATTCAATTTGACAGACATATAGGAAGTTAACTTCTCTACTTGTTACCTTGCCTTCTTATTACCTTCTGCTCACTAGGAAGTAACTTTCTCTACTTACGAATCCGATCACTGAAATTAAATAAAATAATTGTGGTTAAGAATGTTCCTTTTTCTACCAGCACATTAAATAATAATATAAACAACAAATACATAACATATTAATTCTTCTCTTATGAGATTTTGAGGCATATTTATAATATTAATCCTTAACTGATTACGTTAATATTTTCTGTAACTTTTATTACTCACCTACGTTCAAGATGTTGCATCCCTTTCTTCAAAATCACTCAGAAATATTAAAAGGGGAAAATATTAAAGGAACAAGCAAAGAATATTACAATAAGGTGATTTCTTAATATTATTAGGTAAAGAACGGAATAGAAATTCAGATGTAATAAACTAAACTGAAGTTAACAAGTTTGATAGAAAATTCCAGAATGGGCATTAAGATTAATTTTAAGGGCATAACCCATTATGCATTAAAAATATTTTCTTTCAATACAGTGAAATTGGCTATTGTATTCGTATCAACAATTGTCACATGCACACATACAATCATAATATACTTTGAGTACATGTCTCCAGCAACTTTTTGTTTCCTTTCCTTCCATAGGTTGTCTGGAAGAAATTGCTATTTAGTAATAAGACCGCCTTTGTGTACTCGTCATTTTATGTGTTTTTGTCGTATGTTTGTTGTTACTGTAACTGTGTGCACAGTCACTATATATAAAACTCAAAGGTGACTGACTGACATGGTGATCTATCAACGCACAGCCCAAACCACTGGACGGATCGGGCTGAAATTTTGCATACAGATAGATGTTACGGCGTAGGCATCCGCTAAGAAAGGATTTTGATAAATTCCAACCCCAAGGGGTTATAATAGTGGATGAAAATTTGTATATTATAATACTTCTTAACGCGAGCGAAGCCGCGGGCAAAAGCTCGTAAAGTATATTATTCATTCACTAATTCATACACACATAATTATTTACTAATTGAAAGATTTTGCACTTTAAAATTAAGTATACTTAATTTTTAGATAAAATTTTGTAATATCTTTAGATAAAATAGTGTCCTAGCCGTTTGTGACATTACCAAAAGATCCGAGGAACCAATTACTACAACTTCTACAGGGAACCGATAAGAAACTTTCGATATTCCAGGAACCAATAGGAACATTTATGACAATTTGTATTATGACTGTTTTTGGCTCGGCGCCAGAAGTTGAATGTTCGGCTTAATTGCTGACTGTAAAAATTTTGTTTGTGTCCGAATTCGTTGAAACGAGCTGCATTTGCTGCCACAAGTCTTTTATCTCGTAAGAACTCTGTAATTACTTAAGCTTTTATAGTGCAATTCAGTGCAGCTGACATATTTAGTGTTTCAAATATAATGAATTACACTGTTCTTTATAAATGTGTCATGTCCTCGAATGAAGCTTCAGCCCCAAAACTAGAAAAAAAAATCTTTTTTTTTTAATCGAACATTGAAGGTCAACTATCTTGATTGTACAGTGTTGGAAGTCCTTTTGGATGCCTCGCTGCCACACACATAGACAGACACAAACTTTTTATATGTTACTAGCGACCCGCCCCGGCGTCGCACGGGTATAAAATATAATACTGAAAAAATGATTAAAATCGATAGCCTTAGATGATTCTTCTTATCTGCGCCAAATAACATAAAAATTGATGCAGTAGTTCGCGAGATAAGCCTTTTCAAATAATTTACCCCATTTTTCCACATTCTTCTATTAGTCTTAGCGTCATAAAATATAACCTTCCTTCTTAGTCTTCCTCAATAAATGGGTTATCTAACACTGAAATAATTTTTTAAATCACACCAGTAGTTCCTGAGATTAGCGCGTTCGAGATAGCCTTTTCAAATAATTTTCCCCGTTTTTTCCACATTTTCGTCTATTTCTTCGCTCCTATTAGACTTAGCGTGATAAAATATAGCCTATAGCCTTCCTCGATAAATGGGCTATCTAACACTGAAAGAATCGACGACCTCTGTGGCTCAGTTGGTGGGCTGTCGGCAGCTCAAGCCGGGGGTCGCGGGTTCGAGTCCCGCCGACGGAACAAAAAGTTTTCAAAGTTCCTGGGTCATGGATGTGTATTAAATTTGTGTATCATATAATAAAAATATTAAATATATTATGTATAGTACAAAAGTATTAAATATATTTCCGTTGTCTGGTACCTGTAACACAAGTCCTTCGAGTACTTAGCACAGGGCTAGTGCTGGTGCGTGGTGTGAAGTGTCCATAGATATTATTATTATTATTATAATCATCAAAATCCGTTGCGTAGTTCTAAAGATTAAAGGGAACAAAGGGACATGAGGGAAAAAAGCGACTTTGTTTTATAATATTATAAATAAATAAATTATATAAGATTTAACATCCCTCTTTTTACGTTGGGAGCTAAATTATGTGCTCTGTTTTTAACACGCTTTTATAACAAATAAGCTTGGGCTGTATGTATGTAACGGAATCTTTGAACACGTTTTTTACCTATCTCCAGTAATCGAACTATCCTATCGAGCCCCATAAGATCACCGGTGATCGTGACAACAATAGAATAACAATAGATTTCCAAGAATCTGCGATCGAAGGATTAATTCTAAACTTTGCACACGTATTAAAAGCCAATGAAAATGCAATGATTTTTTTAAGCGTGTTTTTTTTTAGTTTTTGAAAACGATTATAGTTATTTTACTCCCTAACAACTTTTTTTCTTTGTTCCAGATAATTTAACATTCCACGATGGCGCTGACGCACCTGCTCAACGAGCAAGCTAAGCCCTCCCTCCCCGTGTTGACTGACACCTACCTGTACAGTTGAAAACATGCTCAAGTAGTGCTAGTGTTAAGTAAAAATGAGCTTATAAGTTAAGTCAGCCAGTAGAGATGCCTTACTACGGCTACCGCGAGTCGGAGTCGAGTGGGGCGGAGTCCGGGGCTGAGTCGGACTCCGAGGGAGGGCTGAGCACCGAGAGCGCGGCGGGCCAGGGGCTCCCTTACCCGGGGTTCACGCCGGTGGCGCTCCGGTATCTCACCCAGGACACCAGGCCAAGGAGTTGGTGCCTCAAGCTGATCACCAATCCATATCCTTTTCAATAATCTTAAAATATGAAGGGAGATGTAAGTATTTAGTTACTAATGTACAATGTGTCTCTAAAGTCTAAACCAATGTCGCCCCAGTGGCCTTTTTTACCTACTTTGCTTGAAGTAAGTAAATTACATGATTATTATTTTATTAAAGTTTGACAATCGTCATTCTAAAATTACGCGTAACGTCTAGAAGATTTTTCTGCCACAATATGTGCGTAGCCTATCTTTAGTTTTAGAATTTCTACATTATTTATTTAATTATTTTACGTGCGATCACGGATCTAGGACTTTATTGCTTTAGAAAGGCTGATCTTTTATCACCAGTGCGACCAAATTTAACTATGTATGTAGGCAAAGTAGTCGATTATTCAACCCTAAATAAATAAACACGAGGGATCTTTGACGAAATAAAAACACACGAAAAAAGTAAAAAAATAGAACAAAAATAATAGTACGGGAGAACTTACAGCGATACGAAACGGAGCGCAGCTTGACGATACCTAAAAGCAAACGATGCACTATTGAATATTATCGATATTACGTCGCTTATGTAAAAATATCGCAGTCTTTGAAAATATATTTTTTTCATTTCATTAGAAATCATTCCATTTCATTTGAAATTATATCTTTTTCAAATATAAACTTTAAATGATTTCTAATGAATTACGAAGTTTTTGTAGAGACAAAGTTTACGGGGTGGGAGAGCCCACCCCGTAAACTTTCCGACATACGTGGTATTGTTACCTAGTTAATGTATGGCGTTTTGAAATACGTGACGTTTTTGAAATACCTCATAATAATATTATAGTGCGTTACATCTCATTTTGTGTAAACAGACCCTTTGCCATTAAACTACACGAGATAATCATTCTTTGCTAGCAAATTACTATCATATTTACTATAGCTATAATCCGGACCTATTGAGTAGCATTGCGGTAAGAAGATCTTGAAAATCTTCAATATCGGAGGTTTTAATATTGGTAATTGAATCTGGTAGTCCGGCAAAAGCCGCTTTGGACTTTTTCATTGTGGCTTTATTACTTTCGAGACGTGTGGGATGATATTATCGATTGGGAAAATATACTGATATGTTGGAGGCATTTTATAGGATGTGTTGGGTTGTTCAGACGTATTTGTTTGGGAATAATAAGTTTCACATTGAAACAAAAGATCCAAGTTTAAATTAAATAAAATAATATTATACGAAACACAAGACGGTTGTTACTAATATGTATTCTGTGACGACGGAACACATGACGAAATAACCCGCTGTTTTCGAATATCCGCATGACATAATAACTTTTTAAATATACTGCAAGACGTTACAAATTAATAAAATGTAGTCACTACGTACGACAAAAAAGGAAACCTGAATTTTAATCAGCATACAGCGATGAACTTGAGAAACACCCTTAAGAAAAACTATTGAACAATAACACACCATTGAATTCCGATGAATTCAAATGGCCAATAAAGATTGATAGTAGGGGAGGTGAATGTGCTAATTTTGTAGTCGCTCGAGCGTCATGGAGACCTAGTAGGTTTTTTACATTAGGTAAAACTGATAAAAAAATAATAAAAGCGTTTTTTTATTTTAGCGGTGGGTTCAGAAACTGCGGCCATTTTGAAGTTTTAAAAAAGAAAATATATTCATTAAATTGCTTGTTTCGGTCAGTTATTATTATATTTTAGACAACAAGGACTAAATCATTTAGTTTAGTGCAAAATAAAATATCTGCGAAGTTTAGTTAGGAAAATATATAGGTTTATTTTTTTATATTTTAAAATGTTCCTACAGGCTTACCTTATCTTTGAATCGTCAGTGCTTTTTATGGAAGCTTCTTTAGGGTATACTAAGCATCCCCTATCTTAATCTGACAGATCGGATGACTTTTAATATTTAAAAAAAAAAATTAACCCACCACGTGAGAAATCTTATTTCTATACCATGATAACTAGACACATGTCAGAAGCCTAAGCTTAATCTGACACGCTCGAGCTACTCCCAAAATCCCCTCTTCCCTCCTCTACTATAAAGAATTTGTGGAACTATTGCTTTGAATCGAAGAATTCGTTTTTTGTTGGATAGTCTTATTTATCAAGGAAGACCTGAGATATATAACATCACGTTGGCACCAATAGGAGCAAAGAAACAGAGGAAAATGGGGAAAAACGGGGAAAATTATTTGAAAGAGCTTATCTCACAAACGGCTGAAGCATTTTTTATGTTATTTGGCACAGATATAAAGTAGTCTACGTGGAAGGACATAGGCTATTTTGTTTCTCGGGAAAATGTACGGTTTCCCTGAAATACATAATTAACATGGTGGAGCGGAACTTCTTGTACTATAACAGCCCTCGTATGCTGCATACGAGGGCTGTTCACAGCTAAACATACTTCTGAGTTCTACGTGACTTACCAAAACGTGACGTGCCAAATAACATAAAAATTGCTTCAGCAGTTCGTGAGATAAGCTCTTTCAATTAATTTTCTCCGTTTTTCCCCATTTCCCTCTGTTTCTTTGCTCCTATTGGTGCCAACGTGATGTTATATAGCTCAAGTCTTCCTCGATAAATAAGCCTATCCAACTAAAAACGAATTCTTCAATTCGAAGCAGTAGTTCCACAAATTCTTTAGCTTTATAATCCATACTAATATTATAAATGCGAAAGTGTGTCTGACTGTCTGTCTGTCTGTTACCTCTTCACGCTCAAACCGCTCAAGCGATTTTGCTGAAATTTGGCATGAAGATACTTTGAGTCCCGGTAAAGGACATAGGATACTTTTTGTCCCGCAAAAATGTACGGTTCCCGCACGATAAACGAGTTTTGGCGCAACGGAGTTGCGGGCATCATCTAGTTATAAGTATAGGATTTTCCTAAGCTTTAAGCCTACCTTTTATAAGGAATTGTAAGTCGTATGAAAAAAGTGTCTGAATATTTTTTGTAGAGAAGTGTATGATCTACACTCTTGTCCTACCTATTTTTGTGATAAAATGTACAGTTTGAAAAAAAAACGGGATAAAACTCATTTTCATACCTTTGACCTTGAATAAAATTTTTAGCACAAGGAGGATCGCCGGGGACTTTTGAGGTTTTATTTATAATGGTGTATTTAACGTCTCTACCAATTTTCAGCTCTATGCGAATTATTCCGAGGTCGAATGTTTAATTTCCCTGGCGTCAAAATTGACATTACAATGCGAATTCGCAGTTTTGTGTGGGAGCCCTAAATAATGGATCAGTCAACTGCATATTTACACACAAGTCTGACCACAGTAACCCAGTCAGTACGGTAGATGTTGCGTTCAGTCTTAATATAGGAATTACGTGTACTGTATCGAACACGTGTGTGTATGAAACTGAACAGACATGTTTTTCATAATTTATGTGCTCTGTACTAAATATCTATATTTCGGATTATCCACAGTACACTGTATTAGTAGACAGTTTCAGATTGTCTCGATTGCAAGACTTTTTTTTTGGTTTGCGATGCATCAAAACTATCAAAAAATATAAAATATAGAAATGCCCGGTTTCTGAGGGTTTTCTTCTGCTAGTTTCTCACTGGCGTGTCACACACATTCACTGCGAGTCAGGCCTAAATCGGCCTGCCGCGGAATTTCAGCTGGTGCGGACGAAGAAAACTGTGTCCTCTCACTCGGTGCGGAACTATAAATATATTTGAGATTGTATTCAAAATTATAGGTCTTCCTTATAAAAATATCATGATAGGTCTTTATCGGCCTGTGTCTAAAATCAACTCGGTGCAGCAGTAGGCCTGTTGCGGCCCGCCGTCCAAGCAGGCGGTTGGCCACCTGATACCGCACCAAGAGCCCGCATCACTAGTTGTGCAATCTATCGTAACTGACGTACGTCACGTTTTTAACCGACTTAAAAAAGGAGGTTATCAATTCGATCTGTATGTGTGTATTATTTTCTCAACTGCCCAGTTTTGGTATGATTTAGTCTATATCAGCGTCGGAACAAATGTGTCAAATTGCTTATGTGTATGTATGTTTTTTACTTTTGTGTTCCCATATTTTCGAAACTACTAGTCCAATTAAAGTAATTCTTTTTTTGTTGTACTGTTTATTGTTTAACTTATAACTTGCGGGGTGGTGCCGGGTCTGCAAAATGTAGATGATCGCTGGTAGAGTTGCGGTAGGTTCTATCATACCCGCAACTCTGCCATAAGCGATGAGTGGAGCACCATGGGGTTTTAGTGGGTATTGTTTAACTTAGGGAATACTGCGAGTTTCATCAAAATCGGTTTAGTAGCGTTTAAGATAGGAAATTTTGATTCTCAATTACGTACAATTTTGAAGTCGGTTTTATCTTTTTAAAACACAGTTATTCATTGCATAAAATTAACAACGCACGATAGCAGGAAACAAAAGATCATGTACTTGAGATGAGCGTCAAACGGCGAAATTCTGTAAGGTGCTATGAAAAACTGCGGGAAACCATGAAAAGTGTCGAAGCAAAAAAGAAATTAAAAAATATATTAAAACATACTGCAGAATGTGCGAACAAAATCTTTATGCTATGAGTTTTAAAGATAGGCATTTAAATATATGAATAAAAAATAATATATTTTCGATATCCCCTTATTTTGTCTTTCCCGTCACTACTAAAAATACTTTCTAGTGCGGTTCAGGACGATATCAACCAGCCACTTTCCCTGGTTTATTTCTCATTTCCTGTTTGGCAGATCCCGGGGCGAATCAAATCTAAAGAAGTTGGGTTCAAGGTTATTCCAACAGTCCAAAAACTGTACACCTACATTATGTTTTCGTAAAGTTATAGTAATTTAATCTGACCTTGTGCTGATGGATCGAGAAAGGCCTACCACGCACGGGCGGAAAAATCATTAAGGGCATACTTTGGCCCGCCGCCGCACCAAACGAAGGTTTAAGATTTTACTTGCCGCAGCGAAGGTCTTAAAAAACTAGCCGTATGTCGTAGCATAAATGTCAATAATTTTAAAGTTTCAGCATTTCAATTTAAAATTATCCAAGCACAAAATGTCTGTCTCTAGAAAATGTGTCAACAAAGACTAGCAGGTGTTGTGTAACAAAATTTCAACAGAACACAAACTGTAAGGCACCTCCGAGACCACAGTATTTGTCCCCTGCGGTCCTAATCCTTTTCCCTCGGAAAATTCCCCTGGGAAAAGTTGTCGCCTATGGCGAAAATGGCGAAAATGTTTTTTGTTCTAATTGGGCTAGATGGTGTTAGATTTTTAAAGTAGAACTTTTTAGCTTTAGCTGCGTTGTGCGCTTTATTGGGATGGGTAAAATGTTAAAATCGTGTCATGTTTGTCATGACAAATGATCGTAAGTCGGGAGAGCAGACTCCTGGAGCGTAGAAGAGGAAGTAATATATTTTTCTTTTTTTTATTCGACCGGAAAACAAAACATTTATAAAGTGATAACATAAAAGCTATAAGATACACAATAACATTGTTTTCCTATATAAAAATATATCCTCCTCTGTTTCTACCGCGCGGTAAAAATATATGCCTACTACCGATTTTTTAACTCTGGTCGATACTTGTTGCCGCCAGTGATATGCAGCAACGATTAGTCTATTTAGGTTAATTAGTCTATATAGGTATATTGACGTTTATACCTACTAGCCGTCTTTAGTCTATGGCACGCACAGATTATGATACCCAACAATACTAGAGGAGTATAAACCGTTGTTTTTATCATACTAGTATTAATACAAAATAAACGGCCTCTGTTCCCCGACCACATAAGTTCCCACACCACCCCACCCTACGCCCGCATTGCCTTTATAATATTGTATCAATGCAAATGTTTAATGAGTGAGATAAAATTATCTAAATATTTTAATTATTTATGTATATACATAAAAACGAGAAAATTATAAACGAGAAAACTATAAACCGGAGTGAAGCTTTCAAATTGTACCTCAAGAAATACTCGAAAACTTTTAAAAAGGCCTGTCAAGCAGTGAAGGCACTTCACATAAATGAGAAAATTAGAGACTCTAAAAATAAAGTGAAAACCACCTGGAAAATAATTGCGGATGAGACTGGAAAAGTCATCTGTCGTAACTCTAAATTTGAACTTTTAATTAATGATAAAAAAATCAATTCTGATCTTGAGGTTGCGACAGTCTTTGAGAAGTTTTTTGCAGACATTCCAATCTCAACTACAAAGAACTTAAATTCATCACCTACAGTTGCAGAAAAAATACTTAGAGAACATGTCAAGGAATGTGATGTCAATTTTATTTTTAAAGACATTGACTCCAGAGATATTATCAAGACTTTCAAATCAATTAATATTAAAAGTACCACTGATCTCTGGGATTTGTCCACAAACATTATAAAATCAGTAATTGACATCATTGCCCCTTATTTAGCTTTAGTTTTTAATAATTGTATTAAAAGTGGTGTGTTCCCAGACTTAATGAAGCACAGCAAGGTGATGCCTCTATTTAAAGCTGGGAAGAAATCAGACCCAACCAATTATAGACCAATATCAATATTGCCGACTTTAAGCAAAATCTTTGAAAAAATAATTTTAAATCAATTACTTGCTCACTTTAACTCAATAAAGGTGTGCCACAAGGATCCATTTTAGGCCTTTTTCTTTTTCTCATCTATATAAATGATTTACCTTATCTTGTTAAAGATAAGCATGAGTAGTACTTTTTGCTGATGACACTTCACAAATTTTTAATGTGAAGAGGCGACAATTTAATTATGACGAGGTAAATAGTGATCTCTCAAAAATAATACATTGGTTTAATGCTAATAATTTACTTTTGAACTCTAATAAAACAAAATGTTTAAAATTTGTTTTGCCAAACGTTAGGCAAGTACAAACCAATGTACTACTAAATTATGAGAAAATGAATTTAGTAGAAACCACCGTATTCCTAGAAATAACGCTGGATTGTAAGTTACAATTGCAAAACTAGCAGATAAGCTTAGTTCTGCAGCATATGCTGTTAAAAAAAATCATGAAATCACTGATGTAGAGACCGCGCGATTAGTTTTAGCTACTTTCATAGCATAATGTCTTACGGCATCCTCCTGTGGGGAAACGCGGCGGACATTAATACAATGTTTGTGCTGCAGAAGCGAGCTATTCGTTTTATTCATAAGATGTCGTATTTTGAATCTCTAACACAAAAATTTAAAGAAATAAGAATTCTGACCGTCGCATCTCAATACATTTTGGGAAATCTCTTATATGTTAAAAAGAACATAAATATTTTCAAAAAGAAAAGTGATAATCATAATGTAAATACTAGAAATAAGAACAAGTTAGCAATACCAATGTACAGACTAGCCAAAGTAAGCAAATCCTTTAAAGGCCAATGTATACGCCTATACAATAAAATCCCAGAAAATGTTCAAAATCTACCTTTAAACAAATTTAAAAAAGCAGTTATAGAACGTTTGTGTGCTAAAGCGTATTATAAAGTCAATGATTTCATCGAGGACAGCACACCTTGGGAATAGGGTGGCTCCATGCAGGTTACTTTTCTTTTATTTTTGTTACATAGCTGTAAGCCATAACATTGTAATTTTCCATTTTTTAGTAAAAGATGACCCCGTGCAAGTTTCTTACGCCGGTTCTTCTCGGCGGGGTAGTTCCCTAACCGGTGGTAGGCAACGTAGCTTCTTCGTTCGACTTTCAAAAAGAGTATCATGATACCTATTTTGAATAATAAGATATTTTATTTTATTTATAATGAACTTCAATTTTGTTAGTCTCCCTTAAACGCGGGGACGGCTGAACCGATTTGGTTAATTTTGATCTTGAAATATTCGTTGAAATCCAAGGAAAATCTGTTCAGTGCGAAGGTAAGAAAACTGCAGGTAAAATATTAAAAACGACAATTTTATATTCTAAATTGATAATATATATTTCGCCGGGTCGTCTAGTTATTACATAATTTATAATATATTATGACATCAATAACAATAAAAACTTGTTATAAAATTGGGACTGGCTATAAAGTTACGAATTTAACAGCCTACCCAGCTTATAAATTGTGCCAAACTTCTATCTAAATATGTTACATCTCACATTTATCATATCATATCATATTATTTGTATAATTTTTCAATACCTATTTACATAAAACAAATTTACAATCTACACCTACTAGAAATGATTTATGGGATTTTTATTTTTGCACGTCGGCCGACTATAAAATTGAGATAATAAATAATGTCCCTTGGCAAACCTCCAATGCGATAGAGTCAATAAAACGTCTGAAAGTTACATGCAGTTAAACTATGGTTTATGGGCATTTTTAATTAAACCATGAAAGAATAACATTTTAATTAACTGTACTTTTATAGCTTCGTAACCGCTGTTCGATTTTCCAGCATACGCTATTACGTATTTTTAAGAAGCGCATTGGCGCCAATACGTATCTATATTATACGAAACTAATATTATACGAAAGTTTGTCTGACTTTTACCTCTTTACGCTTAAACTGCCGAACTGATTTTGATAAAATTTGATATGGAAGTACATTGAGCCCCGGGAAAGGACATAGGATACTTTTTATCCCGGAAAATTGTAAAGTTCCCGCGTGATAAACGAATTTCTGCGCAACGGAGTTTTTTATAAACTTCATCTGATTGCTGGTTGTCATGTATACCCAATTTCTGAGGCTTTTTGACTGTAGTTTATTATAGGTCTACCAGAATCTGATGGCAATTTTTGACAGCAGATTTTTTTAAAAATATCCTTGAATATTGGATAAATTTTTATAAGTTTGCTTGTTTAACACACAGAATCAGCCCCTATAAGAAAAAAAAGGATCAGAATGTTTTATACCTATTACCCCGATATTGCTAGAGTCAATTTATTTTCTCACTTTTTGCCATCAGATTCTGGTAGACCTATAATTCCACAGCTTAAAATTAATCGACTTGACATAATCCGACGAAATAACATACTCGTCCGCCGACTGTCAATGAATATATTTTGTTCTGCTGCAATTACGGTTTAGTTAGATAATATTTAATTTTGTTATTAAGTATATAATTTTGTGTCTCGTCACCAGTTTTCAAGCCCTTAATCCTTCGATCGTGGATTCTTGGAAATTTATTGTGTCTCGTTCACCGGTGAGCTTATGGGGCTTGATGGGTTTTTATAATGTATGGCATATTTTATGGACAAATTGGCTCTGATTTTCTTCCCTAACGGTTGTAAATTTTTGTAGTGTAAATGAAAATCGTAATTTCAAAATTAGTACTGTACGTATAAAGTTTGTTTTTAATGGACGTACCAGTTTGTAAGAAACTTCTTAAACCAAAGTTAAGTGACAAGTTTGGGTCAGTTAAGTCTCTACGGCCAGTTGCGTTCTTGATGTGGGTTACTTCGAGAGGCCCTGTACATCAATAAATTAGTAGAAAGATTCAAAGTTGTGTGACAGTAAAAGTAACAGATTTAAGTAAAAGGATAACTACAACTTTAAGGTTCAACATAGGTATAAGGTATACAGGTATAAGGAACAGCACGAACAGAAGGTATCGATTATTATTTTTAACAAAAAATTAAAACCGACTTCCAAGGTAAAACAATATTAACAGCATCCTTATAATTTGAACTAAAAAGTATTAAATGCCTTTTCCCGAATTCGGCTAAACCTCAACTATTTCTGTACTTAATCTTCATCATTTTGAAGTCGATACCAGATATAGCTGAATCTTTAGTTCTTTGACAGAAAATTTGAGACTTTTGGAACTGGCACCGACTTCAAAATTATGAAGATTGAGTACAGAAATAGTTGAGGTTTAGCCGAATTCGGGAAAAGGCACTACATATTAGATAGGAAAAATTATTTAATACTTTTTAGTTCAAATTATAAGGATGCTGTTAATATTGTTTTACCTTGGAAGTCGGTTTTAATTTTTTGTTAAAAATAATAATTTCACTCTTTTTAGTTACCTAGTAGGTAAACTGTTAGTGCCAATTCAAATTGTATAAAAAAAATAGTTTCATATTGTCTTCACTAGATGTCACTGAGGCGCTCCTGTGTCGCGCTATCGCTTGTACGTAGAAGTTTTATATAGGTAGTTGTAACTTGTAACAGATTTCTGTTGTGTTTTTGAAAGTTTGTAAGCAACTGACAACTCAACAGTGAGCTTGGTATGAGAAGTGAGCATTGAATTGACAACATAAATCACTTATCATAATATTGAGTGGTAATTGATCTCGTATAATTGTTATTAAGTTGACCTCCGTCATAGTCCGCGAATTTATAAGTGGTCGTCGGTGGTACTGCGTATATTCTACGTATCTTATTACAATTTGTTAAGACTGTTATGAATCATACGCCATACGGCATACCCCAAGGCCCAAATATCAGGTAGATAGATAAATTTAAACAATACATTTAAAAAAATCTAAGTGAACACATGCTGCAAAATGCTCGCAGCGCGGCATGCCGCATGCCCCGACATTCCGGTTAGAACTTGAATACGATGTTTACGCACGCGCCGTTACCTCTGCGACGCCGACCGCCGTGTATATTAAACAGCCTATAATAATTGGTGTTGTTATGTACATAATTATTATTATTGTATCCATAACTATGCCTTGTATCTTATCTATTTTGTGCTATGAGACATTGGTGACCTTAACACGACGTGGTAATGATGATGATGACGATGATGATGATGATGAATTTGAATTGCATGGTAGCATATATGCTTTCTGTTCTTAAAACAACGCCGAAACTCCCAAACGTGTATCTATAAAGAGTCAGGAGTTATCTCAGCATCTTCGAAACCATGGTATATCTTGACCCAATATTTGACTTTTTGGTAGCATATTCTTAGTACACTTCACATAAAACCAAAATCAATATATGTTTCCATATAAATTTCGAGGAGTTCCCTCGATTACTCCTGGATCCCATCATCAGGTCACCACTTTTGTGAACATGGTACCAAATTGGAGTGAAACCTAATACAACAAAATAAAAATTTCGAAAATCTGTTCACAAACGGCGGAGTAATCTTTGAACATACAAAAAAAAAATATCCACAGCCGAACATATAACGTTTTTTGGAAGTCAAGTTTTTTAAAAATGAAATTAAATATTACTATTATGTTTTATTAAAACTAATAATATTTAATTGATTAGTTTTAATAAAACACTAGCTGCTGTCCCGGTGAACTTCGTGTCACTTTAAAACCTGGACTTCTACGAATATTTTAAGACTAAAATCAGCCCAATCCGTTCAGCCGTTTTCGAGTTATCAATTTTATGAAACCTTTATAAAATAATGCATCCAAAGCAATGAAGAATTATCGATGAAAGCATAAATTAATTAATACCAGTGACGATTTTAGACTTGTTGACATTTAGAGAAGGTTTTTATAACTCGCGGGTGGACAATAATAACGAATTTCGCAGAGGGCTGTGTAAATACCACCTTGACATTCTTCTAAAGTTTACAAAAAATATGCCTTTGAAAACGTGCCGTTAGGGTCAAATCACACTGAAGAGCGACGTGGCAGATTTAATGTAGCAAATAAACCTGTAAATATTTGAATCACTATCTAAAAAGTGCCTTGCGTCTTGTTGAAATAGGCGTAAGACATCATACTTTGTTCATTTCTACAAAGAAATAAGAAAAAATAAAAATCGGCCAATGACTTAAGAAACAAGTGCGAGTCGGACTCGCGCACGAACGAAACCCCGTACCGTTATAGAAAAAAATTAAATTTATATCTATATATAAATATAATATTTTTTAGTTCTAACCTGTTGATATTATCGAATGTAACTTGTCTTATGTGGCTTAAAATGTGTAAGCGATATTCTTGTGCCTTTGACAGTTAAAAATCCTTTGTGCAACAAAATCGGCTTGTTCGGGCAAAGTTAGCACAGTGTTTGCAAAGTGTAAGCTATTTAAAGGGTATTTGGGGACGAGAAAATTCGGCGGAAGCGGACTTTTAGTTAAATCTGAGCTCAACATGTGCTCCTATTTTGTGAATTTGCAACTGAATATGTTGGTTTAAGTTTTCAACCACTTAAACTTATTTAGAGTTCAAAATAAAATCCCCAAGCTAGTATTCACAAAGGCGTTGTAATGTTTGCAAGAGCTTATTAACTTTTAATGTATTGTACGTAGACTGTAGACAAACATAATATAACTGTAAAGTTATAACATTATAATTGACAAGAAAAAAACACATAAATTTTTTTAACGAAAGTTTATTTTTCAGCAGTTTTTTTCTTACGCAAAGCAAAATTTATAAAGACGAATAAAATGAAATAAAAAAAAAATACATAACCCGGACAAAATATAACGCGAATTGGTGGTAAAGGCGGGACCACACTAAGTCACAGCTAAGTATTATTTCTATGAAATCAAATGAGGCAAGCCGCACTACCCGGCAACGATGCTACGCGACACAAAACAGTTCTATAGAATGTGAAGTGTCGCGTCGCGTCGCTATCGCGTCGCGTAGAGCTGTATCATCTTATATGTTGTAGTTTGTAAATTATTGTAATAGAACATTGGCTCAAAATACTCGAACGTGTGTGTCCAGCATAAATATACCATAATAATAAAATAACACTCTAGTTACCGAGCGTGAGTAATTGCATTATTGATATTGCTCGAAATTTATGACGAGCAAGTTTGTTGCTATGTAGCAAGTTTTGTCTCCCATTTTTATAGTTTACGATGTCATTATCTTCCTCATATTTTATTGTGTACCTACAGCTCATACATTTTACGTTGAGAACAAATCAGAGGCTTAGGGCGGTGTTTGGAACTATCTTAATAAAATTAGCTTCGTTCGATTTCAGTGTCCCAGGAAACAGTTTTTTAGTCTCCAAGTGTGTGCGCAATACACAAAGATACTTTATGTTTCTAATTCAACTCGACCGACGAAATATTAGCCACAGAAATCAGAATCGACTTTCACAGGCAATTTTTTTGTCTATTGTCATAAAAGGTATATGGTACTGACCAAACTTGGAATAATTTTTTGGTGACCCAAGTTCTGAGCCACTAAACCAAGGAGGCAATAACAATTACTTATACAATTACTTATCTTACTAAAAAAGGAACCGATTATTTTAAAAGGACAAAAGGAGTAGGCAGTTTATGATTTGATATCAATTTGTCTCTTACATAATTCAAGGCATATCTCTGCCTGGCTGCAGCTGGTATTGAAAGATCGCAACGCTCAAAATTATTTATAGTGATATAAAAAACCGCAAATATCAAAATATGTTCGGTTTACGAGTGGCGTGCCAGTGACTTTTGTTTACGATGGTCTTCCGCCGATCACGGCCGCTACTTCCTCACAACATTCCGGAATGTTCACCGCGTCATCAGCGGTTTTGATACTTTGACAAAGGAAACCACGACCAGGCGTTTATAATACTTTGATGTTGTGTTTTTTCATAAAAAATATTATAAACAATGTCAAATTGTCAGCCTTTGTATAAAAACAAGACAATAATATGTTTATTCCTGGTTAGATAAATGGTCAAACCAAACTGAGATAAAACAAGGCCCGATGAGGCAACGAATATTGTAGATGTAGAAAATTCGCCGTCTAAACTCTAAAGCTAAACCATATCATATAAAAAACCCTTAGAAAAATTAGGAAATAAAATATTCTTATCTTTTAATCAATCGTTTTAATTATTATTAACTAAATCGCTTTAAACAAGATTTTGCCCGCAATCTTGTCGTGCTCAAATTCGTTTATTGAGTGTGAACCGTACCTACATTTTTCCGAGATAAAAACAATTTCACATGTCTCTCGATTCTCGAATATAATTAATATGATGTCTCGAATTTCAGCAAAGTCGATTACGGAGTTCTAGAGTTAAAAGAGTGACCGACCGACCGATAGAGTTAGACAGACCGACTGAAAGTTAGAACGATTGACCGATAGATAGACCGACCGATAGACAGACAGACCGTAGTTAGTCAGACCTACCGATAGTCAGACAGATGGACACATTTTCGCATTTAACCTATCAACCCCCATAAGGACACCGGCGACCGCGACAATAATAGAATAACAATAGATTTCCAAGAATCCGCGATCGAAGGATTAATAAGTTTATCTAAAATGAAAAAGCTTGAAGACAAGCCCTACTCTATTTTATACGTACGTGGGAAACGGGATAACGATTGAATATTTAAATTGTTCGAAACTAGCGGGTCTCGGCGCAGACATTTAAATATATTTAACACTCCTTGGGGATAACACTTAGTGCCTTTTACGAGGGAACAGTTTTACATACTATATAAGGTGTTATCTCATATCAGAAAGTGAGTGTGTTTGTTATATTATAATGCTATAGTTGTTGAGGTTCTAACACCACGTAATTCAAATATAGCAGCTTTTTAGGAGAGAGAAAAAAATTATAAAATTTTGTGTGTAATTAAGATATTTACTATAAATTACAAACTAAGTATTTTATGAGTTTGGCAGAAACGTGTTCCTGATTGGCTACGACAATGCGTCTTCCGATTTTATAGCGAATGGTATCAAAATAGCCAAAAAGTGACTTACGTGGTGTTAGAACTTCAACGACCCTATGTATAGGGCATCGAGACCAGGTTTTCCCGAAACCCGAAAACCCGGGGAAACCCGGGTTTTCGGGATCATGAAAAAACCCGGGTTTCAAAAATGGAACCCGGGTTTTTCGAGCTTTTCGGGTTTTTCATTTTTGTGATAAATTATTAAAGGCAAGACTTGATTTAAGGTATTTTTAAAAAACTAACATACAAATTATTTATTTTTATAACATATTGTATAGATTTTAAAGTAAAAGTTTCGTTTTAAGAGCATTAAAGACTAATTGTCACAAAAATATTTATTAATAATAATTAATAATACATATTTTGAAAATCTTACTAAAACTATTCAATGTAAAAAAAGGCCAAGTCTCTTCAAACAATCTATCCTTCGCAAAAAGTTTTCAAATTTCATAGAAGCCAAGTCTTGTTAAACTTATTTTATAGTTTTCAATCAACATTCAGTGATTGACCACAGTTTTCTTTATTATGTAATCAATGGCTTACAAAATAAAGTGTGGACAGCTTCAAAGGATTCTAAGTCTGCTGAAAGTACCGTAGACTTTTGATGACGGGCAAGTCAGCCACTAGTTAAGTCACAAAATATTAAAACTTCTATGGACAGTTGCTGATAAAATACACCCATCAACAAAGTTTTAGGGATATTTGTAGTTTTGGAATATCTAAAAACCTGTCAGGAATTTTTGAAGACAGTGTATAGAACAATGATAGCTTATTTTTTTGGTCTTTAATAAAACATATTATTAAAACACTTTTCAGAATTTTTAGTTTCTAAAACAATCACAGATATCTACAGTCATAAAAAATAATAAGTCAACAAATCATTATTTCGTTTTATAAACTGAAAATTTGGTTCGAATGAGATATTTTTATTGTTGATTGTCAAATTAATACATAGTAATAATTTATACTGATCGATGTTTGGCATACATTATTTTTACTAAAAAATATTTTTGTGGCCTGCTGCGGTATGACGCCCAGTCTACTTTGCAATTTAAAGTCATTATTTTCAGTCGCTTTACTTACTAAAAATCCTCAAGAGGTTTTAGTTTGTCGTTATGCTTTTTGTCATTATTTGTTGTATTTACAATGTTGTATTCACAGGAGAGCAACCTGCCCCTAGAAACTGACAAAACCATGCAGAGGAGTTTCCATCAAGTATGATATGAAACCATTTTGTATTCCAGTATTGCAGTCTGGTAAATGCGGCAGATTGCTTTTCATTGCTTGAGAGACTAATCATGTTGGTAACACCCACACAATTGGTGGACGAATGATGGGTTTCCTTAGCCAGCCGTGGATGTCATACTCACTGCGGAATTATTTAAACACGTAATTTTAGTGAACCCAGATGAAATACAAGCCGAGTTTTTATCAGCACCAGCGCCAGAGACAATTTCTCATGTGTAAACACCATGCCGCCATGGTTAATCTTCTAAACTTATTAAAAGCAACCTTCCGCATTCGCCATCTGGTCTGGTTTGATCAATTACATGGTCATTTGACATGAATTCTGTCTATTGTGACTAGAACTAATAACTATAAAAAGCTTTGAGGTGTAGTGTAATGTAAAATTTTTCAGTAATGTAAGATTTTCCAGTAAGTTAGATGACAGAGAAAAGTTACCTTAAATTGCAAAGAATATTCGGCTTCATACCGTAGCAAGGCAGACAAAAGGCAATTTTAGGTGAAAACTAGGCACAAAAGCTTAATTACACGTTTAAAGCATACCAACATCAATTAGGTCTAAATAATTATTAATAATTTGACAATCAGCAATAAAATTAATGTAAAAGATTAAATAAATATTTGTTTGCATACGTTTTATATTTAAGGTTATTCTTCCATTTACTGTCTTCAATTATTCTTGATAGATTTTTATATACATATTTCATAAAACACAAATACATTTAATAATATTATGTAATTTGGAGGTCAAGCTCGTTTTAATACTCAATCTTGACCCGAAAATCTTAATCCCTAGCTTTGATAAGATCCAAAATATAGGAGAGGTAAAATAGTCGCTTCGATAAAAATATGATACGTCCGTGCCAGTTTACTCGAGAATTGGTTGGGCACTGCTGTGACCCCCAGACAATGGTATTTAAATAGTATTTTACTGGATAGGTGATGGCAATCGCAGAAAACTATGTGTAAGGTATTTTCGCATTGTTAATTATTAAATTGTTAAAAAACCCGAAAAAACCCGAAAAACCCGGGTACCCGGTTTTCATTAAACAAAAAACCCGAAACCCGGGTTTTGAAAATTGGGTCCGGGTTTCGATGCCCTACCTATGTACTATAACTACAATAATAAATACGTTCAATTCGTTATTTTCAAATTTTAAAGTTAATGTAAAGAGCTATCTAACGTTAATTAGAGCGATATCGTTGTTTTTTTTTGTGGTATGGTATACCACCTACAGTCCTACACCCTTTTTAAAATATTTAACTGCATGAAGGATCCATTGACCTGAGTATACATTTTTTAGTTTAAGTCGGGATGGGTTCTGCTTATTGAGGCGCAAAATCCTAAAATAATATAAAAATTCAAAATCTACAAAATGTCACACGCTATATTCGTAGATCACACGTTAAAAATATGAAACCAAATAGTATTTTCATGACAAAGCTCGTCAAATATGAATGAAGAAATTTCGTCACGTAATTCTAAAAATATGTTTGTAAACGCCAACAAATCACATTACATCTTAAGCATATTTTTTCTATTTGGTAAGTGTACGAGAATTTTCACTTTAAATCTCAACATGTCATCCATTTGCCGAAAATAAATTCGCTAGAGAATAATCCATTTCACGAATGAACTTCGCTAACCGATTTATTCGTTCTTTGACAGATCGAGCTTGCTGGCGTCTAGGTGCTAAAATTGATATTAATGTCCTGAAAACGTCGCGAATCTTGAATGAAAAATCCGTTGGAATCGGCGACGGATTCTGGAGTTTTCTCGCTACACTTTAATATTTTGATAGTAGCAAGTGGCTCTTTTAGGAAATACATGAATAATGACCGTGTCTGGGTAGATTAACAGTTAATTTACCTAGAGCGTAATTCGTAAGTAAATAACAAATATTTCTAATATATTAATAGTTAGGTACTATTAATATATTAGAAATATTTTTTTTATGCGATAAGGGGGCAAACGAGCAAACGGGTCACCTGATGGAAAGCAACTTCTGTCGCCCATGGACACTCGCAGCATCAGAATTGATGATTGTTATTTACTTACGCTAATATTGTTTATCGCTTTAATTACAAATGGTCTAAACACACCATACCGAAATTCCGCGGCGGAATTCCGCCAGCAATGTCAAACGCATACAATATAACGCGACGGAATTTCGGCATGGTGTCTCATCGGTAATTTAAAATTCATTGCAAGCGAAATCAAGTCGAACTTCCGCCGCCGAAATTCGGCATAGTGTGTAAATTAGACACAGATTTTGACGCGGAAAACTTTTCTTATTCGGGACGTTGCGACTACTTTCGAGCGGCCGTGGTCCCGGTTATACAGGTTTTTTTCTACTGTCTACAGCATGTCGCTTAAATATCCTATGCTGAACAGCTATGTTTTTCTACAGCATGTCGCTTATATCCTATGTTTAACTATGTTATGGTCTTCTTATTTGTCATTTTAAACTATTCAAAATAATAATTTAAACAACAAAATATTATGTCTACTTGTCTAGTGCTCATCTTCAGATATGCCGCATCAAAGTAATGAATTATTCATTCATAGCCCATTTATGGAAGTGGAAACAATAAACAATGCCTGTTTACGTTCATTGTACTTCTATTGCCGCTGAAAGCCTCGTCGATATTATGAAGCATCAATAATAATGCTTTAGAATATTCTTTTTAATTTAAGAAAACAACTTAGAAGAAATAAAAAATAATGTATATTTTGATTCAAATTATAAATGCAAAAACGTCTAGAGGTTTAAACTAAACTCAATACAATTGATCGTCTAGGGGCCGTCTATCGACAAACTTTTTGTTTGAGTAATATTTCAAAGCTTTCTGTTAAATTTATTGCTGTCTCGCTTCATCCGGTCCGTGAACACAATACACGAGTAAAAGACGCGAGGCAAATTGTATTTCTTTCGTTACTACGCACTCAGTGACGCGGCTAAAATCTATTTCTACGCACTCAGCGGTTACTGAGTGCGTAGAAATAAACGATGATGATTGTAAAACAATCACACAGCTTATATAAACAAATTGCTCCCCGGTTAATGTACATTGGAATGTACTGCCATGATAAATGACTCCCCAGGCACACTCGTAATTTAGTTCGCGCCTCAGGTGACGGTAGTTATTAAAATTGCATGAATTTACCTACGATCATACGCATGGATTTGCTTATAATTAAACTAAATAACGCAACTCCGTTCTGCCAAAATCGGCAGGGAACCGCACATTTTTTTGGATTTGAAAGTCCTTTCCCGGGACTTAAAGTATTTCGAAAGTTAGTTCAGCGGTTTGGACGTGAAGAGGTAACATACATAAGACAGGTATACACTCCCGCATCTATAAAGGCTGTCACAGACAGAGCAGTTAATCTAAAGATGTATATTATAGCACGCTTCACGATACATCTTTCTATAGAAATCGTACACAACAGCTATAATGTAAAAATATACTCTATAGCTGTTGTGTGTGGTCTCCTGACGATTTCTATAGAAAGATGTATCGAGATGTATCGAGATTTATCGTGCTATAATATACCTCTTGACATTACCTGCTCCGTAGTGACAGCTTTTATATTAAACATGAATACGGATAGTATGTATTTAATTATTTTGTTCCTGTTGACCCCAGAGTACTGTTTGAGAGATGACAATGTCATGGTGAATGTGTTATGGTGGCGATGAAAGTGATTATGTAAATGTAAATATAATGTACACGAGAGTGAACTTACATAAGTATGAAATATTTATGTAAGTTCACTCTCGTGTAATTTTTTTGCAATATGTAAGCTAGAAATTAGAATGAAATTGTTTGAATTTTAGAAAAAAATTAGAATGAACTAATTAGAGGGGAGCGTGGGTTAGCTTATAGTATACCTGAGTATATTGATAGACGGTAAGGCCCTATAAAAAGAAATACCTACGAAAATAAATTTTAATGAATAAAAATGATGAATAAAAAATTAATATTTTTACCCTAAAAAGTGCATAATAATACCAAAAAAATACTTGAATCTGACACTATTTCACTGCACAACGACCAATTTCCACTGGGAGTCGGAATTCGGTAGCAGTTTGACAGTTGGCGGGGCTAACACTAACAATAAGCGCAAATCGCAGATCGAGTTAAAACTAACTGCGATAGTTCCGATGTTTGCCCGATAACTTCTATTAATGTGTTTTTGAGTTACGAGTATTAATATTACTAGTTGATTCCCGCAATTCCGTAGCGCATACATTCATTTATCGCGAGGGAACCGTACATTTTTCCAGAATATCCTATGTCCTTTCACGGAACCGCAATTCCGTTGCGCAAATCCGTCGATCGCCAATTCCTGGAAATAATTTGTCATCGCGGCCCATATGTATTTATATTTACTACAAATACTACAAATAGAGCAATCCATATTTGAGGACCATCAAATCAAAATATGAAATCCTGTTAGCTACTACCACTTTCAAGATTTTTCGCAGATAATGCTGATGTGAAAAAAGATGCTGTTCGTGTTGTCAAAATAAAGCTACTCATAAAAATTAGCTTGATAGTAATAAAAAAAAATGTTTTAGAGCTCCCGTACTATATATTCTAGAAACCGTATATGAAAAATTGAGTAACAATTCTCCATAATAAACATTAATTTCGTATTCAATGGAATTATTTGCACGTACAAAACAAATACTTTGTGATACAACATTTAAAAGAAAATAAATTATCTCTTTGCGAATCTTGAATATTTGTGAAGATGAAACGTCCTTTCAAATTCCATTATCGTGTACTTCAAAGGTATTATAGTCAAAAATTATCTTTCAGACATTAATGGAAATATTGGCGTTCGTTCACAGTCTGATAATTTCGATTAAAATAAAAATGTATAAAGATTTTTTATGATATATCTAAAATACAATTTTGCTGATTTATTAAATCCTTACTTCCTTACTTAATATTAGGTATAAATGGGAAAGTGTGTCTGTCTGTTTGTCAGTTACCTCTTCACACCAAAACTGCTGACCCGATTTTGCTGCAATTAAGTATGGATATACTTTGAGTCCCGGGAAAAGGACACTTTATGTCTCGAATAACATAACTGTATTTTAAAAAGATAAAACCGACTTCAAAATTGTAAAAACTCCCTATATCCAAAACTACTGAACCGATTTTAATGAAACTTGCGCTATTCCCTAAGTTGAACAATACCAAGTACAGCAAAAAAAGAATTACTGGAATCGGAATGGTAGTTCCAGAGATATGCGAACACAAACATAAAAACATACATACATACATACTTACATACATATATACATACACTTTTGAAATTTGGCACATTTGTTCAGACGCTGATATAGACTAACATATTCGAAAATTGGGCAGTTCCGGAAATATTACATACATACGCGTCGAATTGATAACCTCCTTTTTTTGAAGTCGGTTAAAAATACGACTTCCGCGTGACAATAGTTATATTAGGGGATAGTTGTTACTAGTAATAAGGGGATGGTACAATATTTTTGATAGCTTAAAGCTATTTAAGAAATTCTTCATATTCGAAATCATTTTTTTATCATCGAAAACTTAAAATATAATTTGTAATTTTCACGATATTTCCTTACGAATAAAGTGCCATTAAGATTAAAAATATCATTAACGTAACCCACCGTTAAACATAGCTTAACCACAGGCTTAACTGAACAGTGTGCGAACGGTAAAGATGACCCTGGATGCTTAATCATGACGCACTCTGCAATAATTTCAGCAATTAGGTAAAGCATCGCATAATTCGTTCACTTAGCGATCCTGTGTGTCAATTCCTACAAAATAATTTAGTTTTCTAACCTTATTGTCAATATTGACGATTAAATAATAAATAAATAAACTCCCGCAGGCCGCACTCATTCTGGTGACGGTGGTCGATTTCATTGAAACCAGACGATGACCATTGGGAGCAGATCAGGCGCAGGACCAACACTCATGGATCATCTTAATTATCATAATCAGGTTATCAGACTGCCCTGTCCTAACCAAACTTGGAAATAATGTTTCCAACGTTGAAATCGAACCCACGACCTTCGAGTAAAGAGCCACGTTCTAAACCACAGGACCACGGTAGCGTTCAAAGAGAAAATTATCGAATGCAAGTCATCTAAGTATCCAGAATGGTTAGAACCCTTTTCGCCCTTTGTACCCAAGTAAGTGTATTGTTACTGCAGCAGTACTAAAACAATAACCTGAAAATTAAATTTTAATATTTTAGTGGAGTATCAAATACATTGATACGACACGTATCAGATTCGCGGTTAATAGCGATCGGGGCGTATCATGATACGCGTATCATTTTGATACGCTTCGATGATACGCGACGGAGATCTGATCGGAGATCTGATCGCGCAAATGATACAAATGTGGACGCACCCTAATAGGCGTCCACACTATGATACGCATACTTGATACGGCGCGATGATCGCGACGGAGATCTGATCGGAGATCTGATCGCGCAAATGATACAAATGTGGACGAACCTTAACGGATACTTGCGATGATTATTCTCTTGCTGGTTTTGATTATTTAAATAGGAAGAGAGGAAGAATTTTAATATAGATGTTTCAAAATATAGTAAAACACCAAATAATAGTTAACACTTTTAAATTTCTTACTAAGTACACAAATACTTAACCACTACTTAACATTGACATTCCTAGTATTTTCAAACGAAAATCTAAGGCAAATAATGGGAAGATTTGTCTGAAGTGTCAGATGTTGTCAATCAATGCTTTGTATAGAAAATGACAAGATTTTAACAGGGAGTCAATGACCGCTACCGCCATGTTTCGACGAGTACAGTATAGCAATTAATATATTCTGTAAAATATTCCCTTCTCGGGATTCAAAGTATCTCCTTGTCATATTTCATCAAAATCAGTTCAGCAGTTTAAACATGAACAAACAGATGGACAGACAGACACACTTTCGCATTTATAATGTTCGTATTGATTATTATAAGTCTTGTATCTCACTATTACACACACAAAAATGTTCCTTACCCAACACCCCGACGTTAATGCGACGTAAACAAAAGGTCGGATAGTTTTTTACGTCGAAGGTCCAAGTGGGCGGAAACTCGTTTACAGGTCATTAGAGTGAGGACACAATACAAACATAGATAGTAGATTAACTAAGTCGTGTTCAAGATCATTTCAAGATCAAGATCATATTATTTTATTAACAGATAATATTATGTATTTAAGATGGTAACATATGGTGCAATGTTTTTACATATCCTACCATAACAATGGTGTATAAAAACATATCAAATAAATTAAAATAATAAGAACAGATAGATTTTCATATTATATTTTGTAAATTTATTCAAATGAAATGAATATTGGTTTCAAACTTTGCTAACGAATGCAATAATGAGACTACCCTGCCCAAGATATGCGGTCCCTATTCAATTGGTTTAAATATAAAATGGTCTTCTGCATACAATGATACTGTGGTAAGGGTTAACAAAAAGGACAGCCTTATTGACGCCCTAAATACTTTGTTTGAGAATATTCTGAACACCAAATAGGCCTTAAAAGCCTATACAATTCTTAGTTACAAGAACATTGTAAACTTTTTAAAGGTAGGCCCTAATGGTTTAGAGCGTGCTTTATGTGAGTGGGAGGTCGCGGGTTTGTTTCCCGCGTTAGAGAAGTGTTGTTTAAAAGTTACAAAGAAGAGTTGGTTTCGGCCAATCAGCCTGCTGATCACCTAATTGTTTGACAGATGATCCATGCGTCTGATGGACTTCTTGAAACCACTTTTCCATACGTAATAAATGATTAGGCCTAGGATTTTTTGATACAATTAGCTTAAAGTCGTAGTTGCAATCAACCCATACCAAAAAAGAATTAGTTGTTACTTGTTTCACACCGCTCCAATCACCGTGGTACGAATTGGGCAATTCAAAAACAGTACTTCGCTGTTTCACACCGCGGTATGAAACATATTGTGTGGTATGAAACAGCGAATGACCCTAGTTTGGCTCCTACATCATGAGATATAACAAGTAAATGTGTGTAACGATTTATATAAATAGCGGCGTGCTGCATTTATATAACATGACTGGTGAGACCACAGATTAAAGAAGTGGGTGAGACATATTCGATACTTAAGGATACTCTGTACTCGATTCTCATTATTATGATGTAATAAAATTAGGTACTTAATTTTTTTCGAATTTCCCTTTAAATAAAAGAATCATGGACACTAAGTAAATTACGCGGCTAGGCAAGTAGGCATACTTGCGGCTAGCGCGGCGGCGTGCGCCACCAAAGAAACACCACGCCGCTACCCGCGCGCGGTGTCCATGCATTGGCTGAATAATTATTTAACTTTAAGCTATATTTACTCAGTGATCAATTGATATTATTTTTTTATATATTTTTTTCACCTAATATAATAGCCACATATCACGTCCTCGAGTATTGAACATGTCTCACCAGTCACGCAGTATATTGTTCCTCCTCGCAGACATGTTTAGTATATTATAAGTTTATGGTCTAGACATGCTGTCGCAACTACTCGCAGGAAGCGCTTGACAAATTGTCGCGACAGCACTTGCTACGGGGTTTACACTTGCAAGCTGCTGTCAGACAGACTGTCAAACACTTCTCGCGACAGTTGTCTTACAGGTAGAAACACGGCCTAAGAATAAGAGGAGTACTTACCTATTTACTTTTTGTATGCAAAACTTTCACTCTGAATACTTTTTCAATTTTCGGTACCTATTCATCTGAAAATTTACACCCAGTGAATTTATCATTTAATTTGGTAAAGTAAAATAAAATTTTACGGAATAAAAAATCTACACCATCTTTTTCTCTAAAAATATTTTTCTCGAAGTAATACGTCGAAATGATAAATTCTAAATGAACTGAAAATGAATGAGGTGTAAATAAGTATTCAAGAATTTTGCAAAGCTTTACTGTGTATAATTTATCTATTAATCTGCTTTTTCGTGTGTAACAAAAAATAAAACTTTGATAAATTATTTTTCTGATAAATTAGGGCAAGCAGATTAGGCACACGATATTTTAATACTGTTTTTTACAATGATTAAACATTGTAACTGGTGTTATAAAAATGATTATTATTATTATCCTAAAATTTGCTCTAGACTTCTAGTGTAGTAAAGTTTTATTAAAAAAGTTGACTCGTTGGCACATAGCGGATATGTAATTAGCTAAATTAGGTCGCGTTATGTCAAACGCAGCCGACAGATTCCGATTTCTGATTGACATGAATTGACATTATTCGACCAAATGACGTAGGTCAATATCTTTGATGGTACCTTCAAATGTCAGTTAATAGTAAACACGTTTGTAGAGCTTCTCGAATAGTACAATCAATATGTTATTTGCCCTCCGAATAAAGACCTACCGTTATTTGACGTGATGAATCGTTAGGGGGGCATGTCAAGAAGTCACAGAAAAATTAAAAAGGTCGCGCTAATTGCTGTTTTTGAGAAATCCAAAAAATAAATAAAAAATTTTTGAAATGCTTTTTTCTCGGAAACAATTGGTTTTAGGAAAAAATGTTTAAATAAAAAATGTAGAGGGCATTGCGAACTACATTTTTTGTCATTGGAGTGACGTCATCCGACTTAAAATACAAAAAGTACAGGGCGCTAATGGATCAAAAAAGTGTTACAGCGGTATTTTCGATAGGCAAAATGATTTTTTCATAATACTGTAAATTAGAAAGTTGTTCGTCGCAAAATTAATAACAAAATTTTTATAAAACTTACCGTTTTCGAGGTGGAACTTGTCGAAGTGTACAAATTGTACATTTTGTACCGTGTCGTTGCACAGTCCTCATGCAATGCATTTTTTTTTTTTAATTCAAATGAAATATTAGTAATTGTTTTCTAATTTTTTAAAGATTTTGATGACTTTTGTTGAGCAAAAATTTCAACTTAGGTGAATTCTGTGGTAATTAAGAAGAACCAGTTAAGTGGTTTTGGGACTTGACATTTTGAAATTTCGAATATAACATTTTTATATCGAAGAAATATATGAGTGACACAATTTTCAGTCACTTATAGTACAAAATATAAATCGAATTCGACAACTCATGTTTAAAAGGTAAACTTTCAGAAATACACGCAATTTTTGCAGAAAAATTGTCGCTTTTGAAAATGTCACATATCTGGTTCTTCCTAAACACCACAATTTATCTATATTTTGTTTCAGTTCATTTTATTTCAGTATTTCATTTTATTAAAATCATAGCGATGTTGCTTGTTGTTGTGGATACAGACGGTGGATGAGAAATACGATTATAAATTTTTAGTACAATCAAAAATGAATAATTTTTTTTTTTTTTGCAAGTATTAATAAGTGAAATTACATTTTTAAAAGCATTTTTACATAGAAACTGGTATTTCTTAATTAATTGATTTGGCTTTGCTAGTAATTGAAAGTTTTCTTGTTCATTATTTACTTTGTTGTTGATGCTTTGGAAAATTTCTTTCTTATTTCTTCGTTTCGTGTTTCAACTTTTAATTTTTTTTATTTTATTTTATTTACTTTAAATGTTATTAAATGTTAGTAGAAACAAATACAACAATAAATTAAAATTGATAAACTTAATTTGTGTGGTCCTTTCCTTCTAAGTATACGCAAAGTCCGGTATTTCTAGTGTTTATGGCGCTCACTTACATAATATATTTAAAAAAAATTGTTTGAATAAAATTTGTAGCTAATTTTGTGACGAACAACTTTCTAATTTATATTATTATGAAAAAATCATTTTTTCCTATCGAAAATACCGTCGTAACATTTTTTTGATCCATTAGCGCCCTCTACTTTTTGTATTTTAAGTCGGATGACGTCACTCCAAAGACAAAAAATATAGTTCGCAATACCCTCTACATTTTTTATTTAAAAAACTTTTTCCTAAAACCAATAGATTCCGAGAAAAAAGCATTTCAAATTTTTTTATTCATTTTTGGATTTCTCCAAAACAGTAATTAGCGCGACCTTTTTAATTTTCTCTGACCTCTTGACATCCTAACGATTCATCACGTCAAATAACGGTAGGTCTTTATTCAGAGGGCACTCAATTTTTCGTTACATATTTACTGTATCAGAACTTTAAATGACGCGCCTCACCACTTCATTAGCTATGTCCATACTGTCCATTTTCGTGTTCAATTTTCGTCTTCTTCTTTCATTCAACTTTCGTATTGGCGTATTCAATGTACTATTGTCATCAAAAAACAAAGCGAAAATTTAGGTATGGTCATAGGGCATGCGTCGTGAGCATGCCTCACGTTCGCTGTTGACTGCGCTATAACGCATGCCCTTGATGAACAAAAAAAAGGCACAGTGTGGACAACTCTATTAGTTGATATAAATGAGAAAATTGGTACTGTAAATACGAGAGAGGGGCGCGTCATTTTAAAGCTCGTCTAGCTCCACCACCAGCTACTTAGTAAAACAAAACATTACGTCTACATTTTTTTCTACTTTTCTACATTTTTTTCTACGTCTACATTTCTATTAAGGTGACGCCGCGCTAAAGTAAGAAACCGTGTTGGATATGTTTTAGATTGCTTGTTTTCTATGAGAGGCCGGGCCGGTCTCTCATAGAAAACAAGCAATGGAACAGTAAAAAATGGAAAGGCGTAAGCAACAAAATGTTTAAAAACCATAAATACATTTCATATAAGCTATGCACATATTAAAGAGTATGCTTCAACCAATTTATGTACAAATTTTGGAACCTTAAATCACTCTCCTCTGTTGGAAAAATAGGAATCCCTTTTTTTACAGAGGTCTTTTCGATTGATAATTCTGTGTTATAAAAGTTGTCCAATCGTGTTATGCTATGGGCAATTCAAAGACAAAGACATGATGAATACTGACAATGAACTTTAATTTCTTAGCTTTAGTCATTGCTGAGAAAAATCGGCATCGCTACAGCCAAATTATCAAGGCGTCGCCTTAAGCTCTCAAAGAACTTAATGGAAACTTTTAAGTATCTTATCAGTTGCGTCGTTTTTTTGAAACGTTAAAAATACTTTAACTGGCACTGCATTTTTAATTAAAATCTGCTCGAATTTTTACGTAAGCATTATTTTCGAGAGGCGTTTTGTAGTCCTTTTTATTTTTACGACCATAAAATATAACAAAAACGTACGAAATTTTAAGGTCTGGAGAATTTAAAGTGGACCTTAATTCTCACTTAGGCTTCAAATGTTTAACTTCTTCAGTAAAATATGTTACAATATTCCGAAAAAGTATAGATGGCTAATGACAACCAACTTAAAATATTATGCTGTTATGAACATGGCCACATTTCCTCGTTGGGTTGTTAACGAATCATTAACGAATTGTATGCCATAGCCCATAGTGCCTGGCATCGTAGCTAAGAGTTTGCCCACATCAGCGTTGCGTTTGAGTTTGTTTTTCTTCAAATCTCATCCGTCCAACGACCTTTCGTCAAGACGAGAGCGTATTCCTTCTTAAATGTGTGGGCGACGGTAGTTGCTTTCCATTAGGTGACCCGTTTTCTTATCTCTCCCCTAATTTTATATAAAAAAGTATGTAATGCATTATGGTAATAGGATATTGGTGAGAAAAATAACAAAGCAAGCTCCAAGTTAAAGTAAAACCCAGGTGACATTACTTTAACTTGGGCACCTGGCACAGTTTTTAATTGCCTGAGAAATGGACTCCTTTTGTGATTGGTTAAAATAATGTATTGTTATTAAATATAATTGTAATTACCCTCAGTTTTCAATAACTTGACTATAACATCCTCTACTACGTGATTAACTAACCACAAACCACATCCACTATAACCACGGACAACTTAATTTGTACTCTAATATTATTAATACAATAAAGTTTATATTCCAATGCCCAAGTTTACTATGTGTACCGTGTGCGCTATATTAATTTTTTTCTAGAACTCGGCGCAAATGACGACGGGCCGCCCGTTGCGACCATTCATGTACAGACTTGCCCGTGCCCGCGCGGGAAAAATGCGATCTCGCGGGCAGGCTGCGGGCACGGGCCGGCGGGCATGTCTGTGTCCGTACCTAGGAATTGACGAGCAAACATGCGACAGACCTGCCCGTGACGGGCGGCCCGTAGCGGGCGGCCCGGTAGTCAATTCCCCGCTTAAGAGCCCGTCCTCTATTTTCTACTTCACACTCACGTCCGTCTTTCATATGCCAGGTGAAAAAGGACGATCGCCAAGTTAGCGGGCAGATAGAGGTTTTCAGTTTTTAAAGGGTTTTTTATATTGAAGTGGTAAAAAGTAATTCCAACACCTTATAGACGACTTTCTCAACAGTACATTGTATTTTTTTCATACCGTTAAGACGTCAATACAATCCATAAAAAGGTGATATTCTAAACCTTTTACAGCAAAAATCACAAAACTGTCGCGGGTTTGAGTTGGATTATTCAAAGATACTTAAAAAAAATAAAAAATCTAGCTCCAACACTATATTATAATTGAAATGATCTTACATGTTGTGCATTAAAACTTATAGAAATACTGTATTTTAACTGTTAAATCACGTCTGTTAAATGAGCGAAATCAGCAAAATTTCGTATACGGACTCTTAAGCAAAGCTATGAAAGTTTTAACCTAATTAAAAATATTTTTGAACATCAAACTAGAATGTACTACTTTTATAGGAACTATTCAACAGCTAGTCAGCTGTAGCTTAAGATGTGTTAACTTATTTTTATAACAGTGAAGAAATATGTAATGATATTGTGATCTAGCTAGGCGACAAGACTAGTCACTACATTTTATAACATTTTATTGATAATACGAAAAAAATGTGCAACTTTACTTACACAGTTACAGCTTACTGTGTTAAGCGGTTTCTTTTAATGAAAGCATTAAAAAGTTAAGTAAAACAAAAATTATATTTGTAAAACTCAAAAGAAAACTTATAAATTACATCGTTATTAACAAACGCATTTATATCACTTAGCAGGAAGAAGGCCGTTATAATTAATTAAATTACCAGTAAAATGTGAATAACATCTTCAACTCCCAATAAAACAGCAAAAGTTCCATTTCAACTTCGATTGTTTAATAAACTTCAAAACAAAGTAATTAAGAAGTTGAAGTGCGTCTGAAGATATTTCATAAGATCATCTAAATTATCCTAATGGCGAAGATTAATCTGCTAAGTTAACGTCCGTGATCCCACACATTTAAACTTACTTGTCTAGATTAACTTTATTATTTGGAACAGGCGTTTAAGACAGTACTAGTTGCCGCCCGCAACTCCGTTGCGCCAAAATCTTTTTATCGCGTGGGAACATCAAAAAGTATCCTATATCATTTTCCAAGATTCAAAGTATCTCCATACCAAATTCCAACAAATTCGGTTCAGAGGTTTTAGCGTGAAAATGTGACAGACAGGTATATAGACAGACAGACAGACACACTTTTGTATTTACAATATTAGTATGTATTTCACGTCACGTGCGCAGGAATTTAACGCGATTAAATTCCTTGGAGATATAATATTGTACCGACAAAGACGACGGTGACATTTACAAACATACGAAATGTGTACAGCATGTTTGGCATATCCTTCCTTTGATGAATATGCCAAACATTTGTTGGCATACTCATCAAATGTAGTGAATGTCGCAGGATATTTACAACGCAATTTATCATTTTGTCTACCTGTCTGTTATTACCAAATATGTATATTATAACTAGATGACGCCCGCAACTCCGTTGCGCCTGAATTCGTTTATCACGCGGGAACCGTACATTTTCCGGGATAAGTAGTATCCTATGGCCTTTCCCGGGACTCAAAATATCTTCATACCATCAATTTCAGCAAAATCAGTTCAACGGTTTGGGCGTGAAGAGATAACTGATAGACAGTCAGACACACTTTCACATTTATAATATTAGTATGGAAGTATGGATTAAATTCTGTGCCTCGTTATTTTAATGTGCCTAAAAGAGGATTAGTTTACAGAGGCACGCATTTTATACTATTCATATCTAAAACAAAATGGCTACCATGAATCATGATACAAAGAGGGAGCTAATTTGGTCAGTTGTACAGTACACACGCCAACTTAACGACTATTTTACGAGCCGAAAGCGACATTAGCGACAATAAAATCAATCATCCTATACTTATTCCGTATACTGCTAAACTTTGTATGGAACTATTCTGTGCTAAAATATACAATGTAGCGGAAGAAAATGAGATGATAATTTTCTACAATGAGTTTCTAAAATACTTGAGTAGCAACGTCTTACAAACGATACTCAGAAAAGCGTAAACACTTGATAGTTCAAAAGACAATGTCAATTCATAATGTTATTATGTCATTATGTAGGTCAGATATGCCTGCAGACATCTTCAAAGTGGCGACGCGTTGCTGCCGTAAAATGCCAATCTAGTTACGTGAGTACCATAGAAATAATATTCTATGATATCATTGATTTTCTACCTTATTTTATTCATTTATTAGGGATTGACCTATACAATATACATACCATAAATTATGGCCAATCTATGTCAAAAAAGACTATTAGGGTGAGGCCGCCAATTTTTGCTGATATGACGCAGAAAAATTTTGCGAGAGAAAGAAAATCTGCGCTGCTTGTGACGTTGGAGCACCTAAATTGTAGGGAATTTATTTCTCTACGCTATGACAGCGTTGAGAAAATCAAACTTATCTCTGTAAATAATACACAATGCGGTTTGTATTATAGCCCCAAACATGGCCCTTTTAACTACTCACATGATGCATTAATCGTTTTATGTGAAACAGTAATACTTACATTTGTGTCACAAAAAAAACTTCCTTTGATCGGTATTATTGATGTCGTTTAAAATGTGGGGTAGAATTGGTGTTTCTAACGATTCATTTGATTTGAAAAAGTTTATAAAGAAAGTTATCTTAAAATACTATAAGAATTAGATGAGGTTATAGCCATTTATATAAGTATTCATAACATATCAGATTTATCTTCAAATCTGTCATACTTACTGCTACAGCGACAGTTAAAGTGCACCTCTTCCACGGCGGATTGTATATTTTAAGCTATTTTCTTAACTTTTTTATGTTTAATTGTAAATATATTTTTAGACTATTATTGGAACTCAAATAATTCTAATGCATGCTTGAGCACTTTGTTTTCTTCGTTAGAATCAGTTTTCGATCATAAGATAAACACAATACTTTTTAAAATACAAAGGGCGGAGAAAAATAATTGCAAAATCAGCAAAGATTGGCGGCCTCGCCCTTTAGAGCTATCGATTCGGGGTCAAATATGGAAATATGTCACTGAGTATCCTTTTTATTGCTGCATCTACAAAAAATCCTCGTGACTTATAATTTACAAGAGCCTGCTATAAAGAATTTCAAAAAAATTTTTAACTTACATACATTTAAAAAACATAAGCCTCCTTCTAGCTCAGTTGGCCGAAAAAGATTTAAATCCAAACCAATAACAAAGTTAGAAGAGCATTTACTTATATTTTTAGTTTTTCGCCATAGATATAACGTTCAAATACACCCAACTATAATGACGCCTACACCGTTACGGCCTGTCCACATAAGCTGCACGGTGGAACGGTGCGGTAACGTGGCACGTTACGTTAACGTGACGTTAACGACGTCGTCAACGTGGAACGGCGTGGCAATGGCGTGAAAATTTACGTCAACGTAACGTAAAAATGCACTTCACGATGTAACAACATTTTACGTCACCATCCTTTGTAAAACTGCTACATTCTTTACTACTTATCTAGATATGGACTGTACAATGCGTATTCTGCTTCTACTATTGTTAAGAATACGGAGAGAGAGATTTAAGAAAAAGAAGTCGGTTAAAAAGACATAAAAAGTTGCTACACCGTGACGTGCATTTTCACGTTATCTTGATGTAAATTTTCACGTCACGACTAATGTACCGTGCCATGTTACCGCACCGTTCCACGTTGACGACGTCGTGAACGCGCAACGTAACGTGCCACGTTACCGCACCGTTCCACGTTGACGACATCGTGCCGAGGAGATGTGGACAAGCCGTTTGGCTAGATTTATATGCGTCCGCACGAACAAGCGGTTTGGCAGCTACACCGCGAAATCTCGTGATCTCGTGTGCTTGGGCAATAATATGTTACGATTTGTTTAAATAGCGGCGCTATCATTTACATACAGGTACAATTCCGTGCATCGCGACAGTCGTAAGCCGCACGCGGCCTACGACTGTCGTCGGCCACTCGCGACAATAGTCATTGTATGAAAATATATGGCACCGCTTCCGAGGCCCGCGACAGACGCGCGCGGCCGTGTTATATAACTTTGACACGGTCGCGCGGGGCCCGCGACAGACGAGTGCGGCTGATGACAGTCGTCGGCCCCGCGCGGCCGTCAAGACACGTAATAATATGAACTTCAAGACACGGCCGCGCGCGGTTTACAACAGTCGTCGGCCGCGCACGTCTGTCGCGGGCCTCGGAAGCGGTGCCATACGTTTTCATACAATGACTATTGTCGCGAGAGGCCGACGACAGTCGTAGGCCGCGCGCGGCTTAAGCCGGGTCCAGACGAGTGTAACGTGTAATGTAAGATTACGTGTAATCTAGTGTCAACAGTGTGGACGGCACACGAACTCAAAGCGAATTGTCCAAACGAGCTTTTGTGCTACCCCGAGCGTTACATGTAATGCTCGTAGTGCCGTCCACACCTAGAATTCGTGTTACATTACACGGTGAATTACATTACACGTTATACTCGTCTGGACCCGGCTTAAACGACTGTCGCGATGCACGGAATTGTACCTTACAAGTGCTTGTGATCTCACGGTGATAGCCGCCAAACCGCGCGTTTGGGCGGACTCATTTAAATCGAGCCTAAATATTATGTTCAAACACTTTATCGTTATGCCAACACTCCTAAGATAACACTAAGATTGTAGTGTGTCCAAGTAATTTTCGAGCATTGTCCTTATATCGGTCCATCAGGAGTAATGCGGGTCTCGGGTCGTTTATAATTCAGCACTGACCTTATCTACTGTCGTTAATATTCCATGATATTCGACGGCTTCTAACTACTTAAATTTAGCCCGTAAGCATTGTGACGGTTTTTGAAATTCCTATTTTTATTCCTCACATGTGAATAAAATATTATTATTAATATAATTATATTTTTATTTATTTAATATTGATTTGGAACAAGGGTTTAAGGCGTGAATACTGAATAGTTAACAAATAGGCAGACGCTCAGGTATTTTCAATAATTTATTTACTTATTTTGGAAAACCAACAGCTTTTTTTTACAATACAATAGAACCAATATTATTTAAAAATAAAGCCAATGACAGGATAATAATATAACTATTAAGAGTTAAGGCATTTGTAATTACAGAAAGAAGAGCAGACACGTATTTATTATACTTACATACAAGAGCATAGCAAAGTTCACTATCACAACATGTACCCCAAAAAGAAAAAAACCTGTTGAAAAACACTTCCTGTGTTTTTAGTACGTACCGTAGCAATTCGTAGCGGTGCTACGCCGTAGCGCTACGAGCGTAGACGTCACCCGAGGGCGTAGTAAGTTTTATTTGATTTGCTCACGAGGCAAAGGGCGGCGTGATAAAATAAAATGTAAAAAGCCATTACGACTATATATATGAACAAATTCAAAGCAGTAAAGGAAGAATTTTTATATAGAAATTCTTTTAACATTATTTGAGCGATATTTTATTTTGAAAGAATTTTTATTAAAATATAATGTATGAAAATCATGTGTTTAGGCAATTAACGTTGACATTACAAATAGTACGTCAAACTAAATTTAACTTTTTTATAAACATATATAACGGAGGAGATAAAAATACCGTTTTATTTAATTTATTACACTATACTTTAACCAAAACAAACCACTTTTTGCTCTTGAAGTTTAGGAATTGAAGATGAAATATCTTCAATTCCTAAACTTCGAAATAAATAATTATTATACTTTAAACTCCTAAAAGTTTCTCTAAATTACGAAAGATGACATGTTAAATTGTTAATACTTACTATCCTACGAGGATATTTTGAAACGTTTTCAAAGTTAAAGCTAACACCGCCACTTAAAAGATAGCTTTAAATATTTAAGAGAGAGTTGGCTCCGGTCTTGACGCGTCTTTTTCGGCTCTCCTATTCTACTGGCATCATCCCGGCTTCCTGGAAGACAGCCTTGGTGCACCCGTTCCCCAAAAAAGGTGATCGCTCAAATCCTTCCAACTACAGACCAATCGCTATAACCTCTCTCTTCTCGAAGATAATGGAATCCATTATCAATAGCCAGCTTCTTCGATACTTGGACGGCCAGGGATTACTAAGCGACAAACAATACGGGTTCCGTAAGGGTCGCTCGGCTGGTGATCTCTTGGCGTACCTGACTCATCGTTGGGCTCAGGCAATTGAGCCGAAGGGAGAGGCATTGGCTGTTAGTTTGGACATTGCGAAGGCATTTGATCGGGTTTGGCATAAAGCGCTGCTTTCAAAGCTTCCATCATACGGGCTGCCTGAGAAATTATGTAAGTGGGTCACTGGTTTCTTAGCAGACAGAAGCATAAAGGTCGTAGTTGACGGCGAATGCTCGGAAACTCAGTCTGTTGATACTGGTGTCCCTCAGGGACTACTCTATTCTTACTGCATATCAATGACATGTTGCAGACCAGCGGCATTCATTGCTATGCGGATGACAGTACAGGTCATGCTGTATATACTGGCTCCCCCAATATTTCTCGGCAAAATGTCACTGAGAGTCGAAACGAACTTGTGTCTAAGGTGGAAAATTCATTGGAGAAGGTCTCTGAATGGGGTAGACGTAACTTGGTCCAATTCAACCCCGCCAAGACACCAGTCTGCGCGTTCACCACTAAAAAGTCACCGATGGTCGTATGTCCTCGTTTCGAGGACACATCTTTAACCATCTCCCCTAACATTGAGATACTTGGCGTCAACATATCGAGCGAAGTCCAGTTCCGATATCATCTAGAGGGTAAGGCCAAATTAGCCTCGAAGAAGCTTAGTGTTCTTAACAGAGCGAGACAGTACTTCAGTCCGGACCAACGCTTACAACTCTACAAGGCGCAGGTTCGGCCTCATATGGAATATTGTTCTCATCTCTGGGCAGGGGCGCCAAAATACTCTGGATCGTATCCAACGAAGGGCCGCTCGAATTGTTGACTGCCATAGTGTTTCAAACAGCTTGGACCCCTTGGAATTACGCCGAGATGTAGCTTCACTCTGCATCCTCTATCGGTTGTATCACGGGGAGGTTCTGAGGAATTGTTCGGAATCATACCACCTGCAACTTTTCGCCATCGTCCCACGCGAAAAACATACCATCCTCATCACCTTGATGAGTGGCAGTCTTCCACAGTGCGTTTTTCGCGTGACTTTCTGCCGCGCACTGTAAAACTCTGGAATGTACTGTCACCAGCAGTTTTTCCGGACCTATACGACCTGCAAACCTTCAAGAAAAGAGCGTATTCCCTCTCAAAAGGTCGGCAACGCACCTGCAGCTCTTCTGATGTTGCGAGTGTCCATGGGCGACGGTAGCTGCTTACCATCAGGTGACCCGTTTGCTCGTTTGCCCCCTTATTTAATTTAAAAAAAAAAAGTAGATACCTACGCCGACTTTTCAATGCTACATATTATTGTGCATCCTAATCCTGAATTAAAGCTGCGGTTATTTTGCGTGACTTTTTTGCCGCTATAATAATGTAATCTACGTGAAATCATCCTTGTAGCTCTGACCCTGAAAAGTCACAATTACGTGTCATCATTATGTGCTTTTAGGTGACTATTGCATCCGCCCTCATAATAATCACACTTACATCTAACACAGTTGGTCCCTCAAACAGTGGGTCGGTCGACGATTGTCTTAATTACCGTAATGCAATCGGTGTGGCTACTAGTGAGATGTAATTACCGTAATGACATCCCTTGACAATGCCATCCACGTGTCAAATCATCCTTGTGGTTTTGACCCTGAATCTTACACTTAGGTTTTATTACAAGCGACCCGCCCCGGCGTCGCACGGGTATAAAATATACAGTGTGTAACAAAAATAAGTGATAATATTTTAGGGTGTGTACGTGTTCCTTGTAGAGAGTACACTGTGAAAGTAGCAGCGCTGAAAGACGAATTTTTTTTTCACTTTTGTATGGTCAAGGGCCCGAGCGTCACGAGTTTCCCCATACAAAAGTGAAAGAAAAATTGGTCTTTCAGCGCTGCTACTTTCACAGTGAACTCTTATTTTTGTTACACCCCGTTTTTTCCACATTCTCCTATTAGTCTTGGCGTAATAAAATATAGCCTATAGTCTTCCTCGATAAATGGGCTATCTAACACTGAAAGAATTTTTCAAATTGGACCAGTAGTTCCTGAGATTAGCGCGTTCAAGTTAGCCCTTTCAAATAATTTTTCCCGTTTTTTCCACATTTTCCTCTATTTCTTCGCTCATATTAGTCTTAGCGTGATAAAATATAGCCTTTAGTCTTCCTCGATAAATGGGCTATCTAACACTAAAAGAATCATCAAAATCCGTTGCGTAGTTTTAAAGATTAAAGGGAACAAAGGGACATGACGGAAAAAAAGCAACTTATTTTTATAATAATATGTATAGATTGGTGTACCAAAACAGTTGTTTGTACGTCTTAATCCTGCCGTGATAACCGTTATTTAATTATTCGGCATGGCTGCGAGTGAGGTGGAATTACCGTAATGACCAGCCTCCCAGAGGCTCCTTAATTATACATGTTGCTGTTGCTGGCCTTATTCTGAGATTTGCCGTGTATTAAAATGCATGTTTATGCCGAGTTTAAGGTTCAAACGTGTATAAAAGGGTATTTTATCTTAGATCTTAAGAACATTTTCAAAATTATGTTTGAGGCTTTATGCTGCTTTATTACTCAATTACTTTGCCAATGACTTGCCGGTATGACAGGTAAGACTTTAAGAACTAACATTCAAAATTTAAACGCAGTTTTATATGCAGGCTTCAACCTACTACAGTGCTTGTAGCTCGTGTATAAATAAAATATGTCTTAAACGCTACTTAATATAACATCTTTTAAGTAGAGGGTAAAATTTTTTTTAATCGCAAATTACGCTACACAATATAGTCACGAACAAAGTACAGTAATACAACGCCTTCATTACACCAAACTAAATAACAAAAAAGCAAAAAGTAACCTAAATATTTTAAAATGAAAATGTTGTGATATAAAATTATATTTATGAGAATTAATTATACAAAGCGATGTTCGTGCTGTCGTGTTATGAGCATATTACAGGCTGTAACAGATAGTACCTAGAATCAGGTCATACATGCCTTTCATACGTTTAGGGTTCCGCGCTTAAAGGGGAAAATCCAGACTCATTTTTAAAGACTATTCATACATACACATACTATACTAGAGAGTAGAGACACTGTTGTACACTGGTTAAGTGGTTATGTTTCATAAGCCGTTGTACCTAATAGTAAGATGAATTGTTCAGAGATATTGCCTGTTGCCACTGTAGCGTTTTATACAAATGTCATAGAATTAAAACCAAGACAAAGTATAAGTGTATTGCTCATTACAAAACAAATAAACACATTAGTGTTGAACTAATTGCTTATTCGTTCTGTACTGAACCTTTCGTGCGCAAATCGAAGTTTCACTTAGCTCTTTCGTTTTTTTTTTTTTGTCAAAATTGACAACATAACGATGTTATTTTGTCAATTTTATAACGAAGTGAGAATAACAAGGTTGTGCCGTGGAAATTATATTTGCATACAGAAATGATAATTGTATACATAATGATCTCGCGAGGGCCAAAACTCGCTTACAATCGTACTCTTCTTTTGTACAAGTTTTCTTCCATTCTTTATATTTTTTGTTACAAATTGTAGGTACATGAATTTACGATCAAATCCTATATTCTTATTAGTTATTACTTTATAATAATAAGATAACTCAAGGCAACTTTACTCTAGTTTTCGACATTTAAAATATATTGTAGGTTTGTTACGTTGCAATTTTATAATATTATATTAAATATCACGGTAAATATTATCATATAAACAAAAAATAAAACTAAACATAACATTGAATTTATTCGTTTGTTGTTGTTTAGATTAAATCGAGTAGCGTATAAACAACAAAGAGAACAAACGTATAGACCGCGGCCAGTCCATTCCCACAAATCCATGCGTTGATTATCTGTAGCAGATTAATTGGGATTGCACGGTTCTACTGTTTTCAATTAATCCACCCATATCGTTGCGAAATGGCGGATGCTTCAATATAGAGGTAAAATTTAAAAAGTTAGCTACATATTTTAAGTGCCTATGGCTTACAGAGTTATTCACATTGTGCAACATGGTAACAGTTTGAATTTTAGACGAATAAACCCTACAGGTTAGAAATCGCTGTTATAGATGTGGTCGTGATAACAAAAAAAGCTACTTTTCTAAAAATGTACTGCTACAAATTTTCTCTGTTTCATTTGAGACTTTAGGAGAGTTGACTGTGCCGTGTTTTACGCACGTATACACGTATACTTATTATATATGCACATTAAGATACAAGACGTAATACATTCATTGAATAATGAATACTATAATATCCAAATGCTACTTGCGAATCTTCAGAGCTCAAAAAGATCTTTTAACTGAGCTGCTCATAGAAAGGCATTAACTATTTAATTCAATAAGTATGTTGTATCTACTGCAAATGTTTTTTTAATTCCAAATTTAAATTTCCTTAACTCCTCGCACGTGGTTCGAGCGGGTGTCGATGTTGGTGATCCTGCTGAACTGCGTCACGCTCGGGATGTACCAGCCCTGCGTCGACGACCAGTGTGTCACCAACCGCTGCAAGATACTACAGGTAATTTTGTAATATACCACAAATATAATTTACTAGTAAGACCAGAATCTTACGATAAAACGGGATTCGACTGGAAGCATCGCAGTATTACGAATTTATGACGCTAGCGATGCGTTATGTCAAATTCCATTCATTATTAATATGATACCTAACTTCGTAATCTATAAGGGCCTGTATTCACTTTGATTAGTGCGAGTGCAAGTGATTAGTTCAAGAGATTAGTGATTAGTAGAAATCAAAGGACTTGCACTAATCAGTCGCTGTCCACACGTACTTTTACCTGATTACTAATCACCTGCACTAATCACTTGCACTTATTACTAATCAAAGTGAATACGGGGCTTTAGAGTTAGCGAATGCATTTTGACTTAGCACTCACTTCACACATATCTATGTTTAACGTGTTGTGTATGTGTGTGTGTGTGTGTGTGTGTGTGTGTATGTGTGTGTTCAGATTATTATGCTCCAAATCATTAATCTTTTACGAAAGTGGAATGTTTGCCTGATATTATTTTGTCTGTTGTAAATATTAGAAAAGTGTATTTCAAAAAGATATTTAAAAATACAAAGATATTTTCCCTTTATTTGTAACTCACTGTAGCCTGCTGCAACGTGACTAAACCTAAAATTTTCGTGCAAATTGTAAGAAAATAAAATAATTGCACTTTATCAAAATAAATGGATATTCATAGACAAGACGTATGAGTTGCGAACATAAAAATGTTATTAAAACTTATAAGTTAAGATTATTTATATTTATTACCAGTTGGTAGTAATAACTTTGGTTTATTTATTACACTTAAAGAAAATTTTCTGCTCTCTTTTTACCTATTTTAATTAATGCGAAACACTAGGCGCCACATTTAAACGGAAAAATTATATTTTAATAGTTTTATTTTTTGCCACTGCACGTAATTTGTATATTCCCATTTTTTAGTTTTGTTTGAATGCTGCCATAATTCGTAGTATACCAACTTCACTACTATACTTTGATCAATGTGGTACAATCACACCTTAAGAGCCCGGGCTACCCTCGAAATTCTCATATACGTATGTATATGAGAATTTACTACAAAATATTTCAACTCTAAAAAATATTTTTAGTATTTAAATATTTTGTAGTAAATTTACTATTTATTTATATATTTTTTAGTGTTTTACTCTATTTTTTAGTGTTTAAATACTTAGTAGTAAATTTAGTAAAAAATATTTATACACATATTTTTTTTTTGTGTTTAAATATTTTGAAGTTAATTTTTGTTCAGGAACCTAGGTAATTACTATTTTAAGCTGAAAAATAACTCAAACATGTTAAATATTTTCGTATGACAAAATGATTTTGGTATTACGTATGTATGAGAATTTCGAGGGTAACCCGGGCTCTTAAGGGTAAACACCTAGAGCGTGTAAAGGGCTCCATAATATGAGAAAAGCCGATCGACCCCTGAATCACCCCCTTTCGGCCTACTCATGGGCGTACCGAGGGGGGACGGGGGGTAAAATAAAATAAACCTCAATTTTTCTGGAAAGTGGGAATTCAAAACGTGTTGTCTACTCTGCGTACAATTAAGTGCTGGAAACAAAATATCTTTTAAGGCCAGGCCAGTTCGAAAAGACTGATTTTTAAGCTTCCAGTATGAAGAAATTATGTGAAATTCTCTTACATCAAAATTAATGTAGACTCAAAAAGGAACAAAGTATCTTGGATATCACCATAAAAATACACTTCAAATTCGAAATTCTCGTAATTTTCAATGACAATGATATGATTTTTTTTTTTCAAAAAGGATAGCTTTTTTGAACTTCGGTCATTAATAAAATAAAATGTAAGTATAATTTTCTCCTATTTCGCCCTATCAAGGACGCGGCGAGCGTCGTAACCGCCACTGCACAAGGCGCACTGATATGAATGTTATTTTAATGTTCTTTACGCCGATATTTGCACGGACAGACATCGACCTGCAAATTTTAGGGACATCATTGCCTTAATTCGGCAGATTGATAATTAGTGAATCCAGGATTTCACCGGGGGGGGGGGGATGCCAGACCATGTTGCCCCCCCTAGCTGAAATCCTGGGTACACCCATGGGCTTACTATACCATTTTTGAAAAACCCTGTACATCGGTTAATATTGGTGTAGATTTGCAGATGTTAATACGTCAATATTTTCAGGTGTTCGACGACATAATATTCGCGTTCTTCACGCTGGAGATGACGATCAAGATGGTGGCGATGGGCGTGTACGGGCACGGCACCTACCTCGCCGACTCCTGGAACCGGCTCGACTTCTTCATCGTACAGGCCGGGTATGTTACACTTCAAATAATTTTAAGCCAGAGGTTATCGCGGGGGAAACGTAATTTTTTTCGGTATAAAAAAGTATCATAATACATAATATTATGTCCTTTCCCTGGTACCAAAATTACCTCCATACCAAATTTCATCTAAACAGACAGACAGATAGGTAGACATACTTACGGACAGATCTTTTGCATTTACAATAATAATATTATGGTTTCCAATAATAAATTATTAACAAACGCAAAGTTATCCAAAATATAAATCATGAATATAAATTAATATTAAATATTATATTCATATTTGATACACTCTTAATTACTTTCTGTATCCGTTTCTAAAGAGAGTGATATCTATTTCAAGCAGTGTTAATCTTAAAATCCCTTTTCAACAGAAAATTGCGTTTCGCAGATTTACACATCTATCTTCCTTACCCCGTATGTTGTGACCGCTACATTTATTTCTCTCTTAAATTAAATTCTAGCTAAATGATGGTAATCTTTTTATCGAGATTTTTCACGGTTCCTTTTAGAGTAAAGGCAAAATGATGTGCGGCTTAGTGGGTATGAAAAGAATATCTTATTTTGTAAACATATTTTTTTTGTATAGTAAATTTAAAAATTAAAAAATATAGAAGATTTAGACCAAGCATAATTTCAATAATGACAAGAGTACTATGTACGTTCATATTTTTCGTAACTCTCAGTTTTATAAGAACTAAATAACGCCCGCAACTCCGTTGCTCTAAAATTCGTTTATCGCGGGAATCGTACATTTTTTCAGGATAAAAAGTATCCTATGTCCTTTCCTCCTGGGAAAGGACATAGGATACTTTTCAGAGTATCCAAATACCCAGCAAATTTTTATTTTAGTGATTTGGGCGTGAGGAGGTACAGACAGACAGACGATAGGATAACAGACAGACGAACAGATAGACAGACACACTTTCGCATTTATGATATTAGTATGGATAGAAGTTGAATTTTATTGACAACAAACAGCTTAATTTTTAATCCTTAAAATACAGCTGCTCACGACTAAATGTGAGCAGACTCGCAAAGTTTAAATGAACCTTAATATATTGCCAATTACAGCCAACATCCGCAAGTTAATGTTTCATTAATATTAAATTAGATCTATAATATTTAAATTTCACCGACGAGTTGACTTTTTTTTTTTTGTCAATTGCACGTGCCCTGTGATTGGCACTTTAATTTAAGGACTTATTACGTTTTAATACATCAAATAATCCGCTAATTGTGACAACAAACTAATAATGAGCATACAGCAGCTATCTAAGCCCGGCCGCACAATATAACAATTTCTGATCAGAAAAATTCGGACAGCCGACGGACCACCACACCGCACACCTATCAGAAACCTTCCGGCGAGTCCGAGCTTAATTTAAAATGTATAGAGAGAACGCGATCCCAATTTCTGATCAGAAAAAATTCGTTGGACGTCAGACACGTCAGAATAGGCTACTTGACCTATTTTTTTCTTCATTCTAATCGCTTCTTAATCATTCATTTTCACTAAAAAAAACTAATACTAATAACTGAATATAAGTTATTATTAATAGTAATTTATTGTTTTACCGCAATTGCGATAAATTATTATTATTTATTGTTATTATTATTATTATTAGTTATTATTGAACTGTCATGTTTTTCGTGCGAGCACCCCATATCGAATTATAAAACGTTATCACGTCAAAAGGCAAACTTGGAATTCATAATTCATTTCTCTCGATATAAATAATGGAGGGTATTGTTGAAAAGTTTTCAATGACTTCGGAGACTAATTATTGTTTGTTTTCAGAGCCCTGGAGTACGCCCTCAACGTGGAGAACATAAATCTATCCGCCATCAGGACTATCAGGGTGTTGAGACCTTTGAGAGCAATTAATAGGATACCAAGTAAGTGTTTGACACTAGCTAAAGTCCCTTCACGTTGGGTTATGATGGATAGCTAATCTTAGCTATTCAGCATGATTGCGACACTGCCATACACAGTCGACGTCGATCATGGGCCTATGCCCAACCCCTATGGGTTTCCTCATGGATCGGCGTTGAGTGGTCGCAATGATTATGTTAATGTTTTAGTTTTACAATAATAATTATAATATGTACGGTGGATTCACTAGAGATCTGTTGCCACTAAGTATTTAAAATAATCTGACCGTTGTAGGTACGCTATCTACGAATCAATTTTACTTATTGGTACATGGTGTTTAAATATACATTTAGATAAGAATATCTGGTTTTCCACATTGACACTTAATACCTAGACGACATGTTTGTGTGAATCAAAAATATTGTCTTCATCGCGATGTTTTGAAGCTAAATTTAATATCCTTATAAGGGCGAGGCCGCCAATTTTTGCTGATTTTGCTATTTTTTTCTCCGCCCTTTGTATTTTAAAAAGTATTGTGTTTATCTTATGCTCGAAAACTGATTCTAACGAAGAAAACAAAGTGCTCAAGCATACATTAAAATTATTTGAGTTCCAATAATAGTCTAAAAATATATTTACAATTAAACATTAAAAAAAGTAAGAAAATAGCTTAAAATATACAATCCGCCGTGAAAGAGGTGCACTTTAACTGTCGCTGTAGCAGTAAATATGACAGATTTGAAGATAAATTTGATATGTTATGAATACTTATATAAATGGCTATTACCTCATCTAATTCTTATAGTATTTTAAGATAACTTTCTTTATAAACTTTTTCAAATCAAATTAATCGTTAGAAACATCAATTCTACCCCACATTTTAAACGTCATCAATAATACCGATTTATTGTTATCGTTGGGTGTTAGGGAAGGTAAAATCGGGAAGTGACAACGCTGAGTTTTTACGTATTCTATGGAAAATCTCGTAATACGACAGTTCACATTTGAACCTCAGTCGGGCTGTGTACACAGTTTTTTCAAAGAAAGTTTTTTTGTGACACAAATGTAAGTATTACTGTTTCACATGAAACGATCAATGCATCATGTGAGTAGTCAAAAGGGCTATAATACAAACCGCATTGTATATTATTTACAGAGATAAGTTTGATTTTCTCTACGCTATGATAGCCTCTACGCTATCATTTTGGTGCTTCAACGGCATATTTCTCAACGCTATGATAGCGTAGAGAAATAAATTCCCTACAATTTAGGTGCTCCAACGTCACAAGCAGCGTAGATTTTCTTTCTCTCGCAAAATTTTTCTGCGTCATATCAGCAAAAATTGGCGGCCTCACCCATAAAGTAAAATACCTTATATAAAATATAATTTGAAGAGACCATTAAACTCTATACGCCTACTTTCCTAAACCGGAAAATCATACACGAAAAGTCCTCAACCCCTAATGACACGATATAATGCAACTAAATTGACAGCACAATTTTAATGAGGGTAGACCGGGCAGACTTGACAATAGTGGCAATAGTCGATTACCCTCGAGGTGGGCGATCGATGCGCAACAAGTGTGCCCCAACCCACCCCACCCCGGTTACACCAAGATACGCTCGCAAAATAGGGCTTAAGGTGGGAAAATAGAAGACCTAGTGTTTATAGAAAGAAAAAATTGTCGTGTATATTGTACTTAGGTATATGGCGGACCTAGGTTTTTTGTTCGCGTAAGGGCCAATTCAGACCGCGACGCGACGCGTAGATGCACTTTCAAATTTGTAAGGATCTGACAGATTTGCAAGACGTCTCACGCAATTGAAATCTGTCAATTCAGTATAAATTTAGAAATACATATACGCGTTTCGTTGCGGAATGTCAAACACTGATTTATATGCGCCCGCTCAAACGCGCGACAAGTCTATCCACTCCACCCCAACCCCTAACCTGCCGTAAAAAGTGTGAGAAAACAGGTAGAGAATAATAAATAATCGGCCAAGTACGAGTTGTACTCGCGCACAAAGGCTTCCGTACCACTACAGAGCAAAAATAGGCTAAAAATTGTATTTTTTGTATGGGAATTAATTATTTAATTTATTTTAATTTTATTATTAATTATTAAAGTAAAAATACAATTAAGTATTCTGTGAACATATCAATTGCCTATATGTTGCCGTTATTGATTAAGAGCAAAAAATAGCAAAAAAATCACGTTTGTTGTATGGGAGCCCCCCTTAAATATTTAATTTATTTTGTTTTTAGTATTTGTTGTTATAGCGGCAACAGATATACAAAATCTATGAAAATTTCAGATGTCTAGCTATAGCGGTTCTTGAGTTACAGCCTGGTGACAGACAGACGGACAGACGGACAGACATCGAAGTCTTAGTAATAGGGTCCTGTTTTTACCCTTTGGGTACGAAACACTAAAAACGTTAAAAAGGTAGGTAATATTCATAATATAAAAATGGGTAATTTCAAGTGTATTAAAGTCTTTTCAATATAAAAATATTGAATTTACAACAAGTGTGTCCAGTCCACTCCAGCTACAAGCGCTCGGTTATTTCCGAGACCAAGATTTTCACAAAATAAGTTTAGAGGTGGGAAACAGGTATTGAAAATTCTAAAAGCTGTATTTTAAAGCCTTTACAAAATAGAAAACTAAAAGTATACTTTTATAATGATAATGTATAATTTTAGTTATATAGTTTAATAATAATGTTGCAAAATATGAGTAAGTAATGCAATGTTTTGTATTTTAATATAATTACTATTCATTTTAATGGCAAACTACTAATACGTGCTATGTGGAGCTTACATTTTACTGTATAACTTAATTTTAATAATCTTTTTTAAAAACCTAAATTGGACTATTTTCTTCAACTCATCATTTACAAGCTCATTTATCGCGCGAGAACCTTAATTTTTTTTTTTTACAAAAAACTATCCTACGTGCTTTTTGGTCTCTCGGAGTATTTCCTTGGCAAATTTCATCATATGGCAAATTTCAGCCGATTAAGCTTGGAGAGGTAACAGAGAGACAGACACTTTCGCATCCATATCCTATCTATCGCATGACGCATCCATATCGCATCCATACTAATCACATCCATATCGCATCCATACTAATATTAATTGAATGCAAAAGTTTGTCTGTCTGTCTGTTACTTCTGCACGCCTAAACCGTTGAACTAATTTTGTTGTTTGATATGGAGATACTTTGAGTCCCGCGAAAGGACATAGGATACTTCTTATCGCAGAAAAATGTACGGTTCACGAATCGAATAGGGATGACGACAAGGTCAAAGATTAGCTGATTTTTTAAACAAAATAAAGACATAGCGATAAAAAATAGGTATTCCCTAAATTTCAGCTTCATAACTTATGTATTTTTTGTTTTGAGCCTTCAAAGTTTTTTCGTCAAGCCGAATTTCTTTCCCTTAATTTTTGTATACCATTCGATAAGTTATGCAATTTATGACATTTTTTCTTATGAAACCACTTTCATCAGCGACCACATAACCCAATAGACGCCTAATGTTTTGATTTCTCTTAACAAATAATTGTGTCAATTCGCTGAGGTAAGCGACGCGGGGGGTGAGGGAAGAAATGCATTACGATTGGCCAATTCAAATTCACGGCATGTCATAAATCATAACTAGTGATGGGAAGTACGAGAAGCGCTGGCCAAAAGAAAAAAAAACAGTACATAATATTTATTTTATTTTTAAGTGTAGAATGAAGAAAAGACTTTTATAAATTAATATTTAATCATTTTTAAAATGAATTAACTTCGTATAAATTCTCCGAACTGCAGGTTTCTGAACCAAAGATTTTGTAAGAAATACCAATCTTGTAGTTATGTATTTATACATCACACTATTTGCTAAATCCACCACATGATTGGTTTCTTCACAATGAAATTAATGGAAACTTATTTCTGAAAAAAGTTGTTCACCAATAAAGCTGCTTGAAGTTTTATTGACTAAAAACTCTGCTTTACGTAGTTCACTTTTCTTTACGCCTCCAAGATACAATTTCATGATAACTTCACAGCGACGGCAAATTTTAACAACACTTTGTGACGGGTAGATTAAGCCACCCATGTCTCTGTAAGCTATAAAACTGTTAGCATTTTCGTTTAAAGTAATCAATGCCACTATGCAGGTTTTACATCTCAAATGCTTTATTAAAGAGCTAGCAACAAAACCTGCTATGTACTCAATAGTATTTTCAGCAAACTGAGATAAGCAAATTGATTCTATGGCACTCTCTAAATCTTGATGACTTTCGGTGCCGAACTGAATTTCGCTCTTATCTTCTGCCTGCGACGCCTCACCGACCGCCGTGTATAAACAGCCTATATTAATAATTGGTGTTGTTATGTACATAATTATTATTATTGTATCCATATTCCATACCTATGCCTTGTAAGTTGTACTATTATCTACTTTGTGCCATGAGACATTGGTGACCTTAACACGACGTGGTAATGATGATGATGAATTTGAATTGCGTGGTAGCATATGCTTTCTGTACTTAAAACAACGCCGAAACTCCCAAACGTGTATCTATAAGGAGTCAGGAGTTCTCTCAGCATCCTCGAAACCATGGTATACCTTGACCCAATATTTGACTTTTTGGTAGCATATTCTTAGTACACTTCACATAAAACCAAAATCACCATATGTTTCCATATCAATTTCGAGGAGTTCCCTCGATTACTCCTGGATCCCTCCCATCAGGTCACCACTTTTGTGAACATGGTACCAAATTGGAGTGAAACCTAATACAACAAAACAAAAATTTCGTTTCACAAACGGCGGAGTAATCGTTGAACATACAAAAAAATATATCCACAGCCGAACATATAACCTCCTCGTTTTTTGGAAGTCGGTTAAAAATTTAAAAACACATACTTACACACGTTTACAAAAACAATTCATAAAATATTACTCTTTTTTCAACAATATGAAAAAAAAAAACAATTTGTTTAACTGATAAAAAGTCAATCATCGCATCACTAGTGACGCTTGACTCGGCTTGACAGTAATGAAAGAAAGGATAAGGATTACTAGTTTGTGTATGATAGAAAGGGAAATACTTATAAACAAACGTTTTCCTTGACGTATTCGGACCAGCGTAAGTTGAGCTCTGAAGAAATTGATTCCTGACAATATAAATCTTAAAATTGGCTTACCTATGAAAAGTTATGCCGTCTTTGCTAAAATTATACGATTGGCTACATTTTCCACACCATTTTACTGTACAGGGAGCCATATTTCGCCTTTATCGTATTTTATTTAGTAGTAGATGCATGAGATGTACATAGGTCACGGAAGTGGTCGATAATGAGACAGATTTCGCTGTCATTGTCTCAAGTAAGACCTATTAGTCTTACATGTTGCCAGACAGTATTTGCCTTGCATTAGGCGTCTATTGGGTTATGTGGTCGCTGACTTTCATAAACTCCATATTTACCATAGCTATCGAACAAACTAGCTAGGCGTGACGTTACAGTTAGCTGACATTTTGTATGGAACGTTTTGGGAAGGTCTATTTTATGTGAGTTTTGAATTGCGATATCTTGAAGAGTTTTTTTTTTTTATCCGAGTTATTTTTTCATTGATATTTCTATTTTTGAATATTGCGACACTTACCAACAAGAAAAAAAAAATTTGTCATGCCTATTGTGGCGCTACGGAGTTGCGAGCGTCATATAGTTTATAATATAAGTAAGGATTATATAGCTCACAAGATACACGTGTATTATTGTGTTCTCGTTAATCCGGTAACAGTGGTAACAATAATTTAATTGATCTCCTTATCCCTATTATGTTTGGAGGAACAGACACGAACAGTTCCTTGTACAAAAGGGACCTTACACAATAAGTAATTAGGAAGACTTCCTTGATGTTGGGGGATAAAAGATTAAATTGAGGGGAAATTCATCATAATTTAATTGAATAATAATTAAGGGATATTTAAATATCATTTTATGTCTTGCTTATATTATGTGGGCTAAAAAATATATATTATTACCGTTGATTTTAATGATACGTTCTTAGGAGCTGTTTCACCACTTCCTGATAAATTCCGGATAAGCTATCCACCACTTAGCTTGACAGATAGAGTAAGGAGAATCTGTCAAATAAGTTGTGGATAGCCTAGCCTGCACTTTATCAGGAAGTGGTGAAAGAGGCCCTTAATCTCTTACAAACAAACATGTCTATGTACTCACGCTCTGTGAAGTGTCTATGAAGCTAGTTTACTAGCAAAAACATAAATAAAATGAAACAAGAACAAAATATATCGCATATGTATACACATAACACCACTGTGTTATTAATTATTTTTCAAAGGTTTAACATTCAGCTGCAAATTCAAACCGAAAAATTTCCACAATATTTTCAAATGTCGTCCAAGTGTTAAAATTAATTTCGTTCTAACAAAGAAGGTGACGCTATGAAATTTAATAAATCATACAGACAACTTTCCCAACACAAGTTGATACAAAAGATACAAAGTTTTAACCCCTCGGGCGCAACTGGCTGCGACAACTGGGACGTTGCGACCCAACCGCAAATTAAATCGAACTACGGTTGAAACGCCATAATGTTTCAATGATTGAATGTTTGCGTTGGTTGATTTAGTTGCTATTGTCAATTCCCTGGATATGTTATTGTTCAGTTAGTTAAGGTAGTTGTATTTCATTTACATTTTGGTGGACAAAGGTGGACCATTTTAAGTTTATGGTAATTTATAGTTTGATATTAATTTTAGATAGAGAAATTATTTGTCGAATTATTTGAACACGAAATAATCTTATTTTCCACTTAATTCATTTTGCTTTTGCGACTTTTAAATTGTTTCTAGAGCTAGACGATACATACGACACTGAAGTGCTGATATTTCAAACATAATATTAATTAGCAAATAATTGATTTTAATAGTACGTTCATTTTTAAAAAAATTTTATGTAACGTTTTTTTTTAGGTTTTGGAATAGTATATTTTTATTTAATATTACTTTTATTATTACCGACGATACCAACTTAATTTATTAAATTATCTTTAAATTAAATTGTCCTTAATTAAAGAGAAGGAAATTTTACTAAATCAACTAATGAGCAATGAGTGTAATCACGTAACATGTAAACATTAGTTGATGAAATAAGAGCAAATCCGATCCCTAGAGAGCAAACTGTAACAAGAAGCATTAATTGGGTTAGACGTGATACAGACTAATTGAATCTGCCCGCTGCATTACACTTGCCCCGCCGCGCCGGGGAATACAAACTGTCACTGCGGCTGTCACATTTCTTTAGTGCTGCACTTTAGGGTTAAATTAAAATTTAAGTTGTTGGAGAATTTTGCTTTTTCTTTAAACTTTAGGTTATAAAAACAGATCTTTAAAAACTGGGCATTGGCATTCCATTGTCTGAAATGATATTTGATGCCTGGGAGGTTTGCCGAAATGTTTTCGTTTTCGCTTTACAATTGCCGATGAAAATGTATGAAATTGACATAAGCGTTCGTTGATATGACATTGACGTTCGACTCGTCTTATGTCAATTTCATATAATATTTTGATCGGCGATTCTATAACGAAGCGAAAACGAAAAAATTTCGGCTAAATGGCCTGAGGTGTCTGAGTAAATATGGTAATTTACCTCTGAAAAGCGAAAGACAGTATAAAGTAAAGTGTCGTAAACTAAAACGTCAAAGAACATGACTAGGTGGAGGAGCACACGGACATAAAAATAAAAATATAAACGTGCTAAAATTCAAACTGCAAATTGAGGCACAAAACTTTACATAAAATGACTAAATTCATATGAAATTCTGTACCTCGTTATTTTGATTATACGGAACATAATATAACTTATATATATTATATAGAACAGTGTTTTTCAACCTGTGGGTCGCGACCCCCTCACGAAGCTTCTCTAGGGAGTTGCTAGAGGCTTAGAGAACTATTTCAATAAAAAAATTATAAGGATTAAAAATATTTATATGTTAAAAAAGAGACTTTAACAAAGGATTCTCTATGTTCATAAACAGGGTGTTTCAAAGGTGGTATAGTAAGCCGAAGGGTCACGTGACCTTTTACTGTGGAAAACAAATTTTTTTTCGCGAATATCAAAAAGTCGTAGAATAATATTATAGTTGTTCAGAATTACCCCCTTTCGGCTTACTATGCCACTTTTGAAAAATACTGTATATACCATACATGCATGTTAAAAGGCAAAGGTTGGGGAGTCGCGAAATATTTTTTCACACTAGAGGGGTATTAAAAAATATTTTGCGACTCGTCCCGTTATGAAAAAAATTAAAAAACACTGCCTTGTAAGTTGTAATATAACTTTTATATTTAAACGAGTACATGTTTGTTTCAGGTATGCGAATTCTAGTGATGCTCCTACTAGACACGTTACCGATGTTGGGTAATGTTTTACTGCTGTGTTTCTTCGTTTTCTTTATATTCGGTATAGTCGGTGTGCAGCTTTGGGAGGGCATACTGCGGCAACGGTGTGAACTAGTCCTGCCACCGAATGTCCTGAGGCCGAAGTAAGTAGATAAAAAAAAACAATAAATTGAGGTTAGGTTTTTAAAAAATAACGTATTTTTTGGATACTTTAAAATTTAAAACTGGCTTGAATAAAATTTTTAAATTGAGACTACTACTCGCAAAATATAACACGTTATAGTAGTAAATAACTTTTTGATTTTCTTCTATTTGCTCGAGAGCGCTCGTTTAGAGGCACGGCCCTGCTGATGTGACTGCATGCAATATTTAACGCTTTCAAAATGAGCACAGCCACTGCTCCGCATTTAATATTTATCAGTACATACTGTCTCTCACTTCGCATGTAGCTTACTCAACACACGTTAATATTGCATTCCGTCAACACAGACCTGGACACGCATGTTGGATCATCACATCGATGTGGCCAACTAGATACATCATAGAATCGTTCAAATCCATCTACATTACATACTAACACAGAGTAACACAAAGTCGATTCACAGATGTATTATGTTTATTAATTTGTGTATCATCAAAAACGAATTCATTCGTAAGTGTAGTAAAATTGTTTGTTACGAATACATCATTGGCTAAGTAGACTCCAACGTAGACACTAGGCAGTAGACAGGTAGATAGAACCATTACCACTCCCAATTTGTGTTCCAGAGACCTGTCCGAATGGTACAGAGTGCGCGTCAGACTCAACTCGTAAGAATTTGGAATCAGAATAAGTGTTATCTATTAAAAATTCAAAATCTGTTGTATCGTGTACCTTACCACATCTGCCGTCCAGATGTGCTTCAATATCTGCTTCCCGTTACAAACTGACAGTTTTATTACGATTATCAACATTTCCACCATCAGTGATATCATCATTAGCGGTTGTCTTGCCATTTATTATTTTAATATTACACTCTTCAATTTTTACCTTATCATATTAAACTGTCGGTTTGTTTTCAAAATTTACAAATCTATCGGTTTCGTTTTATCCAAAATTATTATTTCCAATCTTTCCTTTCGATTAGCATTACAGATATTTTTTCCTATTTTACAAAATTTTACACTGTACACTATTCCGCCATATTTAGCAAATTATTTTAATTATTCGAATACTTAATCTACTAAATTAAAGATAACTGCCGTCAAAAAGTTCAAAATCACGTGACAACTCATGAATTTAATTAATCATTATTCAGAGAACCACAATATTTTAGCATCATATTTACATGATAATAAACAAGCGAATGCTATGTCAGCCATGATTTAATAGCATGTGCAGTGCAGCATTTAGGGGCTGTCAATTTTATCATTTTCCATGGATGATCAATGAATTAATCACTACCCCCGCATCCTTAATTCTCTAATGTTCACGTGATTGTCCTTTAATTACCTTAACTATTAAGATACAATAATTTTCAGCAGCTGTACCTTCCATTTAGCTTTTATTGTCTGCATGCGACCCTTCTGTGTTCGAATATATTTCAATAGCATGAATATTTCTATCATAATCTGCTTTCGTTAATGCTTTTTATTCGATTTAGAAATCTAATCTTATATTTGTAATCTTATAAATACCAACCATCATCTTCGCTGTTAAATTAGTTTCGAAATCTACAGAAATACACAACATAATTTTGTTTTTGTAAATACAAAAGTCACATTTCCAATGTTTCCTATTGACTTGAAGAAGTTTAATGATCATGTCAACTAAAATATATCTTTTGTAAACAGCATATCGTTTTACTACGAATTCTCCAAGGAATTGGACTACATCTGCACCACGCCAGAAGACAGTGGAATGCACACTTGTGGCAACTTTCCACCTTACCGCTATGGGCCTTTAGTCTGCAACGAGACAGCGAAGCCCTTCTCCTACAATAGCCCAACAAACGTCTCGTGTGTGAACTGGAATCAATATTATACAAACTGCACACAAAGAGGATCTAACCCATTCCAAGGGACGATTTCGTTCGATAATATTGGATTAGCCTGGGTCGCCATATTTCTGGTAATTAGAAAATCAAATTAGGCATGAAATTCTTTTTCCCAAAGAAATTTGATACATGGCAATTAAATTTTACAGGTCATTTCACTCGAAGGATGGACGGATATAATGTATTATGTTCAAGATGCCCACAGCTTTTGGGATTGGATTTATTTTGTACTTTTAATAGTGGTAAGTTTAACGTTCCAATTCACAAAATTCACGAAGCGAATTCAAATATTTTATTTTCTGAAAAGCGAAATAAAATACCAAACAATAAATTACGTTACATATTTTCAGATTGGTTCGTTTTTTATGATCAACCTCTGCTTAGTCGTCATAGCGACGCAATTTAGTGAAACAAAAAAACGTGAAATGGAGAGAATGAGGGCGGAACGAGCGAGGTTCACGTCATCATCGACACTCGCCTCCTCCACCAACAACAGCGAGCCAGCGACGTGCTACGCTGAAATAGTCAAATACGTCGCACATTTGTGGAGGCGATTCAAAAGACGCATGGCGAAAAAAATCAGGTAAATTGGTCCTAAGTGATAAGGGCACCAATATTTCGTAATATTTTTAGTCAGAAGGAGACTATAATTTTTATAAATTGACTAACTTAACCCTTCCGTGCTCGTTTGGAATTAACATCAAAATATTTTTAGAGTGTACAGGTATCAGCGTGCTCAGCTCAAATGGCGGACGAGCAGAGAGACGTTGCAACTACCCGCACACCGACCGAAACAGCACCATCCCTGTTGCCCGAGAGTACATCCACCTGTAAGTTTCTTAATTTAAAAACATCAATAAAATGTTTTAAATTAATCAATAGGCAAACATACAAATAAGTATTGTATAACCTAACACATAAGGCGCTATATTGAAAAAACTATCCTTTTTGACGTAATACTATAGGACCCTCAGAAATGTTACAAATCTGGTAATGAGATATACATAATATCTTCATAGCCTTATCTAGGTTTGAGAAGAACTAGAAACACGATTAATGTATTTTGCCTCGATACATTTAATTTTCGAAATGAGCTCTTAAAAATACGAAATTTGAAGATTATTTTTAAACGAAAATAGATGTATTGTAGGAAATTAGTCTAATTGATAGACACATTTGCAACTCAAAATCGTATAGAAGCATTTTGCTTAAATGCTCCTAGTTATTTTTCAAATTATCATAATTACGTTTTTTCGCATGCTTTCCGAGCGAGCCGATAGCTTCTGGCCGCAGCGTATTCACGACTTTATAGTCATACAAATTAAGTATAAAATTGCCCTTGCGGTAAAATTACTTTCGATATAGCGCCTTAAGGCATATACCTAAGATATCAAGACACACATAACAGAAAAATATCAATAAAATATGGTCAAAATGAATTAAGTAATAAGCAGATTTTTACTCTTGGCTGAATTTGATCTTCGGATTAATTGAATGTTATTTCTCTCTATCCTCCTGCTTTTGAAAGAAAAGGCATAACATTTAACAGGGTGGGTTAACTTTAACTCAAACTGACACTAGTGGGCCTAAGGGTCAATCCAGAGCGCAACGCGATGCGTAGATGCATTTATATATCCATACAGGATTTGTCAGACGTCAATTGCGTAACACGTCAAGCAAAACTCTGATCAATACAAATTTAGAAATTCATCTACGCGTCGCATTGGGATCTGAATTGACCCTTATAATACATATTAATTAAGTCTTATAATACATATTAATTAAGTATCCATAATTTATCAACCCCAAACAGGGTAACGGCAAAAACGCTCTTGACGAGAGCAACGACGAGGCGCTGAGCCGGCCGAGCCTTTTGAGAGTTCCCTCACTATCCGCCGCCGATCTGGAGGTAATGGATTCACATTATCAACCCTATGAATATAATTTAGCAATGCGTGAATTTTTTGTGTAACTGTCACATTGAATTTGAATTCTCTGAAGGGTTAGATTTTTATTTTATAAATCTGACTCTTCACGCATTGAAATTTTAGAATGTTTTGAAGTTATAATTAAAATATTTTAAACATAATATACTGTTACTTTATTTCTTAAATGTTGCGCGAGTATTCTCTTATTTAGTTCATAACAAAAACACGACTTTTTTATTCTTAAGTATTTATATTATAACCTTTTGATTTGTTCTATTCTTCTGGCAATTTTAGATCTTATTTTTTTTCTAGAATGCATCGAATTTATCTCTGCTATCACCACCGTCGCTGGCGAGAAGACGGTCGTCGGTGATGTTCAGTGACACGGTGTTACTCCACGCACCAAATACACCGCATTTGGCACATCCACATAATGTGTGCTCATCAGAGAAGATGACTCAAACAGGTAAAGATCTGAAACTTCTGAATAATCCTACAATCTTCTACAACTTGCAGAAGTTTATACTACTTGTAGACTACGAGGTTCCAAATTATAGTAATCAATATAATATACTATTATTGAACAAACGATACACAGACAAACTTATTTATATAAAATGATGACGTTAAATCATTACAAATTTCCTACAATTCTTATTTCCCTCTAACCTTTTTCTTGTTGTCTAGCAGAAAATACTTTGAAGTATAAATAAGTACTCAAATATAAAGGTACAGCTAAAACTTAATTGAAAGCCTGGTTTCTTTATTGAAATTAGACGTCAAAGCGTTCTAAATTTGTGAATTTGTTACTAAATTAAATGAATATTTGTAGATTCATTATGCCAACGAGATTGGCTTAAAAGCCAAAGTGGTGAGTCTAGAATCCGTAGACGTGATTTTAGAGGGGCATGTGCAAAATATATTTCTTCACTCTATCCTTTACTTCTGACTGTGTGTTTAGATGTTAGTTCTACTATATGACTGCGTGTCGCAGACATGCATTGTTCAAGAAATAGGAATATGTAAGAACTAAGAAAAATAAAAAAACAAGGAACCTAAAATACTTTAGGCAACCCTTCACTATCCTTAGTTTAGACAAACACAATAGTTTCTTCCTACGGCTTCTTTAGGTTTTTTATCAATATGCTTTTGATTTTGATAAAAATCTAAAAGATGCTAATTATATTTTTACATGGCCTTTAAGAACAGTTATTTTCTATCCCTTTTTTGGACTGCAGAATTTGACTTGCCCACTGGTGAGACAGCGGAAGAAAGGGCGGCGGCTGGTGGAACCATGTCATGTCAGGAGCTTTTGGCATTATCTGGGGCGCTGTCAGCAGCCTTACCTACCGGACAAGTAGCATTAGATTCCTTTTTTGAAGAACTAACTAAAGGCATCAGCAAACGGGCCGGAGACGAAAAAGTTGAAACAAAGGTAAGTAGGTTAAAAAATATTTGAGGAAAGGTCATCGAACATGTAACATAATATAGTAATATCAAGGTAATCCTAAACACAATAGAATAAAGCAACAAGCATATTATAAAATTTATGAACAAATCCAAGCAATGATAAATGTTAGTTTTTGACCTACTTTGCCCAAATTTATTTGGCGATGTTCTAAATTTTTAATCAGCAATTGTTTGGTATCTACCTAAGATGTATAGTTATGAATAAAAAAATAATTTTGAATATTTATATGTCTATTCTATAGAATATATGAACTATATTTCTAAGCTAATTCGAAATCCAGAAACGATAAATGCAGTAATCATTTGACTTTCGTCATAAAGAATAACAAATTATAAGATAACAACTTCAACATGAAATTATTAAATATTTGCAATGATAAATTGTTCCATTTTTGAATAAACCGAGACCACCGCTCTGTGGATTTTTCATTTGCAAATTGTTTACAGTGCAGATTGTGCGATGACAAATAGCTAGACTAAATCTTGTATGTAAGTAGGGTTGACAAGCAAATAGAGTCGGACTTAAGCTTTTGGTCTACATAACTACTAGATACCTCTGTCTGTTTTGTTTAAACCGTTTAGCATTTTGTTTCTTTATTAGAATTGTAGTTTTGACTCCATTCTGTATATCGTCATTTTATTTTCTAAATGTCCGGTCGAAGTTGCAAAGTCCAGCCTTTTAGTTACAAAACTTGACAGCCCTACGTATAACAAATGTTCAGCGCAGATAACATTGCTTATTCCTAAACCCCGTTATAAGCTTTTCGAGCTACATTTTACAATATTGTTTACTTGGGATAAGTGTGTACTTACCTGATAAAGTGTTTACTTTGTAAGATTTTCCAATACTCTTTGATACTTGGATAATCGTGAAACTTAGTATTTTATACCTGACATTAATTTTTACAACATGCATACGTTAATCCCACTAAGTACATAATTTTTTAGACGCCTAGACTAATAGTGAGGGAGCCCTAGAACAATTTTATTGTGACTACTAACAAGCTAATTTTTATGAGTAGCTACATTTTGATAAGACGAACAACATTTTTATTTTTGAAAAATCTCGAAAGTGGTAGCTAACAGAGATAGAAAGGATTTCATACTTTGACTTGATGGTTCTAAAATATGGATTGTTTTATTTGTAGGACAAGGTTACTCCTCTATACTTATTATAAAACAAAGTCGCTTTTTTTCCCTCATGTCCCTTTGTTCCCTTTAATCTTTAAAGCTGCGCAACGGATTTTGATGATTCTTTCAGTGTTAGATAGCCATTTATCGAGGAAGGTTATAGGCTATATTTTATCACGCTAAGACTAATAGGAGCGAAGAAATAGAGGAAAATCGGGAAAAAACGAGGAAAATTACTTGAAAGGGCTAACATGAACGCGCTAATCTCAGGAACTACTGGTCCGATTTGAAAAATTCTTTTAGTGTTAGATAGCCCATTTATTGAGGAAGTCTATAGGCAATATTTTATCACGCTAAGGCTAACAGAAGAATGTGAAAAAACGGGTGAAATTATTTGAAAGGGCTTATAAGAAGTAGACCATGTGAAGGATTTTAATATTTTTTTCAGTGGCTGTATATTTTATACCCGTGCGACGCCGTCGCTAGTAAATTATATAACTATTAACCTATCAATATACAAAAAATCAGCTGGTTAGGGTTCCGTTTTAGGGTACTGTGGTCAAACAAGTTTTGTTGATTGCAGAACCCTTAAACGGAACGCTAACCAGCTGATTTTTTGTATATAATATTTTATTATATTTTTGTATGCAAAAATCTTTTTTTTTTTAGGTTGTAGAGATAGATGATTTTTCATGCTGTGCTGAATTAATAACAGCTGAGGCTGCAGCCAAGGAAAAGAAAAAGGGCAGATTTTCAAACGCATGTCGCATCATGTGGAGATCTGTTTCAAAGTTCTTCAGTATGTTACGAAAGCATATAAAAGCAATCGTTTGCCATAAATACTTTCAACAAGGTTGTTATCATATTATGTTACTATTTTTTTATCTAAAGGTATTTTGTACCATCAGGGAAATTATTCATAGGCAGATGACAGATCTATGTTATGTATAGTAATATGACATATCCCTAGGGATATTGCTGTACTGTGGTTATGTCCACCGAGCCAATTTTACTGTGACTTGTTTCAACCAAACAAAGTAGACTCGCCATCTGCCTAGGAATCAATTTCTCCGATAGTACACCTTAAGGACTTATAACTCGCTTGAGACACGACAGTCTTAAGACAGACTATTGCTATACAAAACAAATGAATATGCGCACACTTAAAACAAATATTTTGTATTGCAATTGTCTATCTTAAAGCCATCGCGTCTCAAATGAGCCCTCGCCTTAATTTAGCATATCTACTTCTATAGTTTCTTTAAAACGAGGTGTCTTGATGATCCATAGTTTCCTTAGCGCGCCCCTAGACGATCTTTCGATTAAATTGTGCAATATCACGTATCGTGCTATATTATTGACCGTCTAGGGTTGATAATTTGATATTGAACGCGTCCGCCTTTCAATCTTATCGTCAAATTTATTGTTTAATCATATTTTTCAATGATATCGCACAATAAAATTGATGGTTTAGGGGCCCAATTAGAACAAGGCAATCAGTTGACTTCTGCTTATACCAAAAATTTTACATTTCAGGTATTCTATTAGCCATATTAATAAATACATTATCAATGGGTATCGAGTATCACAACCAACCCGAGGAGCTTACAGTTATTGTTGAAATAAGCAACATCGTATTTTCTGCTATATTCGCCGTAGAAATGATACTAAAGATTATATCGGAGGGACCGTTCAAATACATTTCTAACGGTTTCAACGTTTTTGATGGTATTATTGTTATATTAAGGTAAGAACTTGATGATGATCAACAAAATAGAGTAAAATATGGTCCGTTCGATGTTAATTTGACGCAAAATGTGAACCTTAAAAGTTACAAGAGATTGGTATACGTTACAGATAATATATTTGCTTTTTATAATTAGCATTGTTTCTATTAAAAATAACAAGTCCAGGATTACATTTTGCGTCACATGAAGGTGAATACAGATCTAGCCTATTACGCAGCCTTTTTTAGGGTTCCGTAGTCAACAAGGAACCCTTATAGTTTCGGTCTGTCCGTCCGTCTGTCCGTCCGTCTGTCTGTCTGTCCGCGGTTTTGCTCAGAGACTATAGGACCTACAAAGCTGTAATTTGGCATAAATGCACATATTAATGATGGCAACAAAATGGTGCATGAAATCTTTAATATTTATGTCGTAAATATTTATGTATGGAAGGTCCATACATAAATATTTATGTATGGAAGGTCCATACACATCAAGCGGGGATGAAAGATTTTTTCGCGTCCACCCCATTGTATGGGGTGTCGTTGGATAGGTTTTTTAAAACTATTTTGAGTATTCATAGATCATTTTCCGATTTAGGGATCCGTTTGTGAAATATTAAGTTCCAGTGTCCCCCCCCCCCCCCTTCTACCAGCACGGTTGCTTCTGGAAATGTGAAAAAATTCACGGGAGTAGGAAATATGCTGAATTTAAAAGGAAAACTATCACGGGTAAGAAGACTTCATAAGTTTTTGAGTTATAGCCCAACTAACATTAGGCGCTAACATAAGAGTTAGAACAGATCTACAAGAGAGCTAAACACATCCAATGGTGTTCAATAAGTGCTATCACATGGAGTTGTAGCTCGCTATAACTCTGCTGTACCCTTGAATTGGGCACAAATTCTTATCGCCTTATGTTCCACTATGACGACATGGTAGAGCTAAAGCATTAATTTTAGAGATACAGTAAAGTTATTGTAGATGTACAATAGCGATAACTGAGGCTTAAAGCGTTTTAAGTAAAGTATTTAAGTGACTAGTGGCTCTTCAAGCGGTATAATAGAGTTACAGGCTACCTAAAGACACTTTGAGTGCTACAAAGGAAGCAAATTCACGAATATTAACCCTTTTAGGGTTATCGTAGATCTATAATGCATCTTACTAACTTTTTAAGCACCGTAAGGGTGGCAATACGGTAAATAAATAAATAAATAAATAAATAAATAAATAAAAATCGTTTTATTTCTGAATAAATTTGAATCAAATGTTTTCAGAACGTTGAGCTACATGTTGCCTACCACCGGTTCGGGAACTAACCCGGCGAGAAGAACCGGCGTAAGAAACTCGCACGGGGCCACTTTTTACTAAAAAAGTGGAAAATTTGTCTTTTAAAAAAATAAAATTTACAATGTAAATAACTTAATCTAATACATTATAGAAAGTCAACATGAATACACAATTGTAAGTCACATATAATAAAATATGTAGAAGCAGCAGCAAGCAGCCATCCTACTCCCAAGATGTGCCATCGTTTAGGAAATCATTGACCGTATAGTAGGCTTTGGCACACAAACGTTCTTTAATTACTTTTTTAAATTTATTAATTGATAAATTTTGAACGTTTTCCGGGATTTTATTGTAAAGGCGTATACATTGACCTTTAAAAGATTTACTTATTTTGCTAAGTCTGATCACTGGTATTTCCAGCTTGTGCCTATTTCTAGTGTTTCTACCGTGACTATCACTTTTAGTTTTAAATTTAGTTAGATTCTTTCTAACATACAACACATTATCCAAAATGTATTGAGAAGCAACAGTTAGAATACCAATTTCTTTAAACTTTTCTCTCAGAGATTCAAAAGCTGACATTTTATAAATTGAGCGTATAGCTCGCTTCTGCTGCACAAAAATTGTATTGATGTCGGCAGAGTTTCCCCATAAAAGGAGACCGTAAGACATTCTACTGTGAAAATAACTAAAATAAACTAGTCTTGCCGTGTCTTCATCAGAAATTTCCCTAATTTTTCTGACTGCATATGATGCAGAACTGAGCTTACCTGCAAGGTTAGCAATATGAGGACCCCACTGTAATTTACTATCTAATCTAATGCCTAAGAATATAGTGGAGTCCACCAAATTCATTTTCTCATCATTTAATAGTAAATTGGTTTGAACTTGCCTTACATTGGGCAAAGTAAATTTTAAACTAAATTAAATTTGGTTTTCTTAGAGTTTAAAAGTAAGTTATTAACGTTAAACCAATGTACTATTTTTGAGAGAGCATTATTTACCTCGTCGTAATTTGACTGCTGTCGCTTCACTTTAAAAATAAGTGAAGTGTCATCAGCAAAAAGTACTATCTCATTATCCTTAACTAGATAAGGTAAGTCATTAATGTAGATGAGAAAAAGAAATGGTCCTAAAATGGATCCTTGTGGTACACCTAATTCTATTTTGGTCCCAATGGATCTTTTACTATTAAATTCAACCCTTTGAGTCCTATTTTTGAGGTAAAAAGTCAAAAGGCTAAGTGCTGAGTCCCTTATGCCATAGTGGTGCAATTTTCTGACTAAAGTAGCATGCTCGACACAGTCAAATGCCTTAAGGAGGTCACAAAAAATACCTAAGGCATCCTGTAACTCCTCCCAAGCTTCTAATATGTTACAAAGAAAACCTATACCAGCATCCGTTGTGAAACGACCCTTAGTAAAACCGTATTGATTATTATGTAATAAATTATTTAAATTAAAATGTAACAGTAATTATTGTAAAATTATTTTTTCAAATATTTTACTAAGAGTCGGTAAAATCGAAATAGGCCGGTAATTAGTCGGATCTGATTTAATTCCCGCTTTGAATAAAGGTACGACCTTACTGTGCTTCATTAAGTCAGGAAAAACACCACTCCTAATGCAGTCATTGAAAATTATTGCTAGATGAGGAGCTATGATGTCAATTATCGATTTAATAATTTTTGTAGACATGCCCCAGAGATCAGTAATATTTTTAATATTCAACAATTTAAAGGTATTGTGGCGATACTCACTATTCGCCTAACATTCCTGCATCGCGCTATCGAAGTTTTCTGAGCGCGTCAGTATATATACGACAGCTGAAATGCATCACGTGGGCTTCGGCCTGACCGGGCATACCACCTCGCTCGGTCGGAAGATCTTCCTTTGGCCACCACTCCATTATTCCCACATTGGTGACCCTCGACAGAACACGCCTCCTTCATCATCATCACTCCTCGCCAGCCAGCATCGCCTCATCGGGTACCTCGTCCACTAGCCGCAATGTACCGCGGCCTGGGCGGACTCCGCATCGGCATCATCGGGCTTTCTCACTACACCGACCGGTCAGCAAGCAGAGCACATCTCTCCTGGTCAGCACGTAGCATTGGCCCCGCACGGCAGCTATCCGACTCACTGGATCCCGTGCAGCAGCTTACAGTTCCGACTCACTGGGACTCACTGCAACAGTTCCGACTCACTGGAACTCACTGGCGCTGGCGACTCAAGCGACAAGACTTCAAGATTCGACCTCCGGTCTTCGGGGGGGAGTGATGTGGCGATACTTACTATTCGCCTAACATTCCTGCATCGCGCTATCGAAGTTTTCTGAGCGCGTCAGTATATATACGACAGCTGAAATGCATCACGTGGGCTTCGGCCTGACCGGGCATACCACCTCGCTCGGTCGGAAGATCTTCCTTTGGCCTCCACACTTATATTCCCACAGTATCAATAATATATCTAGGGCTAATTTCCCTAAACTTAAAATTGACATCACATTCCTTTACATTGTCTCTGAGTAGCTTTTCAGCAGCTTCTGGTGAGGAATTTAGATTTTTCGTAGTTGAGACCGGAATGTCAGCAAAAAACTTTTCAAAGACCGTCGCAACTTCAAGATTATTTGTAATCTTTTTATTTTCAAAGCATAATTCAAAATTAGTGTTACGACAGGTGACGTTTCCAGACTCACCAGATATAACCTTCCATGTAGTTTTATTTTTTAATTTTTTATTATTTTTTATTTTATTTTTGATATATAGAGCCTTAGCAGCTTTACAAACTTTTCTGAAGGTTTTAGAGTAATTTTTAACATATTATTTAAATAATTCACTGCTGTTACTACACCTTTCATCATATAATTCATATAATCTTTGCCTGCTTATTTAAATTCCTTTAGTTGCCCATTCAATAAATCTGGTTTTTTTATTATCGTTTCTAACTGTTTTAGAAGTAAATACTGAATTAAATTGTGTTCTTATTACCTTAAACAAATTATTAAAAGCTTCATCTGAGCTATTTGATCTACCCAATGACTGAATATTTGAATTTTATTTACCTCTAAATTGCTCAATACGTTTTGTAGTCACAGGAACAAACACAAGATTATCCTTTACATTATTATCGCAATTGACATTAAATGATGCTAACTGTCCACAGTGATCAGAGCTTAACTTATTAATTATTTCCTTTTTATCGGGAATGAGATTTGTAAATATGTTATCAATACAAGTAGCTGTAGTCTCACAGACTCTTGTAGGTTCATGAAACAAATTGCAAAGGTTTTATGATTTAAATAAAGATGTGAATCTAACAGTTGTGGAATTTAAATCTTTTTTAAATTTTTTGTTGTGACAAAGCATATTTTCTGTTTAAATTATCCAAAGAATCAAGAAGTATCAAAATTTCTTGCTGTAGGTTACATACATCGGCCTCATAGTTACATTTTATTTGCTCTATGTCAAAATTACAGTTTAGTAAGTTATTATTCAAGAGTTTATTTTCATTTATAACTTTTGATAAATGATTTAAACATTTTTTATTTTTCTTTCAAACTCAAACTCAAACTCAAATTTTTTTATTCAGAATAAATTTTTGCAAATATTTTCTGAAAGTCTACATGATGCCTACCACCGGTTCGGGAACTAACCCGGCGAGAAGAACCGGCGTAAGAAACTCGCAGGGGGCCCACTTTATTTACCAAAAAAAGTGAGAAAAAAATTAATCTTTTAAAATAAAGTTTACAATGCTGTAACTTAAAATTATACAATGTCAACATACATACATAATTGTAAGTCATAAAATAATGTAGAAGTAGCCTTGCAAGCAGCCATCCTACTCCCAAGATGTGCCGTCGTTTATGAAATCATTGACCTTATAATAGGCTTTGGCACACAAACGTTCTTTGACTACTTTTTTAAATTTATTAATGGAAAGATTTTGAACGTTTTCTGGGATTTTATTGTAAAGGCGTACACATTGACCTTTAAAAGATTTACTAACTTTACTAAGTCTGATCACCGGTATTTCTAGTTTATACTTATTTCTAGTGTTTCTTCCGTGACTGTCACTTTTGGTTGTAAATTTACTAAGATTCTTTTTAACATATAAAACTTTGATAGTTTACAATAATTTTTAATACAATTTTTGATTTTAATATATTTCTTTAATTTCCTCTTACTATTCAAGGTACATATTGGTAAGGTATCATCACTAGTTAAATCAATCGTAGAAATGTTTTGACAAGATTTAGTGTTAGAAACAAAGTTACTTTTATCACAAATAAGTTCATTATATAAGATTTGGGTTTGGGTGGAATTTTGAGCATGGATTTGTTCTTCTAGTTTTAAGATGTAGTCTTCGGCACTACTCAGCTTGATTTTGAGGTTAGCAGAGGTCTTGAGAAAGTCTTCATATTCCTCTCTGCATTGGTCAAAGCCGTCAACAATATTCTATAACTCAATGTTCTTCTTAAGAATGCCCTCGTAGTCAAGACTTAACTTATTGAGTTCTAACTTTAAATCCTGATTTTTTTGTATTACTGATTCTATTTCTTTTTCGTTATCATCTCTTTCCCTTAACAGCGTTTGGCATTGTTCTTTATATTGCTTTAATTCTATGAGGGTTACTCGAAGTTGCTCCTCGGTGCGACGGGCCACGGCCGAGCGAGTCATCATTTTACTATCCATTCCCGAGCACTGAAATGAGTTATATAATATGTTAGGGCTTTACCGGCTTTAATTGTAAGTCACCTTTTACTTTCATATTTCAGTTTAACTCATGTACAGTCAATTTTAGAGGGGAAAAGGTTATCAAAAGATTAGAAAGGCAAGATTTAAGATTAATAATAAAGAATAAGCACAGAACAAAATATGGAAGACAGTATAGACAGATTATATAGTAGTTATTGAACCTGAATATAACTGTACAAATCAAGGTTTGAAAACTTTATTTTTGAATATAATTGAGGATGTCCTTTGCTTGTATAATGTATGTATAAGTGTTTTGTGTTTGTCTGGGCTTGTTGTTTTTATCTACAATTTCGCTTCCACTACTCGTCAAGCCAAGAGAGAAATAACCTTTGCCAAGTGTGATTTTGGACGTAGCTCACGGGCGTGAGCGGTGTAAAGTGGATTTTTAGTTGTAAAAGGTGATTAATAGATTTGAAAATTAAAAGCAATACTCCCCGGGATTAGGCAGTACTCGAGAATAATCCAGCTCCAATTTGAACTCGTCCAGTCGTTGACAGTTGTACTTAGCTTGAACTTTAGTTTCCAAAATTACACAGTTTTACACAAATACTGCTAAGGGTTGAAGAGTTACAATTGTTTCTAACACTTTGATTTTTACTTTTAGCGATTTACAGTACAAAATATATCTCAAAACTTATTTATTTTTATTAAAATAGTCGAGGGGTGACTAATGTACGTGCAGTTATAAATGTTGTAATTAAAAGAGAAATTGTAACGTAATTATAATACGTTTTTAACTATTTTTCCAACCGGCTTAATAATATTGTGTTTATGTATAAGTTACACTATAACCACTGATTTTTATGAAAATATAATGGCGGAGTTGAGTAGTGAAATAATATTTTGACTTGTTAATGGAAAGCTGAAGCGGAATTTTCTTTGCGAAGATGAGTTTACTGTGAATGTGATATGTGTACTATGTATTATAAGCAAATAATGAAGGGGCCCACTCTTTGTTGTGTATTTTAAGTAAAAAAGTGTCGCTTCAAATAAAGCAAAACATTTTTATTGATAAAATTGTTTTAATGTTTTACCTTAAGAGTTTCGTGTCCCAGGCATCAAAACTAGTGACAAAGACAAGTAACTTCATTGTAATAAGTTTTCATTTTGTACTTTCTTTTTATTATTTTTGTGAATTAAGTTTATATACTCAAAAATGATGGACTCATGAATTTAGGGTTTTAATAGGAGAAAATAACTCTAATATACAGCCCAAAATAACATAGAGGAGTTTTGCATCCTTTTAGGAGTTTGGTTTTGCAAAATAGTTAAAAAACAGCCTTGTAGAGCTAGTAGCATTAATTGCTTCCTTTGTGCAACTAAATGCGCTAAAGGAGTTTATAGGAGACGATAATTTCTTATATATATATCTTATAGTGGTATGATTCGCTCAAAGCTATAACACAGAAGCTCTGGTCTGTACTGTAGGGATAATAATCGCTGCAGTTCCACTTTAGCCTTCATAATAGCTCTTATAGACCCGTTTTGTCACTATAGGTGTTATATTTTATTACTAACTCTGTATTGTCGCTACAAACTATAATTACAGCTCCAAGTCAACTTTTATAACACTTTAGGTTCTAAATAAGCTATATTTGCAGCGGTAATGTTAGTTGGGAGCTAGTCGACCAACTAAAAACAATGTACTCGGCGAAGTATAAAGGAACTTTTCGTTCAAATTCCTCTGAAAGTAACTGAGATGATGTTGTTAGTAGTGTAAAACACGTTTTAAATGTACATTCATTAACCACACAAAAATTAAAAAGAACTAGTGGTAGGTATTACGGAACCCTATATTGCGCGTGGCCCGACACGCACTTGGCCGATTTTTTTTTACACATTTGCTGCGTTCACCTTAAAACGGAACGGACCGTGAATATTTATTAATAATGACTTTGTTTTATGCAGTGCGTTTGAGCTAGCTCACAGTTTTAATAATGAACAAGACTTAGCTGGGAGCTCGGGCTTGTCAGTACTCCGTACATTTCGCCTTTTGCGAATACTAAAGTTGGTACGTTTTATGCCGAATTTGAGGAGACAACTGTTCGTCATGCTGCGAACGATGGATAATGTAGCAGTATTCTTTTCACTCCTCGTTCTATTTATTTTCATATTCAGGTAAATAATGTTCTTGTTATTATTATATCCGATAATTTGTAAGTAAGATTGTATTGTGGGGATATACTGTATTAAAACTGATTTATAAAATATAAATAATAAATAAGATCTGAATAAATTAAATCTATAACTTTCCTTCTAATTTTTATTTATTTTTAGTTGATTTCATAAATTAACATTTCTTAACTTGACATCTTATTTATCTACTTTTTGTTCTAACAGTCTTAAAGTATTTTCAATTTTATTCATAACTTGCATTACTTTACAGTAATTGAGGTTAATTTTCTAGAATAATCGGGTTACTATCTAATAAAGTAAAACTTTCTTACTTCTGTCGTAGTTCTTGTAGATAAGTAGGAAAAGTACCTTTGGCCTTATTTTATCCGTAGAAATACAGTTTCCTTAGTATCTACAAAACTGTGACATTATATTGACTATCCCCCGAATCCCCAACCTATGCACTGTTTTACTACGAGTGATCTTTCCTTTTGGTTTTGTTTGATCTTTACAACTAACAGCTTCTATTTAAACATTAAACCTACATACACTACCACTTCTACACTATTCACGACTTCTACTTTCAATTAGTTCAATTTCTAATTTATAGTTTTTTTATAGAATCTTTATGCTTCCGCTTATTGACCACGATTTATTTTCACCTGCACTCTCACCTCCCATTAGTCGTTTCTACACCTTTATATTATGTATATCCTCTATTGTATCAACAAGTGGTAATTTGTCTAATGGCTATTGCGTGGTAACGTTCAGCATCCTCGGTATGAACCTCTTCGGGTGCAAATTCTGCGAGAAAGACGAGGAGGGCGATCAAGATTGCGACAGAAAAAACTTTGATACGCTCTTGTGGGCTTTTGTCACGGTGTTTCAGGTATACAACCTTTTAATAAAGTACCTAACAAACAATCCAAAAACAGACAACTAGCTACATCACCTAACGCTTTACCTCCGGGCTCGTCAAACACTCACGACAGAATGACAATCCCAGCAATAAGATTGTCCTTGTAACGGCTTATCGACTAACCAGCGAGTACACATCTGTCCACCTTGCTGCAAGTCACCTTGTCAACTTGCAGGAAAGTGTAGCGACAGGCGTTCAGTCGCATAACCGCTATCTAGTGAGCGCGTAGAACAGATAGTGACCATCGTAACAGAGTTCCAACATCATCTAGCTTCATTGTGTCGTATCTACCTCAGGTTGTGGACAGCACATTAGTCTGAGAGCTTGGTTGAGTAGGTTAGCGAGGACGATCGAGCCGAGTCGCGAGTTACCTATGTCAATTCCTCTACTTCCACTAAAACAACTTTACTCAGTTTTGACCGATCCTATATCACTTTGCATGCTGCTTCCATTATTAAACTGTCTGAAACAAGTTCTATATTAGCTTCTCTTTCACCTTTAATATTGAAATATCGGACACTTGTTTCGTCAGATGAACCTGCATTTTTCCTATTCTTATAGTTATTTCTTTACCTTACTTTCTTTTAATTTTCACACTTCCTTTTTCTTTCTTATCGGCTACTTTACTTCTTCTATTTCTGCATTTAAATATATTATTTTATTGATGCATTAAATGAATGACTAATATTTACTGAATCATAAAAAATATGAATGAATTATTGGTTAAGTTATGGTGCACTTTATTTTTGCCTACTTTTTCTTAATTTCAATGCATTTTGTTATTCTGAGATAATGAGGCAGTATATAAAGATGAATGCTAATTACGATAATATTTGATTGGGGAATTTGCACTGAATAACATTGTAAACATCGTTCATAATATAGATTTATTAACAATTGCTGGCGTATGGCGACGATAACTCTGTTTTCATTCCACCGTAGTTTATAACAGAATAGATGAGACCGCTTTTCATATCATTACTGGAATAGAGAGGACACCGGAGCTTGTAAATACTAATATAGTCGAGCACAAAGTTATCGTCTCGTGCGCACGTTGGTCGGACTCGGTCGCGGCATTTGCGCCTAGCATTATGTTTTTCTTTCATTTCGTCACCGGGCTACCTTCGCGCAGTATTCTGGGCATGTATCTATTCGGTGGTAAGTTTTGCAAGTTCGTGGAGGACAATGGCACCGAGCGGGACTGTACCTGCCCCGAGATCATATCGCATCACCCCAAATGTGAATGCGACCGGAAACATTTTAATAACATACTCTGGGCCACTGTCACCGTCTTTCAGGTAAGACTTGAGAGACAAATAGACGAGAAACACTGTTGGTTTATTTGCGATCCCGATCGAATTTGCTTTTAGAGGGTAGTTTGCGAGCTTCTCGCTTCACTTTACGCGTTTTGTGAGCGATGTCATAATTGGATTCGTTACAACCGGAAGCGGGAAACTCGCTCAAACGATTTGGTTATCGAGTAAACTAGTTTGAAGTTATGCATTAAAGAGCGCTCAGTACCTAGTGCATCTTGCTTGTAGCGTAGATAGAGCTGGCCCCTTTTTGCTTGTGTACTCCGGACCGCCGTCTGTTTCCTTTCATTGAAATGTTTGTACATTAACACGACTACACCGAACTGCTACACTAACACTTATTAACGCGAACTTTATTTTGAGTTTCTACACCGATACTAACAATTTTGTACAACGTTAAGGCACGACACACGACGACAGCACACCTCGCTTATTATGATTTATTAAGGAATTCCGAGTACATGTTGTGGTAGCTAGCTGCGACCCTAGATTCGGTGTTTAACGTAGACGAAATATTCTAGGTTTTGACGCAGGAGGACTGGAACGTTGTATTATTCAATGGAATGGAAAAAACGAGTCATTGGGCCGCGCTATATTTCGTAGCTCTAATGACATTTGGGAATTACGTGCTATTTAACTTGCTCGTAGCTATTCTCGTCGAGGGCTTCAGTTCGGAGGTGAGCCATTATAATTTAAATGTCACTGTTAAACTTGGCGCGTAATTAATCGATGTTGTGACTGTGTAAAAAACGAAAAAGAATCGTTATAAAAATTGTTTAAGATTATTCTTGTATATTTTTAAAGCCACGTTTAAACGCACATTTTAATATTACTAACCGTTAAATTAATTCAAATTAGCGAAACGAACGACGAGAAAGGGAGCAGAGGGAATTAGCTAAGTCGAAATTATCCAGTGAGTGTTTCTCTGATAACAATGAGCTTCAGTATGATGACTCTAATTCGGGATCTCATTCTAGCGACAGCTTCTCACAAGTAAGTATGAATTTAAATTTAATACGTTATCCAAAAGGGTTTATTGTTGGGATTAATTTTATTATATATATATATATATATATATATATATATATATATATATATATATATATATATATATATATATATATATATATATATATATATATATATATATATATATATATGTATATATGTATGTATATCAGCGGTGACCCTCAGCGAGATCTGTCGCGAGTCCTCGCAGACAGACTGTCAGACACTTCTCGCGACAGTTGTCTTGCAAGTGGAAACACGGCCTAACTATTTGTGGATTTAACTCGAAAAAAGTATTTATATAAACAACGTTATGTGCTTGCTAGAATTTAGACGCGTCTTCTATTGTAACGTTTCTGTGAAATATATTTTATTGATAAAACTAGCATAACGTAAAATACATTAATGCAACCATTGTTACGGCTCAACTAACGCAGCTTTTAAATAACTTTGTTCTATTTAGTCACCAACTGTACAATAGTAAAGTAGAATAATGTAAAACTAAATACAAAGGACTAAACTTAATGCTAGAAACGTACAAACTTGGAAATAAACTTATGGTGACGTGCTTATTACGTCATTCGACTTCGCTTCGCTTTGCTTATTACTTAATGTAACTATAGCGGGTCCTAAGACTTCGGGCTCCCTGAGATCATATCAAAGGGTTTTCGTGGTGACCGCTGTCGATTCTGGCGACACAGGAGATAAAGCGGTTGGGAATGGGTCGTGGGTCAAAGCCCAATAAAAAAATAACTATAATTTGTTCGATGAGTATCTGCAGTAGTTTGCAGTGAGAATCTAAACCCACGTCATTAAAATGGCTGATGATAATTGGAATAATTAGCAATTCAGGTCGTATTGAACGCTTTCTATGGAACAATTGTTCTTTTGTTGTAACACAAAAGCGATTTTATAAGTCGATAACATGTTTTTTTTTCACAAAGAACGAAATAAAAAACTTCTGGAAGTCAGCTGACGATATCAGAAAGGCGAAAGATGAAAACGGACATAAAGACAAGACGCGGTCGCGAAGAAAAGTTAAGAGCAATCATCACCCCACTCTATGCAAGGACTGTGCTCAGTCAAACAAGTGCAATCTACAAAAGGTGAGTTAGACCTTTAAGTGAACAATACAAATAGAACTTATAACAGAGAAGTTGAAGAATCCATACTAATATTGTAAAGGCAACAAGGTAATTATGTCTGTTACCTCTTCACGCCCAAACCAATGAACCTATTTCAATGAAATTTGGTATGGAGGTACTATCAGGGATGTTGATTCCTATGCAGATGGCGGATCTAAGTCATGTGGTCGGCTTATGTCAATTCAATGTTAGCTGTGATTGGTCGGCTGGGTTTGACGTAACGCGACCAAATTACTTAGGTCCGCCATCTGCATGGGAATCAACTTCTCTATAGTACTTTGATTCCCGGGAAAGGATAAAAGAGTACCTATTTATCCCTGAATAATCTACGTTTCCGTGAGATAACAAATTTTGGCGCAACGGTGTTACGGGAGTCATCTAGTACGTAATTTTGAATTACATTTAAATATATTATAGAATATAATATGACGACCTCCGTGGCGCAGTGGTGAGCGCGTACCACAGCTCAAGCCGGAGGTCGCGGGTTCGAGTCCTGCCAACGAAACAAAAAGTTTATGAAGTTCCTGGGCATGGGCGTACCGAGGGGAGGGATGGATTTTAAAATAAATGTTAATTTTCCTGGAAAATGGGAATTGTCTGTTAATACGACGGACGGATGACAATGGGTCCTAAGGTGAAATAGGAGAAAATTATACATTTTATCTTATTAATAACCGAATCATTTATTCAAAACCTATTCGGTTATATTCGGTATTTTGAAGTGCAGCTGAACCCCACCCCGTAGTTAAAATAAATGTAAATTTTCCTGGAAAATGGGAATTCAAAACGTGTTATCTACTCTGCGTAAAATGAAGTGTGAAAACAAAATATCTTTTAAGGCCAGGCCAGTTCGAATATACTGATTTTTAAGCTTCCAGTCTGAAGAAATTATGTGGATTTCTCTTACATCAAAATTAATGTAAGTAGACTCAAAAAGGAACAAAGTAAAAAAATAACCGAACATAATATTGAAAAATGGCATGGTAATTCTGTAAAAAATCTTGAATATCACCATAAAAATACACTTCAAAATATTATGTCATTGAAAATTACGAACATCTCGTAATTTTCAATGACATATTTTTTTACAATAAAGGATAGCTTTTTGATAGTTCTAAGGAAATAACCGAATAGGTTTTTAATAAATGATTCGGTTATTAATAAGATAAAATGTATAATTTTCTTCTATTTCACCCATTGTCGTCCGTCCGTCGTATTGACAGACATCAACCTGCAAATTTTAGGTACAACCTTGCCTTAAGTCAGGTTGATAAAAGTGCAGCTAATATTGCCCCAAAGCTGAAATCCTGGGTGCGCCCATGTTCCTGGGTCATGGATGTGTATTAAATATGTGTATCATAATATAATAAAAATCTTAAATATATGTATACTTGTATAGTATTAAAGTATTAAATATATTTCCATTTTCTGGTACCTGTAACACAAGTCCTTCAGGTACTTAGCACGGGGCCAGACTAGCGTGGTGTGAAGCGTCCATAGATAAAAAAAAAAATATTTAATATTTCGAATATTTTGTTATGAATGGGATTAAATTTTCAAATACTTGCTGTGGACTAACGACGTACTCGTATTTGTTTATTTTTTTTTTTGCAAAAATAATTATTTCTTTAATGAAGTATGAAATTCATCGTCATTAAAACATGTATGTTTCCACAATGCGTCAATACAATATTATTTTTTTAGGAATCAAAAATGCTAGCGTCCAACACGGGTGTGACAGATAACAGTACAGTGGTTCCCATGATAACCACTACTGCCGCTACACCACAAGATTCACCATCGACAACCTTGGAACAGGGAACCACGTTCAAGGACTTCAATATGGCTTTGACTCTGGAAAGATCGACTATGCTATCCAGCTTAGATTCCATTGATAGGACATCGGTGAGTGACAATGTTTGAAATAAAAACTTCTTTAGGGCGTGCAATTTTTTTGGATTTTTTGGGACTATCGCCAGGACGTGTGACAAGGTTCGTAAGACGAGAATGAGTAGACCGCAGTCGTGACGTAAAAGAGAAAGTAATTATGTCCAATTTCCACTGGTCGGTGACAATGAATGTGGCCCTGACGTTTCTTTTTTACGTCCGTCGGTACTTCCAGTTGCAAGCCGGTTTTTAAATGTTTACAGTAAACGAAACAATTTTCTTTCCATTTAAAATGTGATTCATGTAAACATCTAAATTCAATTTCAAAGGGCCAAATCCCATTTTATCTGCCAATCACTATTACGCAGTAACGTTAAAATAATACAACCTTTTTCCGTCTTCCCTCTTTGCATTTATATTCACTTATGTCGCGACGTTTGTATCATCTTGATTTTCCAAGTGAAGCATCGCGCAAATTAAATTTACATTCTTATTATATTTTCCTTGTATAATGAGAGCAATTCTGCGTTGCGTTGCTATGTCGCAGTAGCGATGCTAGGCAGTTATACATTTACATAATATACAGGTTGTAACAAAACAAAGTGATAATACTTTAGGGTTTGTATGTGTCCCTTACATAGATTTCACTGTGAAAGTAGCAGCTCTGCAAGGGCAATTGTTTTGTGATTTGTATTTGGCAAGCGCCCCAGCGCGGCGTTATGAAAAAAAGTAAAGTAAAATACAGGGGACACATACACCCCCTAAAGTATGATCACTAAGTTTTGTTAACAATAGTTTTGTTATTCGTAGTACCCTGTATATTAATATTGTATGACGCTACGTCGTCGTCGGATGCCATGTTTTGACAGAACGACGGACAGCTAAGAAATAGGAAGTCGAATGATGTAATGTCTTGTAATGTCTTATCGTAAATTAAGGGACTTGTACTGAGTCTCTGTTGTTTGTTATCACCATAGACTTATAATATATACTAGTTATTGTATTTATTATACAGATATTAAAATTACTGTTTTTTTCCAGTGTACAAGCATACCCGGGCTCCTGAAGCCACCAAACAGTTACACCTTGACACTGCATTCCGCGGCTGCGCAACTGCGGTCAGAGAAAGCGAGGCTACCACCGATGACGTTAGCCCCACCACCAGTTACGTTAGCGCCACCTCCCACCAGGTCCACGTCTCCTGGTACCGCCACTCCCACCACCCCAAGGTCGCTACCATCACCGATGCTGCCGGAGAAGAACCTCCAGGTTACCATCGCGAAGGAAGACAACTTGAACGTCAGCGAAAAGTCCAGCCTAATCAGTTCGCAGAAGTAAGTGAATATACAGAATGTAACAAATGTGATAAATTGATAATACTTACTTTAGGTTGTGTATGTGTCCCTGGTCTCCCATATAGAGTTCGCTGTGAAAGTAGCGGCACTGAAAGAGCATTTTTTTGTAATTTGTTTTTGCACGCGCCATGAATTTTTCTATACAAAGGTGAAAAAAAAGTTTCTCTTTAAGCGCTGCACTTGCACAGCGATCTCTGTAGTTTAAGGGTTAAGTTTTGTTACAACTTACAACCAGTAGATTTTCTTAATAATCCATCCATCCATATACTGATACTAAAGTGTTTTTTTTTTATTACCTCTTCAAGCTTAAGCCACTGAACAGATTTGATGTTTGGTATAAAGATATTTTGAGACCCAAAAAAGGACATTATGTTATGACTGAAAAATGCTTGTTTCCTGGGCGATAAGCAATGTCTGAACCAACGAAATTGTTGGTAATATACTAACAGATACTAACATCTAGTTAAATACCAAAAATGTTCGTTATAAAGGCAAAATAACTTACATTGATATCTTTAAAAACTTTATTATGGCAATGAAAAGGGCACCTAACATACAAAATGTTGCGGCTTTTTTACATTTTTAACTAAAAGGTCCAATTACTGGCATAAAAAGCAGCAATCAGCGTGAATAAAAATTAATTAAAAACATCAAACTATTTCATTAATGAATTTCACTTATTGCGTTTTCACTAATTATACCGAAATATAATTGAAATTCAATGAAAATACGGTATTTGATGTTTATTTATTAACCTGGCTATTTGTATTTTAGGAAAACCGTTTTAATAAATAATAGCTCGTTTCGAGTTTCCATATTTGGTCTACTTTATATTTAACGTCATTATTATTTCCAAAGAGAAAGCCAAACCGCTTTCCTTTTATCAGAAATGTTTGTTCTGTTACATCTGCCCCCTTAGACAAGTGGCAAGCAACTAACGCTAATGCTACAAAATGTATGCGATTTGACAGTCATCGCTTCGCTAGCGAATACTAATGTCAAATCCCATACATTTTGTACCGTTAGCGTTAGCGTAGCGTAAGTTGCTTGTCACTTGTCTAGGGGGGCTGAAGCTTTTACAATTTATTTTAAATATTAATTTATTTGCAACGAATAAAATAAGAAACTGCTTGTCAGATTTGGTATACACAAATATAAAAATTAAAGTTGACCATCGGGAAAGAAATAGGCTACTATTTACTGCAACAAAACGTTAAATTCACATCATCATTCTGTGCCCCCTTATTTAATCAAAATAAGGAGGCACAGAATGTCATACAAATAAAATATAAAGTTTGGTGACTTGCTTCGCCGTTTACACCGTACTTAAAATAACCTAATGTTTATGGGCTCTTTAAGTCAAATATGAAAAAGATTAATCAAAACACAATGACGCCATAATGGTTGAGCTGGGAGATTATTTCTATGGAGATCGTAAGTCGTGTACGTAAATAATAAAGAAGGAGGATCCAATTTCCTCTTTCTTTTGCCGGTAATAAATCTACGTTAAGCTTTTTCATGGAAAAGGAAAATATCACCTGATTGTATGTGTGGACGCACGGCATAGGATACTCTTTGTGGAGACGTTACTTGTAATAATAATAAATGAAGAATAATTATTATTAATAGACATAAAGGCTAAGATGTACGGGTGTATACCACTGTTAAATTTGTCACATAAAGACGTTGCTTGATTACCATACACAATGTTTTATGTTGCAACAAAAACTTTCACTGAAATTCAAAATGTCTCCATACTTTTTTCTAAATTGATTGAACAGTAGCGTTAAGAAATGACAGCCATACTCTCTTATACAAACATCAAATAGAGACAATACGGTAAATTAACATCACCACAATGGCCCACGATGGCTCACTGTAGGCTACGCCATTGCGCACCACGCATGGAGACCGTCCGCCATCATACACCTTTAAGGGCTCGGGTGACGCGCTCGAAAAAATGAAATTCGATACCGCGCCAGTACAAGTTTTATATGTTGCTGTCTCGCTATTGCGCGCGGGGTACGGGGTACCCCCGCGCCCCGCGCGCCTCCGGCAGCGTATTATATGTGTGCGTGCGTCGTCATTCATTATTATTTTACTCTGATCAAGTTATTCAAGCCGTGCGTTTGTTGCGATTTGCGAAGTATTATATTTTATTGTTTCATGAATCATTAACAATATTGTTTTTGTGGTTGTTTTATATATTGGAATAGTAGGAATACGGGCGCGGGCGTAGTGTCGTCGATCTTGTCACTGAACTGAACAGAATACAGATTCTACATAATATATTAAAATAATATACTTACTATAATATCTACATTGGACTCTTCACAAATCACACCACGTCAGCCTGGCCCCGTGCTAAGTACACTAAGGACTTGTGTTAGAACTTACAAGTACCAGACATATAATACCGAATATATTATAATTTATACTAGCGACCCGCCCCGGCGTCGCACGGGTATAAAATATATAGCCACTGAAAAAATGATTAAAATCTATCTATCTATCCTATGATCTACTTCTTAGCCTATGATCTACTTCTTATCTGTGCCAAATAACATAAAAATTGCTCAGTAATTCGCGAGATAATTTTCCCCCGTTTCAAATAATTTCCAACGTTTTATCCACATACTCCTATTAGTCTTAGCGTGATAAAATATAGCCTATACTCTATAGCCTTCCTCAATAAATAGGAACTAACACTGAAAGAATTTTTCAAATCAGACCAGTGTTCCTGAGATTAGCGCGTTCAAGTTAGCCCTATCAAATAATTTCCCCCGTTTTTTTCCACATTTTCCTCTATTTCTTCGCTCCTATTAGTCTTAGCGTGATAAAATATAGCCTATAGCCTTCCTCGATAAATGGGCTATCTAACACTGAAAGAATCATCAAAATCCGTTGCGTAGTTTTAAAGATTAAAGGGAACAAAGGGACATGAGGGAAAAAAGGGACTTTGTTTTATAATAAGTACCTATAATATTACTTCAGTCGGAATTTCCAGGAATTGCTATTGTATTCTATTGTTGTCGCGATCACCGGTGCTCGCGCGGGGCCTGAAGGATTATTTAGATATAGATTTCCTTTTTATTATACTCAACTTATTTAAGATCCATACTTCCATACTAATTGTAAAAAATTAATAAAAAAGTGTGTCTGTTTGTCTGTCTGTTAATAGCTTATTACCTCTTCACGCCCAAACCGCTGAACCGATTTTGCTGAAATTTGGCATGGAGATACTTTGAGGCGGTCCCGAGTCTTTGTCCTTTGACATATAATACTTTTTATCCCGAAAAAATGCACGGTTTCCGCGCGATAAACTAGTTTTGGCGCAACAGAGTTGCGGGCGTCATCTAGTTTTTACAATATTATAATATTACTTCAGTCGGAATTTCCAGGAATTGCTATTGTATTCTATTGTTGTCCCGATCACCGGTGCTCGCGCGGGGCCTGAAGGATTATTTAGATATAGATTTCCTTTTTATTATACTCAACTTATTTAAGATCCATACTTCCATACTAATTGTAAAAAAATAATAAAAAAGTGTGTCTGTTTGTCTGTCTGTTAATAGCTTATTACCTCTTCACGCCCAAACCGCTGAACCGATTTTGCTGAAATTTGGCATGGAGATACTTTGAGGCGGTCCCGAGTCTTTGTCCTTTGACATATAATACTTTTTATCCCGAAAAAATGCACGGTTTCCGCGCGATAAACTAGTTTTGGCGCAACAGAGTTGCGGGCGTCATCTAGTTTTTACAATATTATTATACACATATTTAATACACATACATGAGTCATGACTCATGAGTCATGAGTCATGACCCAGGAAAACGTTTTGTTCCGTCGGTGGGATTCGAATTTCGAACCAGCGACCCCCGGCTTGAGCTACCATGCGCTCAACCACTGCGCCACAGAGGTCGACGCTTTTATTTAAAAATTATTAAAAGACAGTACGTAACAATAAAGTTTCAAAAACAGAAAAAAGGCTACTCCAAATATTCCTCACATTGTTATCATTCAAAATAATAAAATCGGACAAGTGCGAGTTGGACTCGCCCATAAATGGTTCCGCAATCCGCAGCAACAATAAGGTTTATTTTTATGAAATTATAAGGTTTTTTTTTATAGTTTCGGAGAAAAGTGGCTGTGACATACGGACAGACAGACACACAGACATGACGAATCTATTAGGGTTCTGTTTTTTGCCATTTGGCTACGGAAGCCTAAAAATCAAAAGAGTATTATTAATTACTAGCTGTTGCTGTTCAGTGTTAGATAGCCCATTTATCGAGGAAGGCTATAGGCTATATTTTATAACGCTAAAATTAATTGGAGTGAAGAAATAGAGAAAAATGTGGAAAAACGGGGGAAGTTAAATGAAATTGCTTATTATCTTAAGATCTACTGGAGCAATTTTTATGTTATTTGGCAAACATAAAGAATAGACCACCTGAAGGGACATAGGCTATTTTTTGCGGAAAAATGTACGGTTGCGTGAAATTCCTAAATTACGCAAGCGAAGACGAATAATAAAATCGTAGGAAAGTCAATTCTGTACATTGAATATTTTTGTACAAAAAATAATACTTGGGATGTGATCTAAGTACTATGATAATGCGAACGAAGTCGCGGGCAACAGCTATATTATAATAAAGTCATAGGAAAGTCAATTCTGTACATTGAATATTTTTGTACAATAAATATTAATACCTACTTGGGATGTGAACTACTATGCTAACGCGGACGAAGTCGCGGGCAACAGCTAGTATGGAATATCTATTTCTTCGCTTCTATTAATCGTAGCGTGATAAAATATAGCCTGTAGCCTTTCTCGATAAATGGACTAACACTGAAATAATTTTTCAAATCGGACCAGTAGTTCCTGAGATTAGCGCGTTCAAACAAACAAACAAACTCTTCCGCTTTATAATAATATTATTTAATTATTAAAGTATTTATATTATTTAATTGAATAAAACTGACATCAGGAAATAATTACTAAAAATACAAACTAAAATAAAATATACAAACATAGGTATACAAACTTAGAATACAAGTTCACTTTTATATTTTATTTTATTTCAAGACAGAAATTAACAAGTCTGTTCAGGAGTTCTCGAGTTTTAGCGAGACTAACGAAATTAATTATACATAATATCAATGTATATTGTATAATCATATTATAATATTATGACTATCGCTAATATTCCTAAACGTTGTTTACAAAATACAGTATATAAGAAAATAATAATATTATGATTTATGATATTCATAATTATTATTTATTTTAAACTACTGTGTGATACATCATACATCCCACCTTTCGGTATCCATTATTAATTATTATCAAAAGTTTAAGCAATAAAAGCAAGTTGTTCAAGCAATTGTCTTCAAGTATCACATAAAAATTTTCAAAATCAACATTCAACAACAATAACATTCTCTCGATCGCGGATTCTTGGAAATCTACTGTTATCGCGCGCGCGGTCGCATGCGACCGCTTGGAGCTTGAGGGAATATTGTACTTGAATAATGAATGACTTGAATGAATTATTGTCACGTGCACCGGTTACAACACTCCGCCACCCTGAACGCGCCTCCCGCCCGTTGCCGCGCTCTGTCGTGTGAGCGGATCGGCACGATACCATGTTGGAAATTATAGAGAAATTTCGTTGCGTTTACGAATACCAAAAATGATGAATGAAAATTTATTATATTGCCATTCTTTTGAAGACATTCTGTAACTACACAATATAAGCTGTGTTCCCAGGAAAAATACATTACGATTCGATGAGTTTTTAATATAAAACAAGTGTGCGAAAAGTATGTCGACAATGGCGTAAAAATTTATGAAATGTAATCGCTTATATTTTTTAGTGTGTAAATATTTTGAAGTTAATTTTTGTTCAGGAACCTAGGTAATTACTATTTTAAGCTGAAAAATAACTCAAACATGTTAAATATTTTCGTATGACAAAATGATTTTGGTATTACGTTTGTATGAGAATTTCGAGGGTAACCCGGCCCCTTAAGCCAACACAATGGCGAAAGGCTTGTAGTGGGCCAGCATAGTCCATTGTGAAAAGGCACCCTTAGCCAACGGCCAATCCATACGTACCACAAGCACACGACGTGGTCGGGCGTATATTTCGAATTGTAAATGAACTGGACCATCATTCACACTTACCACTTCCACACAACCCCCCCGTTTCATTTATTTCTTTAGGGGGGCGAAGCTTCAAACAAAAAAATAAAGCAAATCCATACTATACTATAATATTATAAATGTGAAAGTGTGTCGTCGCTGTCTGTCTGTTACCTCTTCACGCCTAAACCACTGAACCGATTTTTTCTGAAAATTAGTGTGGAGACACTTTAAATCCCAAGAAAGGACATAAGATAGTTTTCATTCCGGAAAAATGTACGGTACACGCGCGATAAACAAATTTTGGTACAACGGAGATGCGGGCGTTATATCTAGTAAACTATATCCTATACATACCTACCACAGGAGTCTCACAATCGTGACACCAACTGCAAACGGCGAAGACAAATGCAAGGTTCAACGTGGCTATAGCTGGAGACTGTCACGGCCTAGTCTGAGGAAGAAGAAGCAGAGGACTGGCTCCGACTCCGATGCCGTCATCCTCAATAACGGCAGAGACCATATCGCTTGTAATGGTAAGTTTTGCTAATCTCTTTTACCCGTATAAAAAAAACTCCATGTGGGTGTTGTCTGACAAGACGTGGATTTAATATTCAGATAAAGATAGGAGATGGTTAGCATGCTGCAAATAATTTTATTTTAGTTTATAGCTCTTATTTAAGGATCTAAATACGACGATATATTATTGCACCTGTAAAATCGGGAAATTTGCTTAAATTGTCCAATAACTAACCATATTGTATTAATTTAAATAATCTAATGACGCATTTATTTTTAGCTGATCATTCATGATTTGAATGATAAATGATTTTGAATAATAATAATAAAGCTTTTATTCTTGAATTAATGTTTTGAATCAACGATTTCACATCACTACCAAACGCTGGACAAATATTTATCCGACACTAATTCGTGATTAAATTAAATGCTCTACAGCTCGTCAAATAAATTAATGAGCTATTCACAGATAATTATGTATTTTCATATCCCGACAACACATTCAGATATTAGCAAATAATGCCGATTCACTGTTAAGTAAATCTGACCAGTTAAATCAGACAGGAGTTGTTTAATCTGACCAAACAATGCATCTAAATATCCGATTTAATCTGATTTAAGTCCGTTGTATATGTTACGCTCAAAGACCGAAATCGCTCAATGAGCGAAAAAATGGCTCACAACGCGTTGTGGTCACAGTGAAACAGCCACGACGCGAAAGTCGCGTCGTGGCTCTAATGAAAACGGCCACGACGCGTTCTGGCAATCACAAAAAGACCATAACGCGAAATTCGTGTCGTGGCTGATATGCTATTTGTTTTTCTTGATTGAATTAATCATCCATAGGTATGGAAGATTATATTTGAATTACCACGCGTACTACAAAATATTTTTTCTTTTACAAAATCACTGCATATCAAGTTTTTCATTATTATTTGTAAAATATCCATAGTTCCATAATATCCGTACTAATATTATTACTGTCTGTCTGTCTGGCGCAAAGTGCTATTGTTTGTTATTGTTTTTTTTTTTATTATATAAGGTAATCTGTTCTTAATAAATAGTAAGTATTTTTTTTATTTATATATAATTTAAATATAATACTAATAGTTGATGCCCGCAACTATGTTGCGCCAGACAGACAGACAGTAATAATAATAGTACGGATAGTATGGAAGTATGGATATTTTATAAACAATAATGATAAACACGTTATGCAGTGATTTAGTAAAAGAAAAAATATTTTGTACCTAGTACACGTGGTAATTCAAATATAATCTTCCATACCTATGGACAATTAATCAATCAAGAACAGATCAAGAAAAACGAATAACATGTCAGCCACGACACGAATTTCGCGTTATGGACTTTTTGCGATTGCCAGAACGCATCGTGGCCGTTTTCATTAGAGCCACGACGCGTATTTCGCGTCGTGTCTGTTTCACTGTGACCACAACGCGTTGTGAGCCTTTTTTTCGCTCATTGAGCGATTTCGGTCTTTGAGCGTAACATATACAAATTCTGACTAGTCTAGTCCGATCACGTTTACAATTAGAATATGTAGGAGCCAGACCATTTATCAAATGTCCCCTAATGTTCTAAGTTCAGTAGTTTAATGTGAATTCATAGAATTGGTCCTGGAAATTTAGTAGCTTTGCAATAAGTTTCTGACGCTGAGTTAGTAGAATTATGTGGCCATCGAAATACAATACTAAGGAATACATAATAATATCAAAAAATGTTTCCACAAAAAGGTTACTACGGTAATACGCGATATCTATATCTATATCTATATATATATCTATATATATATATATCTATATCTATATCTATATCTATATCTATATCTATATCTATATCCATAATAATCGATACTAATATTATAAATGCGTAAAATGACGACCTCTGTGGCTCAATGGGTAGAGTGAGTGGCAGCTCAAGTCGCGGGTTCGAATCCCGCTGACGGAACAAAAAGTTTTCAATGTTCCCGGGTGTATTAAATTTGTGTATGATATAATAAAAATCTTAAATATATGTATAGTATAAAAATGTTAAATGTATTTCCGTTGTCTGGTACCTGTAACACAAGTCCTTCAGGTACTTAGCACGGGGCCAGACTGACGTGGTGTGATGCGTCCATAGATATTATATATTATATATTATTGTATTAGTGTCTGTCTGTCTGTCTGTCTGTCTGTCTGTTACCTCTTCTCGCCCAAACCGCTGAACTGATTTTGCTGAAATTTGGCATGGAAATACTTTGAGTCCCGGGAAAGGACATAGGATACTTTTCATCCCGGAAAAATGTACCGTTTCGCCGCGATAAACGAGTTTTGGCGCAACGAAGTTGCGGGCGTCATCTAGTAATCTAGTAATAATATATATAAAACTCAAAGGTGACTGACTGACATGGTGATCTATCAACGTACAGCCCAAACCACTGGACGGATCGGGCTGAAATTTGGCATGCAGGTAGATGTTATGACGTAGGCATCCGCTAAGAAAGGATTTTGATAGATTCCAACCCCAAAGGGATAAAATAGGGGGTGAAAGTTTGTGTATAATAATACTCCTTAACGCGAGCAAAGCCGCGGGCAAAAGCTCGTCAAATATAATGTGAGACAATTTTAATCTTAATGATTCACAATTTTGAGTACACGGGTTGTTTTCTAATATCACAGGGAATAACTTAAGCGTCATCAACTGAAATGAAATATGTTATAATAATTAGAGTATTTCGTTGGCATGCTATATTTTTGTGTGTGCAAAAGGAACCAAAATTAAAACGTTAGTATCAGTTACGTTTCTTTAGTATTTCGATGTTTACGGCATATTTTATCGAACGTTCCGAGACTTAATCGGGACACGGATACCTAATATCGCAAAACCGCGCCAAATTTTCCGCAGTAAAAACCGTGAAGCCAAATCAAAGTTGTAAAATTATATTTGACCACGATCCCTCGTTAGGGGTCGTCCATAAAGTATGTCAAACGTAAAGGGGGGGAGGGGGTCGACGAAGTGTGACATTGTGTGACACGGGGTAAAGTCCGGGGTCCTAAGTTTCGAGACATATTTCAAATTTCATAAATTGGATCAAAATTGCAAATTTGTGGCACACTAGGGGGAAGTCTCTCACAAATATGACCACCTGTGACAAGGGATCCCGGGGAGGGAAGGGATCTAAAAATCATGAAAATCGTGTGACACACTCTATGAACGATCCCTCGTTATGACATAAACATAAAGTATGTCAAACGTAAAGGGGGGGAGGGGGTCGACGAAGTGTGACATTGTGTGACACGGGGTAAAGTCCGGGGTCCTAAGTTTCGAGACATATTTCAAATTTCATAAATTGGATCAAAATTGCAAATTTGTGGCACACTAGGGGGAAGTCTCTCACAAATATGACCACCTGTGACAAGGGATCCCGGGGAGGGAAGGGATCTAAAAATCATGAAAATCGTGTGACACACTCTATGAACGATCCCTCGTTATGACATAAACATTTACGGCTTGTTCAAGGTTCTAATCTGCGTAAAAACGAGCTGCTGCTGTCATCTTCTATTGTCATCAAGAACGACACACAGTCTGAACTGAACAACCGGTCGAAATCTCAGCTACCTCCACCGAGAGTGTTGGCACCGCCTGCCAGAAGAGTGTCAGCACATACTACGCCGATACTGCCTGATGTAAGTTTTTTTATTGTGTTTCTAACCGTTACAAAGATTTCTTTTTTAATGTGATGCCACCTGCCATAAGCGCTACTCTCTACATATTTGGGCCATGTGAATAACCATGATTATGAAATTGTCTATAATATCACACACAATCGATCTCGGGCAATCATAGACGAATATTAATTTCTACATGTTTGTATTCGCTTCTATCATGGACAAAAGTAGAGAAGACGAACTATTGAGATGAAAGAGTACGTCCTTTAACCAAGACTTTTACTTTATAGATTCTGTACAGAATCGCCGATCAAAATGTATGGAATTGACATATTATGAGGAGTCGAACGTCAACGTCATAAACACGGACTTAAAAAAAATAATAAATTAACGAACACTTAGATCAATTCCATACATTTTGATGAATAGGTGAAATAGAGTTTTCATTAATTTACAAAGTATCAAAAAACAGATCCGAATATAATATCCATGTAATGATCTCAAGGAAGAATCATTTTAATTAATTTCATTATAAGTTATTCAGAACAATTGGAAAGTAATACTTTGTTACTTTATATAATGATCCTAAACCCTTCTCGTGAAACAAAGTCATGCGTGGGGGATTTTAATGAGATGGTGCCGGATTAATTAACTTAATTGAGAGATAAAATAATCATTCAGGTGTCGTGGAAGGCTCCAGAGGCAGGGTTTTCGTCGGACTCAACTGTCAGATTAGACGCCGTCAAAACATCGACCCATAGACTATCCCTGACCAACGACTATTTGACAGGTATACTTTTTTTTTTTGAATAAATTTTAAGGTGAAACCGCACTAGAGAAAAACGAAACGGAGCGCGGCGCGACACTTTAGTTCCATACACTGATCTCTATTATACAAGTACGCTGGATCGATGATATCCACTTGATTTTTGTGCCTATTTATTAATTACTAGACGTTCCGCGCGGCTTCTCCCACGTAAATATCTAATTTCACAGAAAAATTGGTCCACACAAAATAGCCTAGGTATATAATCCTTCACGTTATACATTCCCCCGCTTTTTCCACATTTTCCTCTATTTCTTAGCTCCTATTAGTCTCAGCGTGTCAAAATATATAAAATGGGCTATCTAACACTAAAATAATTGTCCAAATCGGACCAGCAGTTCCTGAGATTAGCGCGTTTAAACAAACAATCTCTTCCGCTTTATATGGTATATATTATATGGTATATATTAGTTAGGGTCTAATCACACAGAACACTTATTCAGCTCTGTTCAGCTTTAATACGATACACTTTAGCACTACTTTGATAATATTAGAAATGAAATTAGAAAATACAATACAACAAAGTTTTTGTTAGCAGCTCATCTTCAGTTTTGTTTTTAGTTTTTCGTACTTAGTGCTAACTGGTAAAAATAAATGGATTTTAGATAGGTACTGCTACTTCACGTTATCTACGTATGAAATCGTTGTTAATTTATTACGCCTATCTAAATTACGGATAGGAAGTCTGTAATATTTAATACAAATATATAGCGTTTGTATTATTCAATTTAATATTTTTATCCTAATGGTCGACATTAACTGAATCTGGAAACATTTCATCGATAATAGAAAAGACAGTTGTACATCACTAGAATTAGTTCCAAATACTCCCACTACTGCTATCAGCGCCAATATGGCAATTTTCAAACGTAATTTTTACGTCAAATTTAGATCCTACCCCTAATAATGGGGAGCTGATTCCGCTTCAAATAGGCACAAAAAATAGCTGTCATTTCAAAGGGTATCATTAGTCCAGCGTATTTGTATAATGGAGGTCAGTGGTTCCATAGAATTGATGTTTTACAAACGTAAATCTGATATTGTCTTACAAAAATCAGTTCAGCAGAAGTGAAGTGTCGCGTCGTGTCGTGTCGTTCTAGTGCGGTCTTACCTTTATGAGGTATATTTTATAGCTTTCAGAGTTTCGGAGAAATCATTAAGCCCTTGTTTGTTGTATCTGGCTTCCTAGAAAATGTAATTAATATCTCATTAATCTAAGGATTAATTAGTAGGATATTACAGAATTTTATAACGACGTATTTTATTTTTTAATATTGGCTTGTGGTTATTATAATGTAAATTATGTAAAAGTTTAATTTACTTTTATATTATGCAAAACAACACTGAAATCTGCACCAAAAAGCCCACAAAATATCAAGTGGCCAACAACAACTAAACCTCAAAGGAGGTTCTAATATTTTTATGTTGGCAGTAACAACTGTATCCGAGGTGAAGGCGAGCAACCTGTCCGGGGGGCCGGCCCCTCCCACCACCCCCCTGCAGCCCCGGACCAACAACCAAGCCCTGCCACTTATCAAACAGATCAATGAAGAGGTACGGCCCATAAATTTTAAATATCGAACCCCACGTCATTGTCATCTCATCTCGCCATTTTGAAATATCTTTGTTGCTCATTCATTTTTTATTTATTCCTTAATGATCACTGTATTATTAAATAAATTATTTATTATAGTAATAAAGATTTATTATGTATTGTTAATGCGTTTCCTTTCTTATTTATTAGTTCATCTGATAATAATACAAAGTACAGTTTATGTGTATGGACACTCATATGACATAATATCTACACACAATGATATGAAGGGAAAACACCTAATGCTAGACACGGAACTAATAGATGACACTTACGAAAAAAATACCATAAAAATAAGAATTACTCTACTTATTTCTCAACACTGTAAATTTTATAAGCTTCTCAAGCTATCTGTTGATGTGACAAAATGTATTATAGACCTGGATCCCAAAAAGATAAGACATAACTTACTTTCTGATGGATGAAACCATAGGTTCTTGGTAGTGCCTCGTGAACTTAGAATACCTGCGAATTTGTGTAGCTCTAAGTGTGACCCCAGGTGTCAGGTACCAGGTACCAAAGTGGACAAAAAATGATTCTTACTTTACTTATTTTCTCATGGCTAATAAATATTAGTTATTTTGCTGAAAATTGCCGATTTTGCTGAAATTTGGTACAGATATACTTTGAGCCCTGGGGTTAAAGTATACTTATAACTTTTAGCTTAAGGCGACGCCTTGATAATTTGGCTGTAGGCTGTAGCTATATCGATTTTTCTCAGCAATGACTAAAGCTAAGAAATTAAAGTTCATTGTCAGTATTTATCATGTTTTTATCTTTATTAACACCTTTGAAAAAAATATAGCAACAAAGTTATTTTCAAAACGTCTGATAATAGTTTTGGTCATTGAAAAGTATCTTACACTACATGATACTTGTTCAGAACAATAATCTACAAATTATATATAAATATTAGCCATCAGAAAATAAGTAAAGTAAGACTCATTTTTTGTCCACTTTGGTACCTGGTACCTGACCAGGGGTCACACTTAGAGCTACACAAATTCGCAGGTATTCTAAGTTCACGAGGGACTACCAAGATCCTATGGTTTCATCCAGCAGAAAGTAAGTTATGTCTTATCCTTTTGGGATCCAGGTCTATTAGGGACGCCTTCGGGAACAAAATTTTAAAATGGGATCAGTTTTCGTAAACAATGTGACCGCGTCGACACGCGCTCGGCAATTTCTTAGCAAATAGGTTAAGGGTGGCGAAATTTTGCACGTAAGTTTTGAATACATTTATTTGATTTTTTGTAATTTCTATTGATTTCATTGGATTAATGGTCATGTTGTAAACACTAATTAATGTTTATTTATGATTTTTTATCCATTTTCCCTAACAATATAAAGGATGTCTACTATTAGTTCTTGAAAATGTAAAAAAACCTAATAGATGACATGGATCTCATCTTTTAGTTTTGCAATACATACTAAAGTTATTTTGTAGTTTATTCTACTGCAAATATCATCACTATTCTCTGAAAATATAATTCTATTAACAACTAACAACTTAGAACTACTGTACCGAAAAATGGACATGGTGTCAAATATTAGACCTTGTACTGATCTAAAAATCGATTGCTTTAGTTTTTCAGCAGTAAAAAGAAGAAAAAGGAAAGCTGAGAAAAGAAAGAAGAAAAAAGAAGAGGCAAGAGAAGCATGGAGACTAAAGACTGAAAATAAATTTGCTAGGAAAAAATATGAAAAATAAAAATAAAAGGAAAGATAGTTTCAGCTTGGAAGAACAATGGATAGAATCTGGAGACAACGTGGATAATATTTCTGATGCATGTAGTAACTATGATGAAGTAAATGAAATCTTTTGAAAAACAGCAAATAAAGATCTAATAAATAGGAAAAATGTAAAATCTAATGTTATGTTCTACGTCAACTATTAGTTCATATTGGTGTCTACTATTAGTGATGTTCGTTTTTTTGTGATGTCATCCATTAGGGCTCATGACTAAGTTTACAAAAAGACCGATAATATATTTTTTATTGATTTATCAGAGAATAACTATAATAGTTTTAATTTGTTAAAGTTACAGAAGACATAAAATAAGTTATCAATCTCTTATTTTCATAAATATACATTTTATTACATTGAAATGTTTTATTTTCCCTTATGGTGTCTACTATTAGTGCTTTTCGCTTATATTTTGTCTACACATAATAACACGTTAACGATATAAATATACATCACACGTAGTGTTATGATATACAGTATTAACGTACTTTATCTTCATTTTCATACTACATGACATCAGATTAGAGCAGTTTTATATAAGGAAAAAAAGATGATAATATTATTATAATTTCATTATAAAAGCGCCATACACTCATTTAAATAGCCAAATATACATAATATACAAGGTATAACAAAACTAAGTGATAATACTTTAGGTAGTGTATTAGTCCCCTGTATAGAGTTAGGGAAAGTAGCAGCGGTAATAGAGCAAACATTTTTTTTTTTTGTGATTTGTATAGGCAAGTGCACCAACGTCATGTATTTTCCTTAACAAACTTTTTTTTTTATTTTTAAAGTTACTCTTTCAACGCTGCTGCTTTAAAAGGCACGGTAAACTCTAATCAGGGGGACTTTACTACTCCGTAAAGTACTATTACTTAGTTTTGTTACATTTTGTATGAGACATTATACTAATAAACTAATAAAAATTCGAATTTCAGGTGGCAAACAACAACGTCTGTATATTCTCGCCGCGGTTCGACCGGCGACAGTTCCGGTTCAAGGATCTGTTTAGGTTCATGGAACCGACGGGATGTCTGAAGGAAAAGGAGGACTACTCCCTCTATATATTCGCCCCGGATAACAAGTAAGGCGTGAACTATAAATAAGAAAATAAGTGGCCATTTTTGTCCTCTTAATTTATGCGAGAGAGATCTCGAATAAGAACTGCGAAATAAACCGGGTTTCTAGGACTGATGTTATTATTAATTTGATATATAAAGTAAATATAAAGAAATTGGCTTTGCTTAAAACAAAGACTGATATTATGATATTATCCATTTAATAGAAAGCAAGCAAATACTTTATGTTAAGTAATACTCTCAATTCATAAATAAAATGTTCTTTGTTATGTTAAGATGTGCCTGGCATACCATTCGAATACACTGGAAAACCTTTGAATACAAAAGCGAATTTATTTTTGTAAACCAAATTCTAAAACAATAATCGCCGAGCTCAACAAAGAATGGACGTTAAAAGCAAACAGTTTTCAATAATAAATGAAGTTTATTCAGAAATTCCCAAACATGTCGTATGAATTATTAATTAACATTCGAGAATAAAACACACGTTTAATATTCCCAGACCGCATCTGGCGATTGTGATCATTGTAGACTCGAACTCGAATTTCAAATACTCGTTTTTAGGGTTCCGTAGCCTACCCAGAGGGTAAAAACAGGACCCTGTTACTGAGACTTCGCTGTCTATCCGTTTGTCCGTCTCTAGACTGTATCTTGATATCTGCAATAGCTATACTGTACTCGGTGAAACATGACGAGAGCGGTCATTGACTCCCATCAAAAACTTGTCATTTTCTATACAAAGCCGCGATTGACAACATCTGACACTTCATTGTCAATCGCGGTTTATAATATAGAAAATGACAATTTTTTTCACAGGGGGTCAATGACCACTACCGCCATGTTTCGCCGAGTACAGTATAGTTAGTTTAAACTATTACAAATTGTTTATTTCTGTTCCCGCTGCAATAAATACAAAAAATACTAAAACAAAATAAAATAAATATTCCAATACAACAAACGCGACAATAATATACCAAAAACGCAGGCACTTGAAATGCTTAGGAAATTCCCAATTAATTTTTAATTTAAAAATAAATGTTAACATTTTTTACTGATATCAGTAACGTGTGTGTATCAATATAACGTGGTACGGAACACTTCGTGCGCGAGTTGAAATCGCACTTTTCCAACTTTATGATTCGTAAAAATTCTATAATAAAATGAAATATTACAGCGACGTGAATTGAAAGGAAATAGTAATAGATAATAACATTTTATAACGAAATAAAACTACATTGTTTTCAAACTTTCTATCTCGATAATAAATCGTGGTGAGATCACTTACAGTTATTGGTTTCATAAAATCGTATTGATATCTTTATATTTCATCTATTAATATAATATTGTTTTACGGAGGTTGCATCATTGCTGTTTTATTATTATGGCTCTTCGTCAATGAACGTCTATGAGCATAAAAATATTCTGAACGAAATAACGTGTTGCGTTGTTTATATTCTATTAGAAACAAATGTATCGTAAGAGTAGGTGATAAATTATAGTCGACAACTAATCAGTTTAGTATTACTACCCAAAAGTTAATAGTGAGGAGCCCTAGAACAATTTTTTTTGTGATTACTAACAAGCTAATTTTTGTGAGTAGCTACATTTTGATAAGACGAACAACAATTTTATTTTCGAAAAATCTCGAGAGTGGTAGCTAACAGAGATAGAAAGGATTTCATACTTTGACTTGATGGTCCTAAAATATGGATTGTTTTATTTGTAGAACAAGGTTATTCTTAAATTTTATAACTATTAACCTACCAATATACAAAATATCTGCTGGTTAGGGTTCTGTTTTAGGGTACAGTAGTCAACCAAGTTTTGTTCATCACAGAACTCTAAAACAGAACCCTAACCAGCAGATTTTTTGTACATTGGCAGGTTAATAGTTATATAATTTAAGAGTAACCTTGTCCTACAAATAAAATAATCCATACTTTATGACCATCAAGTCAAAGTATGAAATCCTCTCTATCTTTGTTAGCTACCACTTTCGAGATTTTTCGAAAATAAAAATGTTGCTCGTCTTATGAAAATGTAGCTACTCATAAAAATTAGCTTGTTAGTAATCACAAAAAAATTTGTTCTAGGGCTCCCGTATTATAACGACTTACTGATGTACTATCAAAGAAATTGATTCATTGTCAGATGGCGGACTTACGTTATTTGGTCGAGTTGTATAGGTTGAGTTATATAAAGTTAATATTAGTCGTGAGTTCGTGACACACACAACCTCACATATCCCTACAGTGTATCGCTGTCCCCTCTATTTGCATATGATTCACTTTTTTGAAAGTACATAATATTAATACAATTCCTAATTTTTTTTTTTTCTTATTTAGCGTAAATTCGCGATTCGTGAAAATAAAATATGAAATTACTAAATGGTGCCCGCACCTTTATTGAGCAGCAATACAAGGTGTAACAAAACTAAGTGATAATACTTTAGGGTGTGTATAAGTTCCCTGTATAGAGTTCACTTTAAAAGTAACAGCGCTGAAAAAGCAATTTTTTAGTTTTATTACACCTTATACATATAATCAAATTTTTATTTCTCTGAACTTCTATAAAATTAACTCTTTTCATACAAATTCGTTGAATCCAGAACTGTTGCTATTACCTGCTGTTACAGTCGTTGCTGAAACTTCATATTGTCGTCCGCTAGATATAAACTACGATGACATGGCGCGCCCCTCCAAAATTCAAAACGTTTGAAGTGCGTTGTCAAAACTTTTGAAGTGCGTTGTCTTGCGCGGTCGGCTAGTTAAATGATTAGTTGACCAACAAATCTTGGTAATAAGTGACATTAAGTGAAATATTACGAGTACTAGTTGATTGGTTGAATACTTACTACATACAAACTCTTTCATAAGGATGTGACTACACACATTGAAACAGTAATTTGGAAGGGCGCGCCATGTTATCGTAGTTTATCTCTACCAACTTGTCTCCTAAGCTTTATTATTATTATGTTTGCGCTACCGTTACTGCTTACGGGCGATTTGAACCCCATTATTTTTAATAATGTCTTAGGATGCGTCGTCTCTGCACATGGATGGTGACTCGCAGCGCATTCGACAACATAGTTCTGCTGTTCATCGCTCTCAACTGCATCACGCTGGCCATGGAGCGGCCCAACATACCGCCTGACTCCAAGGAGCGCGCTTTCCTGTCCAGTGCAAATTACGTCTTCACTGTTGTGTTCGCTGTGGAGATGTTTATTAAGGTAAGTTTCTTTTTGTATGCTTAAAAAAGATAGTATAGGTCTACCAGAATCTGATTGCAAAAAGTGAGAAGATAAATTGACTCTAGCAATACAGGGGTAATTGGAATAAAACATTTTGATCCTTTTTTTTCTTATAGCGGTTGATTATGTGTGTGAAACATGCAAAATATATTAATCCAATGATCAAGGAGATTTTTTTAAATCTGCCGTCAAAATTTGCTATCAGATTCTGGTAGACCCATAATTATTATTCTAGGCTTGAATCAATTTTTATACTTGATGTTACCAGCTATTTTTTTGAGCAGAAATTCGTTTGGGACGATAATATAATATGCATTTCGTGATAAAACCACTATCAGGGATCCAAAGTATCTTCACCAACTTCATTTAATTTAGTATTTAGAACCAGTACCTATAAAGTATGAAGGTTCTAAACAAAACAGCAACAGCAGTTGTTAAGTTAAAGTTAAGTTAAAGATTTAGCTCATAAATAGAACAGTTTCATTGCGAATTCCTATTAAGTCAAAACGTACTAAAATGTATTCATTTAATCTTTATGATTATACGGTCGATTATGATTATCGGTACTATATACAGTACCCTAAGAATTAAAAATGTTTTTTTATTTTATAAGCTTACTAAGAAATAACTCCTCACATAAAATTCAAAGACCGTTTCTAGTATAAGGATTAAACATATTAGTGTAACATCTTACTTTATACGTCATATCTTTACGACTGTCCCTTCTATGTACTTGGTGAATTAGTGCCACATAAACTTTATTGTATCCTACGAGTTACAGTACACTCCAACGAGTTTACGAAGTTACTGTTCTGTGAAATAAACCAAGCAGAATGGATAAAATAAAGCGTTTTCTTACCAGCTGTAAGAAAACGCTTTATTTTCTTTAGCAAAATATGTAAAATTTTATTTCAATTATACGACGAAACGTAATTTTTATTCTACAATCACAAATTCTCACAAATTTAGTAGTTTTAATGAAATTATTTGCGTATTTTTTATTCTACAATCACAAATTCTCACAAATTTAGTAGTTTTAATATGACTTATTACTAATTAATGTTATAAAATTTACCTTCTTGGGCCAAATGGCTAATTTGTTTGGTAAAAAGTTTGATTCATTCACTTTAAAAAATATAATATTAGGCCGCGTTTCCACTGAAGCAGAGCGGAGAGGAGCTCTTTCAAATAATTTTCCCCGTTTTTCCCCATTTTCCTGTGTTTCTTTGCTCCTATTGGTGGCAACGTGATGTTATATAGCTCAAGTCTTCCTCGATAAATAAGACTATCTAACAAAAAACGAATTGTTCAATTCAAAGCAGTAGTTCCACAAATTCTTTAGCTTTATAATATTAGTATACATATGATTTTCCCAAACTTTAATCACGCCATTTATAAGGAGTGGTAAGTCGTACGAAAAAAGTGTCTGAATATTTTTTGTAGAGAATTCTATGATCTACACTCTTGTCCTTCCTATTTTTGTGATAAAATGTACGGTTTGGAAAAAAAACGGAAAAAACCTCATTTTCATACCTTTGACCTTGAATAAAATTTTTAGCACAAGGAGGATCGCCGGGGACTTTTGAGGTTTTATTTATAATGGTGTATTTAACGTCTCTACCAATTCTCAGCTCTATGCGAATTATTCCGAGGTCGAATGTTTAATTTTCCTGGAGTACTTAGCGGTGCTCGAATTGAAAAATCGTGCAATTCCAGTGGAATGACAGCGAAGCGGAGCGAAGATTTCGAGCATGGTGATTGGTCAATTCAACACCGCTAAGCTCCTCTCCGTTCTGCTCCGCGTCACTGGAAACGCGGCCTTGTCTACGGCATGCCATGTCTACGGCATGTCTTTGTCGTAGGCCTACGACATGTCTACATCGTAGGCCAACGACAAGCATAGACCTCACGTCAGGTCAAACTTTTTTATTACTAGATTTTGATAAAAAAAACAGCCAATGTGGTGCACAATCTTAAAGCCAAACATAATATGAAATATAATTATTTTATAGTGTATCTAATTAAAGCTATAAATATAGACTTTCAGGGTTTTTTTATTTCAAAATGGCAAAGAATTCGACTATGATCTATATTACTATGATGTCATTCAGGTATCATCATAACAATAAATTTTTACTGATTTTATTATACCAAACTCTCGTGGAAATTTATTATGGTTTCGTATTTCTAGCCAACTGTACAAACTCGTAACTTGTAGGTGGTAGCATCTGGCATGTTTTACGGGCCCGAGGCTTACTTCACATCCGGGTGGAACATCATGGACGGCTCGCTGGTCATCATATCCATTATCGACCTCCTCATGTCGCTGGTCTCTGAGAGCAGCCCACGAATCTTCGGGATTTTGAGGGTAAGAAACTCAAACTACAGAGGTCGAACCGACTTGCTCCAATCTTGCTTCTCTTTTATGTGTACGAAAAAAAAGAGATAAAATTATTTTTCATTCAATTATAATATATCAATTAATTTATCGACGCGTTTCGTTGTAAAGTTATCTGATCCTAAGTGGAAAATTATGCAGTTTCAAAAAACGACAAACTATTTCGTAATAAAATATAATTTTTCTGATAGTTTTCCTCATACTTGTTATGAGGAATATTTTTATTTATTGTACAATCGAAAAAAAATATTTATTGGGGAATTGATTCATTTGGTCATCTTATGGTTAATATAACGCGAAGCGATAAAAATTACGTAGGTCCGTTGCCTATTCAACTTGATAGTACCAAATTGAAATTTCTGTTAATTTGACAACTTATGCAAGTATATCATTTTAGGTATTCAGGCTATTGCGGTCTCTGCGACCCCTGCGAGTTATAAACAGAGCCCCAGGGTTAAAGCTCGTGGTACAGACGCTACTGTCTTCACTCAGACCCATCGGTAATATTGTGCTTATATGCTGTACGTTCTTCATCATTTTTGGGATCCTTGGAGTACAGGTAAGAAATAAAAGGAAGAAATCACCTTTATAATATTATTATGATTAGCTCCCGCACCATTTTTTTTTTTGTGTCCATTGCTGGCCAATCCAGTTACGCAGAAATCATTTTTATAGTACCCAGGTGTGTGCTTAAGACATAGTGGACATAGTGGGACGATAAACCGACAGGATCGGTGAGATATCAGACACAAGTCATCTTTGTATATTATGTCCATCCAAAGCTTGGATCATCTTCCTTGTCGTCTGACTGTCTAGTCAGAGGAACTGCATTACCCTTATCAAACTGGTTAATACCAGTTTTGTTACGTGTTTGATCTCAAACCTAAGACCACGAGAACTAACCTCTAAAGAACTGGACCACGGAGGTGTCGAAGCAATAAAAAAAAGCTAATAATAATGTAAATTAATAAATTGTTCTTTTTATTTGTGATTTATCATAGTCAGGAAAAAGCTCGTGCTGTATCGAAATGTAAATTCCAACTAGTATTTCGCCTGACGGTTAAAGCAACACGGTTCCTATCGGTTTCCTTTCATAAGTGCCAATGTGTACACAGGCGTCCACAAACACACACCGATGTTCAATAGCGGATGGCTGAACATTGAGAAGCGTTGCTCGAAACATTTTCTAAAGCAAATTAAAAAAAAAAACCCTCCACTATGTTCAAAGGGACATTCCCCTTTGAACATAGTGGAGGGTTTTTTTTTTTGAGTCTAAAAATACCGTTGGTGGTGAAAAATGTAAAAAATACTATTTTAGTCCCAATGTAAGTTTTTTATGAAAGCCAAGGTGCTTTATCTATTTCTTATTCAATAACGGTAATAAGTATATCACAGGCAATAATGATGTAAAACTTTGGGCCTTAAAGTAATGCTCAAATCACTGAAATGGGCTAAAGTTTAGGTCGTTACAGTGTCATACGGTTTTATTTTGGCACGCGGTGTTTGCCCTTTTTTAACATTTTACCATACAGCGTGTAAATTTTTAAGTGTTATATAGCTAAATTTATGACTGAGGCATCTCTCATAGAAGTCAAAAAGTAAATCATTTTGCGTTGCTACTTTCACACTTAATTTCATACAAGGAATACGTCATATTATACACTCAAGTATTATAAATTAGTTTTGTGAGACATCTACATAGTATATAATATAATGAAATGATTATGATAAAATCATAAAACTCAGAATATCAATTGAATAAAAACTAGTCGCTTGCGTGAACATCCAACTCATATTCACACATTCTTTTTAAAACCCTTAATTTATTTGTAGCTATTCAAAGGCGCGTTTTTTTACTGCGAGGGTGCCAACATAAAGAACGTGAAGAACAAGTCAGATTGTCTGGCGATTGAGGGCAACGTGTGGGTGAACAGGAAGTATAACTTCGATGACCTAGGCAAGGCCCTCATGTCGTTGTTCGTGCTGAGCTCGAGGGACGGCTGGGTCAATATCATGTATACCGGCTTGGACGCCGTTGGGGTTGATCAGCAGGTAAATATTTGAAATTATAATTTAAGGTAAAACACCGATTAATTGTTATTAACGCTTTGAGAATTCGCACCCCAAAAATCCTATTTATAGTATTTTTAATTTAGTAAAAATGAATTAAGCTTATAATGTCATCAATAATAATAATAATTCAATTACTTTATAATCCATTTCATTCCTCCCTTCATTTATAATCCTTTCATTCCACCTAAGTGCTATTTAATTGATTGTAGGTATAGTAATCAAAGTATAATTTAATTTCTTTGATGGAAAAAAGATTATGAGAAGTTATAAATTACTTTCTGTTATTGTAATTATATAAATAATTAGAGTTACAAACTCTACCTTGTAACACTTTTTTTTTTGACACCTAGAAAATTTTAACTAAACTTAAACTAAAAAGGTAACCTAATAAAATTTTAATAATTGAAAATCAAAATTGAACTTATTCCAAAATTAAATTCTTCCCAACAGCCAATAGTGAACTACTCGGAGTGGCGTCTCCTGTACTTCATAGCGTTTATCCTGCTGGTGGGATTCTTCGTTCTGAACATGTTCGTGGGAGTGGTGGTGGAGAACTTCCACCGGTGTAGAGAGGAGCAGGAGAAGGAGGAGAGAGTGAGGAGAGCCGCGAAGAGAGCGCTGCAGATGGAGAAGAAGAGACGGAGTGAGTTTAGCGTATTTGTAATTTAAATAAAGAAGAATTTGCCGCATCCGCGACAAAAATGTATTTAAAAAAATAAATCTAGCATGAAAAGTATTTATCCCAACATGAAATGTAAAAAAGGAAAACCAAGTCTATCTATGCAATCTTTCTATCGTAAAAAGTTTTCAGATCACATTCAAGCCAAGTCTTCAAGTTATTTTATCATTTTAAATTAACATTCAATGACTGTATTAAAAATTAAATCTAGGACGAAAAGTATTCATTTAAGCAATCACAGTCTTCGACACGATACAGAACATATTATAAGATCAAAAGCCTATCTGATCTTCCGTTTATGCTTTGTTTTTATGCAACCTTATACATCTTTTTCTCTTTATAACTATTAACAATTTTAGAGGTATGTTACCTTCATTCTTAACAGTTGTTAGTCAGCAAATTTGATGTAACTTCTCGAGCGTATATAACTTCTAACATAATATATAATTTGCACATCTAATTAAGCGTAACTGTGTTTGGCAACCTAAATTAAACATTAAATGACAGACTTCAAACAGAAAGTCGAATGAGTCGCTCCAATCAATTCACGCAAGATTTTCCGCAAAATACCTGTTTTCTTGTCTTTGTAAGTAAATACATGACAACCGCGAATCTTCACCGAGTAACGTTTTGCCGATTCCCCCTAAACTGCGACATCAAAGGTTAACTCATTTTATTTTTTCTCTCTCCGAATGTAATTTACATTCCATTTGTATAATGACAGCAATTCCCTTTTGATTTAGTTGCTGGATGTAATTTACGAAATTGTTCATTCGTCTGTTGTATTTTTAAGTAATTTTGTCCGATGTGAAGCTAAAAAATATATTTAACTAGCGACCCGCCCCGGCGTCGCACGGGTATAAAATATAAAGCCACTGAAAAAATTATTAAAATCGATAACCTTCAGGTGGTCTACTTCTTATCTGTGCTGAGTAACATAATTGCTGCTGTAGTTCGCGAGATAAACCCTTTCAAATAATTTCCCCCGTTTTCCCACATTCTCCTATTAGCCTTAGCGTGATAAAATATAGCCTATTGCCTTCCTCAATAAATGGGCTATCTAACACTGAAATAATTTTTTAAATCGAACCAATAGTTCCAGAGATTAGCGCGTTCAAGTTAGCCCTTTCAAATAATTTTCCCCGTTTTTTCCACATTTTCCTCTATTTCTTCGCTCCTCGATAAATGGGCTATCTAACACCGAAAGAATCATCAAAATCCGTTGCGTAGTCTTAAAGATTAAAGGGAACAAAGGGACATGAGGGAAAAAAGCGACTTTGTTTTATAATAAGTATAGATAACAATAATGTAATATTACTAGAATAACTAACCTGAAACCTATGTTTCTTACACACAGGAATAAATGCCGAGACAATTGCTCGTTGAAAAAAACAACACGCTTTATAATAATATTTTAACGAGCTTTGGTATTAACAATAAACTTGTTTCAGAGATGCACCAGAGACCGTATTACGCGGACTATGGTCAATATCGTCTTTTCGTCCACAACGTGGTCACTTCTAAGTATTTCGACCTGGCCATAGCTGGGGTCATTGGCCTCAACGTCGTGACCATGGCCATAGAATACTACAGAATGCCCCCAGCTCTGCAGTATGCATTGAAGATCTTCAACTACTTCTTCACCGCTGTATTCATACTAGAAGCGGCAATGAAACTAGTAGCTCTTGGATTCAAAATCTACTTGAAAGACAAATGGAATCAACTAGATGTAATTATAGTTATATTATCAATAGTAGGAATAGTTTTAGAGGAACTAGAGACGAATATAATTCCAATAAATCCAACTATAATGAGGGTGATGCGAGTACTGAGGATCGCGAGAGTTTTGAAATTGCTGAAGATGGCGAAAGGTATAAGAGCATTATTAGATACGGTCATGCAAGCGTTACCTCAAGTCGGCAATTTGGGATTGCTGTTTTTTCTACTGTTCTTCATATTTGCGGCACTGGGAGTGGAGCTATTTGGAAGACTGGAGTGTTCTGATGAAATTCCTTGTCAAGGTATGTAAGATGTCCGTACGTAGGACGTTACTTCGTGCTGCAAAGCATGTGCATACTGCATACTCACAATTTATTACATGTTGAGATTTATATCGTGGGATGTTGCTAAAAATAATAATAAAAACAAAATTTAGGAATTTCTTCCAAAAAATACACATAGCAAATTATGCTATTGGAATTTTAAGAAAATACGTGCCATGAAATCGCTATGTGCATATCCTTTTGTCATAATTTACAAAGCTCTATTGTATTTGTAGGACTTGGCGAGCACGCGCATTTCGCTAACTTCGGCATGGCGTTTCTCACTCTTTTTCGAGTGGCGACGGGAGACAATTGGAACGGCATCATGAAGGACACTCTTCGCGAGGACTGCGACAGCTCCGTGGATTGTGTGCGCAATTGTTGCGTCTCCACCATTATAGCGCCCATATTCTTTGTTGTCTTCGTACTTATGGCTCAGTTTGTACTCGTCAACGTCGTCGTTGCTGTGAGTATAAAATGAAAATATACTTTTTTACAAACATTAAATACCAAACTAAATTGTTTTGTTATTCATTTTTAGGGTTCCGTACCCAAAAGGTAAAAACGGGACCCTATTCATGAGACTTCGATGTCTGTATGTCCGTCTGTCTGTCCGTCTGTCTGTCCATCTGTCTGTCTGTCTGTGTGTCCGTCTGTGTGTCCGTCTGCCTGTATCTCAAAAACCTCTATAGCTGGATTTCTGAAATTTTCCGTTATAGCGGCACCGGAAAGATTGTGTATTTCCGGTGCCGCTATAACAACAAATACTAAAATCAAAATAAAATTAATATTCGAGGGGGGGCTCCCATACCTACAACAAACGTGTTTTTTTTTTGTCTTTTGTTGCTCGTAATCAATATTGGCAACAGCTAAACGCTTTAAATTTTCACAAAATCCCTAATTATATTTGTAATATTTTCATTATTAATAATTGGATTCAAATAAAATAAATATTTAAGGGGGGCTCCCATACAAAACCACATTTTTTGCATACTTTCTGATTTCTCTCTGTAACGGTACGGAACCCTTCGTGAGCGAGCCCAACTCGCACTTGGCCGATTTTTGTAATAATATACTTATAATAAATACAGATAAATCGTATAATTTGCTTAGACATATTTTGGTATGCAAGTTAGTATGAAATAAAAAAATATTCATATTTTGATTGAAAAAAACTAATGTAATGACAGTTAAATTGCAAAATTCTTACACTAATCAATTTTGCAGGTCCTCATGAAACACCTAGAAGAATCACACAAGCAAATGGAGGACGAAAACGACATGGACGTCGAGTTAGAAAGAGAACTCGAACGTGAGGCAGACGACGAAGAAGACAGAGCGCTGTGTCACGCGCTGGAACAGTGTGTCACACCTCCGAGACCTTTGAACAAGGTCCCGTCACTACCAGCTAACTTCACGTACAGTGAACCAAAACAACCAATAATATTGTCGCCAGCGCGCCGAAGACGCACTTTACATTCGCATCACGCGCTACTACCAGCAGCTCTCATGCCAAGAAGGGCATCGCTTTCCCCCCATGCGTTTGTACGGAGACGGCAAGATTCCAACTCCGACACCCGAAGCGCATTATACGAGGAAGATGCGCGATTCATTGACGCGGACGACATAGATGATCTGGAACCGGGGAGTCCCCCAAGGCGGGACTCCTTCTCCCAGAATCGCAGGCAGAGGATAGACAAAAGAAATTCGCTTCGCGGCGAAGAAGCGAGGCTGTTGCGACCGCGGCAAATGCTGCTAGCCGTTCCTACAACTAGACAGAGTATCAAATATGGATCTTCAAAAAGAAGACCGTCTACCGAATCGGCTGCTACGAGTGAGGCGAGTCACGTTTCTCAGCGGTCTCATCTAACGCCCGAAACGGGCGACCAACATATAAGCGAGGAGGAGAAAATAAGGATCGTAATAGCAGAGAGACGAAGGATCGACTCGACGAAGACCGAAACTGAGGACGTAGAAATGGCGGAACGAGGATCCTAGTCCAGGCCAAGCCGGCCGCAACAACATCACGAAGTTTACATCTAGACTGGAGTCGAGATGTAAACTGGTGTCCTCCCTATCTCCTTAAGCGTGTAAATGGATAGTACGGATGTGGTGGCGGTTGCAAGTGAACTAATAGACTAGTGTTTTCGATTGACTCTCGAACGTCTCTGTCAATCTTATGTTTACAACCGATCAGATCGACTGCAAGTGTTACGGAATGTGTTCTCTTCTCTCTCCGACTACCCTCCGCCTCTCACTCCTGACCGCGGCCGGTTCAATCGCAAAAAGACTTAAATCAATTTATTGTTTATTAAGTATTAGTTAGTTACTAGAACTAGTCAATTCGTGGTGGTGAGATTTTCTACGAGTGCTAAAGTTTTCTTCGAAACTTTATTTAGTTTTTAGTGCGGTGCTTACTGTAAATCTTTTAGACTCTTAAGATTTTTCATAAGACCTCAACGAAAGTGAAATCTGGTGTGCGTTTTATTGGGTGTGTATAGTTTTTGTGTCAATTCGAATATATAGATTTAATTTGTGTACGGGTTTCCGATCATTGAAATTTTGTATAAGGACGATTTTAAAAGCCTATCGTTATGTTTGTTTATTGTTAAATGTTGATTTGTATACTGACAGATGACTATTAATGTTTAAGAAGAGTTTAGATCGGTAGATGAGATCGTAGCTAGATGTTTGTCTATTTTACGAATAGCAACAGAACCAAAAGTTCGTTCTAAGTATTAATTTCTCTTAAAGAAAAAAATATTTTCTGATATAAAATCGACCTATTTTCGTACAAATGGAATTCGTAAATTAGACTTTGTAAAAGGCAATACGTATATTAGAACTAGACAATCATCGAGTAAAGTAAAAGAAGAAAAAAATTAGGACGATAGAATAACTTCTTGCCTGTCTCAAGTAATAAAGAACCTAATAAAACTCTAAGTAGTAAACTATTTGACGATGTAAAAAACTTAATTAAAATTAGCCAAGCAATTACTCGACTCGATGAAGGCAGCATCTTGAAAATATTGTAGTCGCTAACATAATTTAGTTAGTTTTTGTTCCGAACGAGACGAAATCGTAAAATTCTCATTCAATTAAGCGAAAACTTAAGCGTTAAGAAATTGTCTCGAGGGCATAAGAAAGTCGCTCCTACTGTGCCAAATTTACAATTTATTTTTGACTGTTTGTAACTCCGAGTACTGTATGTTCTTCTTATACGTGTGATTTTATCGTAAGAATGTACAATAAGGAAAGTTCAGCAATAAATTTAATACTTCGACCGTGCCTTTCCTATTTCTAATGTATTAGCTCGAGTAATGGATGTTCACTTGCTGTATAGTTTATAATAGAATAGACATTATCACATTGCCGTCATCTCCACTGTAACAACTTTAAAGGTGAGACCGCACTACGCGACACGACACTACGCGACACTTCACTTACCACAATGATATTCTACTCATATAGATCTGTTACGTTCATACTGTTTTCCGGCTTAAATCTCTTCCGAACAATTTTCAAATTCAAAATTGGACTTTGACAGATAAGTGAAACAAAAGATACGAAATGCCTTTTACATAAAAGAGACACTAAATAAAAGACGACCCAATTGGGTCGTATTTGTGTATTCACGACGCGCGCGGTAGTAACAGATCTGCTTTGAGTTTTTTATATAATATCATTGACTTACCATAGAACTGACTGTTCACAAACGTGAACGTGAATCTGACGTTTATCAAACGTCAGTTCTATGGAATGTGGAGGGTAGCGTTGTATCGTGTCATTTTCGTGCGGTCTCGCTTTTGGGTTAATTTTTTTTTACTTGGTTCTATTTAATTTGAATGAACTATGTATCTTAACTCTTTGTGTTATCATGCAGTCCCCATTGTTTATTTTCATATAATCAAAATATTTTCTATTCTTTATTGAATTAAACATACTGCATTGTGATAATCTTGTTTTATAACAAAAATCGACGTTCATTCCTCGTTATATTCATTTTCATTCATAATTTTTACTGACCACTACCCAAATCGTAATTTTAGAATGAAGATTTAAAATTGTATCACGTTTAAATTTTGAGTAATTTTAAGTCTTTCTCAATCTGAAAATCAAGGTAACTGAAATGTAAAGTTTCATAAAAGTTTAGTTACAGTAACATTTTTAAAATAAGTTTTAAACTCACATCAATATTGACAAACTTTTAATAGTTTTGTTTAACTTAAAAGTGTTTGGTACTAAAAAATATAAAAACTATTCTACTAAAATCTTACTTTGTTTCGAATGACAAATCTATATTATCGGTAAAATCGATAAGGTTTTTTCTAATAATTACTGTTGGGCACATCTGATAGAACTAATCTATTTCTTACACAAAGTCTTCCATCACCTGCTTAATCAGATGTTCTGAACATTTTTCTATTTTAGTATTGTGAATAGTCCCTGTAATAGATTTTGTGTTAGATCGTATAAATATGAATTGATTAAATGGAATTAAATTAAGTATAGTATTTTCGTGATAAAAGCAAATTTCGTGATAATTGTTTTTCGGTACTGACTGTATATTTTAAGTATGAACAATGTTCATTAGTTGCGTACACCTGTTACGATTAGCTGGTGTTCTGTCAAGTTACGAAAGTTACGAAAATGTTAGGTTGAAAAATAAATCAAAAATCTTATTAAATTATGTTTTTCATTTTTTCCTCAAATAAACATGGTAGCTAAGCTCAAAATAGGCTTAGAAGTTTCTGGTTAAATGTCCTGTCTTAGGGCTCCCACACAAAACTGCGAATTTGCATGGCATCTCAAATATCTGGGGCATAATTCAAAATGACATTACGATGCGATGCAAATCCGCAATTTTGTGTGGGAGCCCTTAGCAGTATCTTCAGGTCAGAAATTATTATTTGAGGGCTACTGACTTCTTTTCTTGGCCTGGCTTGATTCTGTATTATATGAAATAGCAATGAGTCACATACTTAAAGACGCTTACCCATTTAAGATCAAAAAAATGTAAACGCTTAGACATCAAAGTTAAATAATTTTAAGCTTGTCAAAAATACAAAATAATATGAGAGGTGTAAAATTATCTTGATAATAATTAGGTACTATTTGTAAATTGTATAGTTAGCAAAACAATTTTTAACACACCTACTCGGATAATTACGCAGGGCAAAGCTTTTGGGATTACTTTGTTTTAAATCCCTCCTTCAGGACTAATTCGTCAGAAGTTGAAACCCTTTTTAGCCGGCTTCCAAAAAGACGAGGTTATAATTATGTTCGGCACTGGATATTTTCTATAATGTCTAAAGTAAAACATTACAATAATAATTATTAAAAAAATAACTCAGAGTAACAATTTTTAAACCTGATTACTTCACCTTAAGGCGCTATATTGAAAGTAATTTTACCGCAAGGGCAATTTTATACTTAATTTGTTTGACTATAAAGTAGTGAATACGCTGCGGCCAGAAGCTATCGGCTCGCTCGGAAAACATGCGAAAAAACGTAATTATAATCATTTAAAAAATAACTAGGAGCATTTAAGCAAAATGCTTCTATACGATTTTGAGTTGCAAAGGCGTCTACCAATTAGACTAATTTCCTACAATACATCTATTTTCGTTTAAAAATAATCTTCAAATTTCGTATTTTTAAGAGGTCATTTCGAAAATTAAATGTATCGAGGCAAAATACATTAATCGTGTTTCTAGTTCTTCTCAAACCTAGATAAGGCTATGAAGATATGTACATCTCGTTACCAGATTTGTAACATTTCTGAGGGTCCTATAGTATTACGTCAAAAAGGACAGTTTTTCAATATAGCGCCTTAAAGCTTAAATAATAAATACTTTTTGCGTTACAAAATGAGATGACTCTACCTCTTAGGGTCAATTCAGACCACAACGCGACGCGTAGATGCATATTTCTAAATATGTATGGATTTGATAGATCTGCAAGACGTGTCACGCAATAATTGAGATCTGTCAGATCAGTACAAATTTAGAAATGCATCTACGCGTCGTGTTGCGGTCTGAATTGACCCTTAGAGCCCTTACAGATGAACTGCACATGTCGACGGCAGCCGTCGATTGCCGTCGACAAGTGTCGTTCGTCTGTAAGAAGCCTTGCTAATAAAAAATTTACTGAGCGTAAACTATTCAAGGTCCGGTGTCTTTTTCTGTCTTGTGTCTTTTCCAATGTTCCAGACATAGTCAAGCTGACGTTGTTAGAGATAAACTACGATAACATGGCGCGCCCCTCCAAATCACTGTTTCAATGTGTGTAGTCACATCCTTATAAAAATGAATCCATATTCGCGTGGTCACAACATCACGCCTGAACGGCTGGACCGATTTCGCTGAAATTTGGCATAGAGATACTTCGAGTCCCATAGACCAAAGTTGTTCGGAAAAATGTACGGTTACTGCACAATATACTTTTATGATTTGCGCGTAAAATATTCAATCGATTTTGATGAACTTTGGTATGGAGATACTATAAGTTTCGGGAAAGGACAATGGATACTTTTTGTCTAGGGAAATGTACGGTTCCCGCACATTAAACTTTTATGATTTTGAGTTTGTATGTAGTAAATATTCAACCAATCAACCAGTACTCGTAATATTTCACTTAATGTCACTTATTAGTTATTACCAAGATTTGTTGGTCAACTAATCATAACTAGCCGACCGCGCAAGACAACGCACTTCAAACGTTTTGACAACGCACTTCAAACGTTTTGAATTTTGGAGAGGCGCGCCATGTTATCGTAGTTTATCTCTACCTTATTTTTTTATCGCAGTAAAACCTTACCTACTTATTAATGTCACAATACTTCAGCCTCAACAACAGCTGATGCTAAAAATACTGTCGAGTGTCTCATTATAACATCTACACGCGTAAAAATACAAAAGAATTCGCGTTTCTCTGAAAAGGAGAGTTAAATTCCTCGTTAGGCCGTTTGTCCACTGCCACCGTCACTCCCGTCACCGACAAAAGTCAAATAAAATGCCACTTTATGACCTAAGGCTATAAGTTTCATCATTTCATATTTTTCACGCATCCGTAGTCCAGTGGCTTAGAGCGTGGCTCATGACTTAGAGGTCGTGGGTTCGATTCCCGCGTTGGAAACATGTTATTTCCAAGTTAGGTTAGGAGTTACGACAATGCAGGCTGATCACCTGATTGTCTGACAAGTAAGATGGTCCATGCATCGGATGGACATGTAAAAAGTAAACCTTGCGCCTAATCTCTCACCTGTCGTGTCGGTCGTCTGTCCCACTGGGTTATGAGAGTAAAAGGAATTATAGAGATTAAAAGGAATAGAGTACTCTTGTGTACTACGCACACACTTGGGCACTATAAAATTACTCCTGCGTAACTGGCCTAGTATCAATGAAGCCAACCACCGTCACCGAAACCGGTGTGGGAGTTATTATTATGTAGGTTTCGTTTTGCTCTACGCCACTACAAAGCAGCGAAGGCATGGGTTTGAGCATGGGTCTAGGCAAAAGTCGGTAGAAAATGAAACCTGTAGTACAAAATACAGAACAAACTAGTAGATCGACTTTTAACAAGCTGACAAATCGACGCGTTGTACCACATGGTACCGCTGCTAACATAATATACTATGCATGGCTCAGCAACGCATAAAGTGCGCGCCGGCCGATATGACATATTACATCAAACGTATAAATTTTAAGAACTAATAGTCCAATAAAATTATGACTCAAAATGGGTTAAATAAACATGAACGAACACAGTTTGGGGATTTTAAGGATCGATAGGGGAGTGTATTCTGAGCATAAATTCCAATTTGAGAGGATCTTCTGAGGTTAGCTCAAGGTCATTTCTATGGAAACGCGTTTAATTCGATATCTCGAGAATGATCAGTGTTAGGCAAAAAATTGTAGATACCTTTTCTCTCCCAAATTAAATTTACTAACTTTTTTATCTGAAACTTTTTTTAACATTAATATTTTTCAACTTATTACTCCCGCAAGGAAAAATTAACTTTTTTTTTATTTTTCGTCGTTTTCTCCCCAACCATTCAATTTTATTAAATTTAGCCGATCATCAAAGTATAGATATTTTAATTATGAACAATTTTTTTTTTTACTTTTTTTCTGTAATGCCAATAACTTCGGAGGTATATAATATTACTTTACCTAATATAAGCTACATATAGCCCATACTGCCTCAAACCGATATATGGGCCGAATGCCGCAAAAAACCTTTTATTTTTGCACGCAATTAGTGGTTGCGACACAACTTCGGCTCCTTTCAACTTAGGCAAGATCAAAACAATGACCGTATTGAAAAAATCTCCGGATTTGGTTTCTTTATCTGCAGTTTTTCTACAAGACAAAGCAGATAAGACAACGCTCGCTTCAAACGGCGAACAATTCATTTTGAATTTGTATCGCAAGGCAGGTGACACGAATTGCACGAATCTCAACGAGCTCCGATATAAGGGATATAAAAAAATGGCCGGCAGTGGGAGGGTTAAATTAGAATCCCTTCCTCCTACCTCTGATGCGGCATTTTTTCACTCGTTGAGGTGTTCCTACTAAGTTCAATATTGGCTGCAAAATTATCTGGAAACCGAGGAGTGGGGCTGGCGTCGCACCCCCTGTGGATTGGAGCCGATAACAATGTCATTGAAACCAGCTCCGGATAATTTACTGAGATCGATTTCTTGCAAATGCAAAACCAACTGCGGCAAAGCTTGCGGGTGCAGAAAGGCCGGCCTCTTTTGCTCAGTGATAGGCACTAATTGCCAAGAGAACTATTGTTCTAATATCGCCAATGTTGTCGACGATGATTTTTTTTACGCAATGGACGATGACGACGTATGCCCCGATACCGTCAGGGCCTTTAATATTGAGGAATCATTTCCATCGACCTCGGGTGCTTAACTTGAAAAATTTTATAACCTATTTTTTATCAATAAACGTGTGAAACAGTTCATTTACTTCTTTTTGTAACCTCGTTCACATTGTTATCCCATTGAATAGAAAAAAAATATCAAAATTAAAGAACAATATTTGAATTATATTTGAATTATTGCAATATTTAATATTTGAATGAAGTACAATTTTAAAATTGTTTAATCGATTGATCTTTTCATATTGCGACAGTGGCGCGGATTTCGCTCGGTAAAGTAATGTATAACTCCGAAGGTCAATACCTTCGGAGCATTACAGAAAAAAGTTTAAGAAAAAAGATTGTTCATAATTAAAATATCTACACTTTGATGATCAGTAAAATTTAATAAAATTGAATGGTTGGGGAGAAAACGACGAAAAATAGAAAAAAAAGTAAAATATTTTTGCCTTGCGGGAGTAATAAGTTGAAAAATATTAATGTTAAAAAAAAGTTTCAGATAAAAAAGTCAGTAAATTTAATTTGGAAGAGAAAAGATCTCCACAATTTTTTTCCTAACACTGATCATTCTCGAGATATCTAATTAAACGCGTTTCTATCGAAATGACCTTGAACTGACCTCAGTAGAACCCCTCAAATTGGAATTTATGCTCAGAATACACTCCCCTAACGATCCTTAAAATCCCCAAACTGTGTTCGTTCATGTTTATTTAACCCATTTTGAGTCATAATTTTATTGGACTATTAGGAGTTCTTAAAATTTATACGTTTGATGGATAGGATAGGAAGGATATCGATCCATAGAATCCCCAAACTGTGTTCGTTCATGTTTATTTATTTCATAGTTTGATTGGACTATAAGTCGGCCTACTGGTTCGTCCTGTCGTTCTGTCTATTTTGCCTGTAGCCTTTGTCGCCGGCCCCTAGACGAGCAATTTTATTGTGAATATCACGCTTCGATTTTATTGAACAGTTTATGTGACAATTAGATTGAAGGCGCGCGATGTTCAATATCAACCCTAGATGGTCAATAATATTAGGCAATTGATATTGCGCAATAAAATTTCTCCGTTTATTAGCCAGCATGAAGTGACATTTTATTTAAATTTTTCTCGGTGACTATTGCTGTGGACAAACTCCCTCAGAGGTACGAGGCCTATATTAGCATAATTTCCCGAGACGTAATGGTTTTCTTATCATTCATAATGCTATTACGTCTTATGGAGCGAACAATCTTGTTCGAGTTCGCGTAATACATTTGTAATTACAACGCTTATGTTGTTCACTTTTTAATTGGATAGAAATTGTTTTAGTAATATTTTTAAGCTATTGCGTAGCTTGTGATAAAAGCTTGTATCGTACAATAATAGTTGATGAAAAATTCTTAGTCTCTCTTCCGACTGAAATAATAATTGATATTGATACAATCTGTTTAGACAAATACAAATACCTATGATAAATTGTATTGCCTATAACACCTTGAATATTATCATTCCGGAAGCCATCGACATTTCCTAGTAAAGAACTTGTCAACGCGCCGTGCATTGACAAGTCCTTTACTAGGAAATGTCCGCACGCATCTGCATTCAAACGAGGATTACTAGTCCTTGATGTCGAAGTAAACAAGCGACTTCCCGGAGCCGCGGCCACGCTGACCCGTTTTCATATTTCACTTTTATTCCCCGTGAAACGACCTTTATCACAGCCATAAAAACTCTGGACCGAATTTAAATTTCTAAATAGTCACCGGCGCGAATATTAACGCGACGCGACGGAAATCTGCTTTTGTGTTGGAGTTAGCTTACTAGATGACGCAGATCCGTTGCACCGAAACTCGATTGTCACGCGGGGACTGTACACGTTTCCGGGATAAAAAGTCTCGTATGTCAGATCCTAGGACTCAAGGTATCTCCATATCTAATATAAATCGGTGCAGCTGTTTTCGCATTTATAATAATATTAATAATGCTAATGAATTAAGAATAATTAGAACACATCATGTAATTGATAAAAATTAAAATCTAACAGACACTCATACGGTGAAGGAAAACATCGTGAGAAAACCCGCACGTAGTTGATCCCAGACGTATTGACTAGTTCTTTCCCATGGGCGTAGCCAGGATTCTACATGGGGGGGCATAGGTCTTTGGGGGGGGGGGGGGGGGGATTAATAAAATCTTATTCTTACTTACTTCGAATCTCACAACTGTATTGAAGGTGAGGTAAAAATTAAAACAAAATATGAGCGAACGAACTGGGATTGAAATTTGAATGCCTCACCCCGCAACTCTCTCCGCTCCACATTTGGGTATGAAATTAGGTATGTATGGAAGATGTATGGAAGAATAAGGTAAGTAACATGAATAAACTTCCCGTTTTTTTGCTTAAATGGAGGCTTTCGGGCCGGAAAAAATATTTGAAACAGAAAAACTATGGATTATATTATGTGTAGCCATATACATTAGCTAGGGTATGAAGTAGATAAGTTACAAGTTTAAGGGCCTGTTTCACCGCTTCCTGATAAGGTGCCGGATAGGCTTATTTGACAGATTCTCCATACTCTATCTGTCAAGTTAAGTGGTGGATAGCCTTATTAGGAAGCGGTGAAACAGGCCCTTATTAAAATAATTAGGAAAAAAATTAGTTGTTGTCCGAAGGTTACGAAATGTTACTTGTTCGATTCTTCCACTCACGTCTTCAATTATATGTACAAAATGTAAACACTTGTCAGTAGTGTATTACTTGAAACTCATGAAAGTATGAAAGCTTCAGCAATATTTAAAATTCCATGACCTTCATTCACTGACAAGTTATGAAAAAAGTACGTTTCGATTGATCTCAAAAGCATCACTTGAACACGAGTCCTGAGATCGCGAGTCTTTGAAGAGAATGGAAATAATTTTTGTGAACGAGTGAGTCGTAATTGTTTTCCTTCAAATCGAGGATACCTAAAAACTTAATGCTGGATCAAAGAGGTTGACGATTTAGCAAAACTCTTATGTCTCGCGACCTTATATCATTTTTTGTGTGTCAAGTTTATACTTATGCCTGTTTTCACCAACCTTACGCGTGTTCTCTAGTGGTCTTTTAGGGTCATGTATCTCTTAAAACAAACACGTTTTAGAAAGAATGTATGGTTCACGAAAGCCCTTACGCCTTAAGGGCGTCAATAACACTAAAAAATTAGTGAAATCTTGAAAGGTGAAATGATGAAAACAGTAATTAAAGCCTCTCATATACGTGAAGGACGATCAATTCGCAGGGCGTTTACGTATAATTATTATTCTTCTTAGCAAATATTTTGCAGACAACAATAGACATCAAGGATGGGAATAGTGAAAGCGGCAGATAAAACAGTATATCTGGCATTAATAATATGGAGTTTGCTACTTTACTGTAAATCTGCCGAACACTCGCTCTTAGAGAGACTATAGAAAGAAGTGTTATTCTACTATCTAACCTCAAGTAGATTAAAAAAAAACAAATACCATCGTATAGAAAAAAGTTAAAATAGTCACTTTGCAAAGTCGAAAGTTTCCTACTTATGTTTTAAAGACCGAATCAATAGGTGTTTCTTAAAACGCTTCTCCTGTATAAAGTTTTAAATCAACAATGGAGCGCTAAACAAAGTTTCTGATTCACAATTCACTTCGATTCAGCCAATAGAATCGTGATTTTTATGTCTGAGTTTCATTAACTTTTATAAGCATAGAGAACATGCTTTGTGCATTTGAATGCACAAATATACCAGACTTCTTGTCTGAACAAGAAGTCAACTATCTATAAATTTTTACATATTAGATGTTTTGCATTTACAATTTAGCGAATAGCTTTACTTACGTACGTAATATATTCACAGTGTCTTCAAATTTTTACCATTTACAATACTTTTATCATATTATTTCCACGAAAAAGACAAAGAATAATGTTTATCAAAGAAAATCAACAGTAATAAACGTATTTCAGCACAACAAGGAGGGCAACATTTTCGTAAAGTACAAAGTGTAACAAAACTAACTGATAATGCTTAAGGGAGTGTTTTCCCCTGTATGGTATTCACTGTAAAAATAGCAGCGGCGAAAGAGCATTTTTAAGTTTTGTTTGGGAAAATTCCTGACGCACGGGCGCTTGCCTATACAAATCACAAAAAAAATTGTAACAATAAAGGGACTCATACTCTTCCTAAAGTATTATCACTAAGGGTCTGTATTCACTTTGATTAGTGCGAGTGCAAGTGATTAGTTCAAGAGATTAGTGATTAGTAGAAATCAAAGGAATTGCACTAATCGGTCGCTGTCCACACGTACTTTTACCTGATTACTAATCACCTGCACTAATCACTTGCACTTATTACTAATCAAAGTGAATACGGGGCTTTAGTTTTGTTACACCCTGTATATATTACATCTGCAATATTAGACCAACATAACAAAAATGGCGACCTCGGTGGCTCAATGGTTAAGAGTGTGTGGCAGCTCAAGCCGGGGGTCGCGGGTTCGAATCCCGCCGACGGAACAAAAAGTTTTCAATGTTCCTGGGTCATGGATGTATATTAATGATATAATAAAAATCTTAAATAGTATATAAGTATTAAATATGTTTCCATTGTCTGGTACCGTAGCTGGTACCTGTAACACAAGTCCTTCAGGTACTTAGCACGGGGCCAGACTGACGTGGTGTGAAGCGTCCATAGATATTATTATTATTATCCATATTCATACTTAATATTATAAATGCGAAAGTGTGTCTGTCTGTCTGTCTGTCTGTCTGTTACCTCTTCACGCTCGAACCGCTGAACCGATTTTGCTGAAATTTGGCATGGAGATTTTTTGAGTCCCAAGAAAGGGCATAGAATACTTTTTGTCCCGGAAAAGTGTACGGTTCCCGCGCGATAAACGAGTTTTGGCGCAACGGAGTTGCGGGCGTCATCTAGTATTATATAATCGTATTTAACAGGTAAGCCATCGATGAAATTGCAATCATTCAAGCTAACTACAAACTAAGAAATAAACAGTATAAAAGTATTTTACGGTTCGTTTAAGAGCGTTTAAACTGTAGAAGCAGCGATTTAGTTCATATCTCTGCGCTAAAGTTGGCAGCACTTCAAATCTGAGACTCAAAACAAGAGAATTCCTCTAGAAGCGTCTTTTCCGCGGGAAATTGTATAAATCCTTTGAAAATTGTTTCTTCGCTTAATTTTCTGGATTATTCTAGATTTTATTTAAAGTTCAGTTTTCATTTAAGCATCCATACTAATATTATAAATGCAAAAGTGTCTCTCTGTTTGTCAGTTACCTCTTCACGCCCAAACCGCTGACCAAATTTTACTGTTTGATACTTTGAGTCCCGAGATAAGATACCCTTTTATTTTATCCCAGATAAATGTACGGTTCCGGCATATTTGAATGTTATGTATAGCCCGCTGATGCAGAAGGTAAATTACAGGCTCTGTTCAAATTATAAGGGAAAAATTAATATTTGCCCATAATATTCTACGAATAATAAAAATCGGCCAAGTAGGAGTGGTACTCGCGCACGAAGGGTTCCGTGCCACTACAGAGCAAACATAGGCTAAAAATTGTATTTTTTGTATGGGAGCCCCCCTTAATTATTAAATTTATTTAAATTTATTTATATCTATCTTAGTTTTTGTAAATTGAAATAAAGTTATTGTCCTTTTAAATTTTATTATTAATTATTAAAGTACTAATACAATGAAGTATTTTGTGAACATTTCAATTGCCTATGTAATGCCGTTATTAATTAAGACCAAAAAATAGCAAAAAACGTATGTTGTATGGGAGCCCCCCCCCCCCCCTTAAATATTTAATTTATTTTGTTTTTAGTATTTGTTGTTATAGCGGCAACAGATATACACAATCTGTGAAAATTTCAGAAGTCTAGCTATAGCGGTTCTTGAACAGCCTGGTGACAGACAGACAGATGGACAGACGGAGAGACATCGAAGTTTTAGTAATAGGGACCGTTTTTACCCTTTGGGTACGGAACCCTAAAAACTAAGGAAGAGTAACTGTGTCAAAAAATTTGTTCCGATTCTACAAAATGTGACCCGAATACGTGCATACTTTATGCACAAAGAGACTCGAATACATGCAAGAATTTTGTGTACTTAATTATTATAGAAGTCGCTACACGGTCAAATTCTCATCAATCTGATCCATCAATCTGATTGACGGAATATTGATGGTTATAAAAAGTTCATATTAAAAATACGATCCATCAATCCGAGTCGTACACGATCAAATTTTCGTCAATCAGTACCAGATTGATGGATCAGATTGGTGAAAAATTGACCGTGTATCCGCTGACAATGGTTTTATTTTGTCAATTTGAATGTAGTGTTTCGTAGATATTGCCATATTATTTTAGTGTGCGAAAAAAAACATTGAGAACCAAATTCAAAACGATTGAAGTATGGGAGTTAAGTTTCCTTAGATTTTTTTATTCGTAGCCCTGATGTTACAAAATGTTAGTTATCTACTTCATCCGCTCATATCTTCAATTGCGGGTCCAACATGGAGGGCAGACTTTACCAACTTGGCTCACATGCATTCTCAAAGGATTTTTCGTTCAAAATGGCTGCACGGGACGTTAATTGAATGAAAACGGCCCGAGTGTTTGTAGAGGCTGTGTCAACAGAGCGGGTTCTAACAATGGCTCGTGTGCCTAGAATTTCGAACGCGGTATCCGTCGAGAGGGGACGTCGAGGACACTATGATCATTCTATAGAGAAAATATTAGACAAAAAATATACACGTTGTACCTATATAATAAAAATCTTAAATATATTATGTAGGTATTGTTAGGTTTAACACCGTTATCCTTAAAACAATCAAAATATGAGCCCGTCAAAATAAACAACTTTTTCTATGAAGACAATGCTGGGAACTCAAAAAAATGCCGTCTTCATACCCATACAAATTGCCCGGATCGGGTATGAAGACGGACGAATAGAAAAAGTTGTTCATTTTGACGGGCTCATTTGATGGTTTTAATGATAACGGTGTTAAAACTAACATCCTGTATAGTAGATGGCTCGTTCTATATTCAGCCGTACCACGTTATAATAATATATTCTATGGACGCTTCACACCACGTCAGTCTGGTCCCGTGCTAAGTACCCGAAGGACTTGTGTTACGGGTACCAGACAACAGAAATATATTCAATACTTTTATACTATACACTAGCTGTCCCGGCAAATGTTGTTTTGCCATTTACAGTATTTCTACTTCATCAGTTGAATACAAAATCTTTCTCTTTTGTCCCCTAAGAGGGGTTGAGGGAAAAATTTTATACACCAGATGTTAAGTTGGAAAACATAGTTAATAATATGAAGTAAGTCCATTAAATAAAAAAAGTTTAATACAAAATCTGACCCCCTCTTTGGCCCTCTTAGAGGAGTTGGGGGGGGGGGGGGGGGGTTTATACACCAGATTTTGAGTTGGAAGTAGACAAATATATCTGCGAAAACTGCATGTAAATCGGATCAGTAGTTTATTTGTTAAAGAAAAAAGTTTGATCTTGAAAAAGATTGAATCTGACCCCCTCTTTCGTCGCCTTAGAGGGGTGGGGGGAAAAAATTTTATGCACCAGATGTTAAGTTGGAAGAAGACAAATATATCTGCGAAAACCGCATTCAAATCGGATCGGTAGTTTTCGTGTGATAGTGGAACAAACATACAGACAGACAGACAAAAAAACTAACCACATTTTTGGCTTCTATAGCGATGTAGTAACACCCCCCTTATTATTTTTTGAATATCTTTAATGTACAGAATTTTAATTTCTACAGTTTTATTATATGTATAGATAGGTAGTATAAAAGTATTTATTAAATATATTTCCTTCGGGTACTTAGCACGGGGCCAGACTGACGTGGTGTGAAGCGTCCATAGATAAATAGATACTGTATTGTGTGAAAGTGGGCACTCCCACTTTTACTTTGAAATATTTTGGTTCGGGAAACCAAAATTATTGATGTTTTTGTGATAGTTATATTCAGCTTTAACCCTTATAGTTATACAAAGTACAGGTTTCTAAAAATATCAGAGAATTTGCCTAAAACAAATAGACAGTCGATTCGTCAATATAAACAACTGTGTAAATAAAAGTATTTACCGACCTGAAAATTAAAATAGTACTTATAAATGGGTAAAAATTCCATTCCGTATGGAATCGAATATTTTTTTCATTCTTATGAAATTACATAATAAATAAGATATTATTGATTTATTTCATACCGGAACCATTCCTTTTTTCCGGGATAAAAAGTATCCTATGTTCTTTTCCGAGACTCAAAGTATTGCCTTACCTTTCGGCAAAATCGGTTCAGCGGTTTGGGCGTGAAAAGGTAACAAACAAACGAACTTTCTCATTTATAATAGTAAGAAGTATACATAGATTCTGGCGCAGTAAATAAAGTTCAGTGTAAATCTAATATTATTTAATAATGCATTGCATCGCCTCGTCACGTCACGAACTTTAATTTTTATTTTCATGAAACCTGGCACCGTGCCATGCGGTCTACCGGATCACATAGCGAGTAATCGATGCTACTTGTTACTTGTTGTACTCACTACCTGCCCCGGGTTTAACCTACTTACCCTTTTCAGATCAAACAAATAAAATGAGAGAGGTATTCGATACTAATAGATTTTGTCATGTTAGTTGCTCGGAAACCGGCTTTGGAAGCTCTTCGTAAAGGTTTCTACAGTTGGATAGTGGTCGTGATTCGAGATGCAATGGTAAAATGGATTAACCATAGTGCATATAATTTCTACTTACACAAATAGCTAAAGAAGGTTATATTATAAACCTTACATGAAAATAATTATAGATGGCATCGTTTTTAATGCTCCGCGGTTTAGTGGTTAATGTACTTGAGAGCTTGACTGTCGGCATCGTCATGGATCCAATACGTCCCCGTTAGATCAACCAAAAAGTGTTGTCTGTCTGACATTAACTGTGTTTTGTGTTTACTTTTACCTTTTTTATGTCGTTGCTTAGCATAATTACCAAAAGTACTGCCTTATTATTGAAGTGAAAACTTTTGCGGAGTTGTATGGCCCTTTTTTATGGGTGAAAACCCTAAAAAAGAGAGTTTACCTCCAAGCTCCAGCGTAAAAGAATAACAAGTGTCATTTTCTACCGCGTGGTAAAAATTCCTGCTTCTGCCAGTAATCCCAGGGTGTAACCCGTTGTTTTTAAATTCAACCAAAAAGTGTTTTGTATTTACTTTTACCTTTTTTATGTCGTTGCTTAGCATAATTACCAAAAGCACTGCCTTATTATTGAAGTGAAAACTTTTGCGGAGTTGTATGGCCCTTTTTTATGGGTGAAACCCTAAAAAGGAGAGTGAGTATACCTCCAGGCTCCAGCGTAAAGAATAACAAGTGTTTTCTGTTGCTTTTATATTCAACGTTCAAGCCTAAATGACGCCCGCAACTTCGCTGCGCCAAAATTCGTTTATCGCATGGATGTACGCAATTGTACATTTTTCCGCGATAAAAAGTATCATAATATATCCTTTCCCGGAACTCAAAGTATCCCCATTACATATCAATGCCCCATGCCAAATTTCAGCAAAATCGATTCAGACAGACACATTTTCGCATTTATAATATTAGTATTATAGATGTTGTTCCTATAGTCTGTCAAAAAAGTGAAGAAATCAAATAGTGTCATCCCTTTCAAATCAATCTAAAAAAGGGATGACACTACGATGTTGCCACTTTTTAATTTCTTCACTTTTTGACAGACTATAGCTGGTTATATTCTGATGGTGATGATGGACGGATGGTTATATAATATTACGTTATGAGTTTCTCGCTATTTGTTTATTTTCGCTAACAATCCGCGCTGGGGTTTATTTGCTCAGACGTGTAATATCATTACAACTCTCCGATATACAGTATCAACATTTACGAACTGAGCTCACTCGTAATTAAAATATCGAGATGGATACGACACGTAGCATAGTTTAAATTGAAGAATATTAATATATTATACAAGTGTAATAAAACTAAGTGATAATACTTTAGGGTGTGTTTTTTTTTCACTTTTGTATGGGCAAGGGCCCGAGCGTCGCGAGTTTCCCTATACAAAAGTGAAAAAAAATTTGGTTTCAGCGCTGCTACTTTCACAGTGAACTCTCTACAAGGAACACGTACACACCCTAAAGTATTATCACTTAGTTTTGTTACACACAGTATAAAATTCTCGTGTCAGTGTTTGTGGGCGAACTTCTCCAAAACGTCTCAACCGATTTTAATGAAAGTTTGTACATTCGTTAAACCTGAGGATAGGTTTTTATCTACTTTTATGGCAAAACAACATTTTCCGGATCAGCTAGTTTACATATAAATTATAGTTACATAACAAACCGAACATCAAATTATTTCTCGGACCGATGCAATATCTATATCATACATAATACAAAACAAAGTCGCTTTTCTTTTCACGCTAAGACTAATAGGAGCGAAGAAATAGAGTAAAATGAGGAAAAAACGAGGAAAATTATTTGAAAGGGCTAACTTGAACGCGCTAATCTCAGGAACTACTGGTCCGATTTGAAAAAATATTTCAGTGTTTGATAGCCCATTTATTGAGGAAGGCTATAGGCTATATTTTATCACGCTAAGACTAATAGGAGAATATGGAAAAAACTTGGAAAAAACGGGGGAAATCATTTGAAAGGGCTTATCTCGCGAACTACTGGAGCAGTTTTTATTTGGCACAGTTAAGAAGTCTAGACCACGTGATGGATATGGCTATCGATTTTAATCATTTTTTCAGTAGCTAATATATATCTTTTTATACCCGTGTGACGCTGGGGCGGGTCGCTAGTTATGAAATATAACAAAGAAGGCAATATGGCCTTCTTACTTTTGCATCGCAAATGCGAAAGTGTGTCTGTCTGTCGGTTACCTCTTCACACCCAAAACACTGAACCAATTTTGTTAAATTTAGTATGGGTGATACTATGAGTCCCGGGAAGGCACATAGGACATTTTTAATTCCGTAAAATGTACGGTTCCCGCAAGACATAACGGAGTTGCGGGCGTCAAGTAATAATTAGTTGATCCATAATTTTGTTTTGCCAAACCATATTTCAAGTAAATTAAAAACACTTTAAAACTATTTTTGTTAAATATGACAAACACCAAGTAGTTGACAAACAAACCTGGATAAATAACCAATATCTAAAAAGTTACTAGGTCAAAGAAAGGACCAAAAGATACAATATGTGTTTCAAAACATTTATCAGTCAAACTGCACATCCAAATTTAATTTACTTTTGCAACACCTTTATGTGTACAACATAAGGGCTATTCTCGTACAATCTAGGTGGAGCAGCGAATAAATAACCTAACCAAACTGAGATGTCGCCGGAAACCAAGCCACCTGTTACCGCGCTCCGACCTCCGAAATACCCCTAAATCAGTGTTTTTCAACCATTTTTATGATGCGACTCTCTTCGTATAAAAAAAATTCGAAACCATGTTACAAGTTTTCATCGCGTACGTTTATCAATATAAACTTTTGTTAAGATTCTCTTATTAATATAGGTACTAGCTAAAAGCCAAGCTTTGTGAGGGCTCGCGTAGTCGCGCCTTAATTATTATTGACATGACTGATAACACATCTACATAATATAAATAGAAACTAGCTATATGACCGAGCTTCGCTCGGTACCAATTCAAAAAATTCAAAAGACACACATTAAATGACATTTTATGAAAATGATTCCTAGCTAGATCGATTTCTCGCCCCCGAAACCCCCTATATACTAAATTTCATGAAAATCGTTGGAGCCGATTCCGAGATTCCAATTATATAATTTATATATATATATACAAGAATTGCTCGTTTAAAGATTACTATAATATAATATTAAAGCACATAATATTAATAGGCGTGATAGTTTTTCCGAAAAGTGTACAAGAAAATAATATAATGGTTGTGGGTTATCCCATATTAAAAAAAAAAAAATATTAAAAAAAAAACCTACGTTACCCCTCGTTTTATAAAATATTTTGAATCTTTATTGTTTTTTTTACTTAAATAGTTGTCTCGACCTCTGGCGACCTAGAGAAAATTCGCGATTCGGACAGCAGCACGACCCGCAGGTCGAAAAACACTGCCCTAAATAAAATGGCGACCGAACCGTGAAATACACGGAGTAAAACCAGTGCAGGCAGCTGTTTGTGCGGATATACTCAGTAGTCAGTAACATGTAAGGTTTTATACACTCTGTGTAAATTGTATTTTGTACGAATAAAATAGGGAAAAGACAATTCAAGACGTGAGTGCAAGAATAAGGTAAGTAAATTAAAAAAAACTCCCCGCTTTTTGCTTAAATGGAGGCCTTAAAGGCCCCATTCACTATCCTGCATTGCAGTCCTGCTCCAGTCCGCCGTGCAGGCCTGCAACACCATTCACTATCCTGCGTGCAGTCCGCCGGCTTATGCAGGATAGTGAATGGGCCGTTTTAGGGCTGGAAAAATTATTTGAAATAGAAAAACTGTGGATTATATATGTAGCCAGATATATTAGCTAGGTTATGATGTAGATAAGTCACAAGTTTTATTGAAAAATTAGGGAAAAAAATAGTTGTTGTCCGAATGTTACGAAATGTTACTTGTTCGATTCTTCCACTCACGTCTTCATTATTATACTCATACATACGTAGGTTTTCTCTTATAATTTAATAAAAACTTTATAATATTTTATGTATACTAGTTGACTAGTTCATTCCCGCATCTCAGTTGCGCCAAAATTCGTAAATCGCGCGGGAACTGCATTTTTCGGAATGAAAAGTATATCCTTCGTCCTTTCTCGGTATTCAAAGTAGCGAGAAAGGACGTAGGATATACATTTTCATCCCAAATATGATCGATTCAGGTAAGTATTACCTTAATCGATCATAATACGATCGATTAAGGTAATACTTTCAGCATACCTAGATCATAAAATATGATTATATTATTATACATTTACACAGACGACCTCTGTGGCTCAATGGTTGAGTGTGTGGCAGTTCAAGCCGGGGGCGCGGGTTCGAATCCCGCCAACGGAACAAAATGTTTTCAATGTTCCCGGGTCCTGGATGTGTATTAAATATGTGTATAATATAATAAAAATCTTAAATATATGTATAGTATTTTAAATATAAATATTTCCGTTGTCTGGTACCTGTAACACAAATCCTGTAGGTACTTAGCACGGTGTTAGACTGACGTGGTGTGAAGCGTCTATACATATTATTATTACACAACCTTGTTAATTACTGCCCTTAAGTGAAGGGTATATCAATACCGAAGGGTGTGAGCACTGAGCCCTATAGTACCCGTTAAGGTGTTCTTCTTAGGGTATTGTATTAATAAGGGACTGTACCCGAGGGACGAAAGGCCCTGAACAATCAAACCTCATTACTAGTAATTAACTCATGTACATTTGGGTATAATTTGTTATATAGACGTCTTAGGCATCCATTAGAGTTAGACGGTAGGTTTTGCTGTCAGTTTTACCACAGTCATGACTGTGACTGATGAGTAACCTACCGTGTAACAGCGTGACTGACGGTGATTGACGAAAATCTGAATACATTCGTCAGTCCATCAGTCACCATCAGTCAAACATAATTCATGATTGTTGGAATTGACTGACGAGGAACCTACCGTGTAATACATGTCTTATTTACTTTATCTTCTTAATAATGAAGATGTAAGTAGATGAAGTGGGTATGACGAAAATCTGAATACATTCGTCAGTCCATCAGTCACCATCAGTCAAACATAATTTATGATTGTTGGAATTGACTGACGAGGAACCTACCGTGTAATGCATGTCTTATTTACTTTATCTTCTTAATAATGGAGTTGTAAGTGGATGAAGTGGGTAACTACTAACTAGCAATTTGAAAATGTTCCTTTTTTGCCTAATAATTTAGAACCGGGAAAATGACTTGCAATAAAAAAAATGTTGATTCTATGTCTAGGCAAGATATATTAGCCAAATAATGAAGAAGGTAAGTTACAAGGTTTGTATAAATTATAATGGAAAAAACAGTAATATGACAAAATGTTAGTTATCCACTTTATCTACCTACATCTTTATTTGGTTGGGTCATAGCTCGGCCAAAATGCGTAGGTCTCTCAGCATAATATAAATCCATTTCTGCACTCCACGGCCTCAATTATTAATCACTAGCACTTGCACTACTTAAGGCTACTCTTTCGAAAAAAGCGTGCAGATGAAACAACTTTTCATCGGCATTAACAGAGAAATTATATCTGAAAAAAATAATTAGTAATCTACATAATATGATACGTAATTTGGTTTTGCCATATTTTTTCTATCGGTATCACATAATAAAGAAATAAAAAACCAAATCACCTCCAAATCGTTGAATGAAACCACTTTACTCCTTCATTATTTATCAAAAGAATATATAAAAAATATCTACTGCTTTGCAATACATAAGTTAATAATTTGGTTTTTTTACTTTTTTGAAATATGTATTACATTAAGCCTTAAAAAGGTATTTTCTCCTATTTCGCCCTATCATGGACGCGGCGAGCGTCGTAACCGCCACCGTACAAGGTGCGCTGTTATGAATGTTATTTGAATGTCATTTTCGTCATATTCGCACTGACAGACAATCGACCTGCTAATTTAGGGAGAGAGGGCCCTTTCAAAGTGACTACAGGCCTAATCACGTTACTACGCAGCCGGCTAATCACTTGCACTAATCAGTCGCTGCGGGCGGCAGTCCACTGACTTTACTTACTTACTTTCTCCTAATAACTAATCACCTGCCCTAATCACTGGCACTTATGGCCCGTATTCACTTTCATTAGTAATAAGTGCAAGTGATTAGGGCAAGTGATTAGTTATTAGGAAAAAGTAAGTGTGGACAGCGACTGTTTAGTGCAAGTTATTAGCTGGCTGCGTAGTAACATGATTAGTTCTGTATTCACTTTGATTAGTGATTAAGTGCAGGTGACTAGTACAGGTGATGAGTGATTAGTAGAAAGTAATGTGGACAGCGACTGATTAGTGCAAGTGACTAGTCGGCTGCGTAGTAACGTGATTAAAAGCGTGTTCTATTTTTTGCGAGTGCAAGTGCGTGACAGATGAAAACCAATTTTTGTTTCGTTTGACAGCTCGAGATTGTTACTATTATTCCGCTAGGTATATTAACTTTATGGGCCAGACTGACGTAGTGTGCCGTGTGAAGCGTCCATAGATATAGTATATCATAATTAAATAATATACCTATTAAAAGTACAAAAGGACACCCTTTCAATTACTTCCATACTAATCCATACTTATTACTTACTAATATACTAATAATATTATAAATGCGAATGTGTGTCTGTCTGTCTGTTACCTCTTCACGTTTATACCTCAGAAGTCAGAACCGATTTTGCTGAAATTTGGCATGCAGATACTTTGAGTCCTGGGAAAGGACATATAAAAATACTTCGTGGTCTTTATATATAAAACTCAAAGGTGACTGACTGACATGTTGATCTATCAACGCACAGCCCAAGTCACTGGACCGATCGGGCTGAAATTTGGCATGCAGGTTTTTGATCATGAGGCATCATCATGAGGCAGAAAGGATTTTGATCAATTCTACCTCCAAGGGGTGAAAATAGGGGATCAAAGTTTGTATATAACAATACTTCTTAACGCGAGCGAAGCCGCGGGCAAAAGCTCGTTTTTAATAAAACCAATATTAAAAATGAAGGACATGTCAAAATGGCAGTTTTATTTTTAAAACTTGGACGCTCGTGTTGACAGCTACTACTGAATTTACTAAATTAAATTACTAAAGAGCCACTAAACAAGAATTGGACACTACTTGCACTACACACCTGCACTCCACTGCCTCAATTACTAGTCACTTGCACTTGCACTAATCAAAGTGAATACAGGCCTTTATAACTAATCAAAGTGAACACGGGCTTTAACGGCCTAACGTGCCACTAATCACCTGCACTCGAACGGAATTAGGGCCTGTATTCACTTTGATTAGTGCGAGTGCAAGTGATTAGTTCAAGAGATTAGTGATTAGTAGAAATCAAAGGACTTGCACTAATCAGTCGCTGTCCATACGTACTTTTACCTGATTACTAATCACCTGCACTAATCACTTGCACTTATTACTAATCAAAGTGAATACGGGGCTTTATGCGAGTGCAGGTGATTAGTGATAAGGAGAAAATAAAGGACTTGCAATAATTAGTCGCTGTCCACACTTGCTTTCTCCTGATTACTAATCACCTGCCGGCCTAAGATGCGCAAACGAGAAAATCTCGAGATATCTCACTCTCGTGTGTAGTATTGTTGATAACGACATAATGTCAAAATCATTTTTTGACATTATGTCGATAGATTTTGACGACAGATCGACACGAGAAAAAAATTATATCATGTTAGGGTCAATAAATATGAAGAGAAACGCCATCAAACATCGAGAAAACGTGTAGACAAAATTTTCTCGTTGGCGTATGATAGATGGGCTGTCCTTATCACTAATCAAAGTGAATATAGGCCATGGACCTGCACGGGCAATATATTGAGAGCAAAGAATAATCATTCATCCATAGCCTGACCAAATTAGGTAGATCTTTCAGCATAATATCAATCAATTTCTCTTATAGAACAGCCATGGGCCATAAATCATTCATTAACACGAAATTAAATGATAATGAAGATCATTATCATTAATCACTTATCATTAACGTTGAAGTGCTATTCGCGAATACATTCTCATTCCAATTCATTTATCTCAAATATAATTAAAAATCCATTCATCATCACATTTTTAAAGTATCGTTAATATTTATATAACGATCCGTTAATATTTAATTTTCCTTTTTTTAATTCACGTGCGAATGACGCTTTCTAAAAAATATAATATTCACATTTTTGTTCTAGTTTTTCTTTTAAATTTATTATAACTACTTATATATCTTCTTATATATAAAATTCTCGTGTCACAATGTTAGTCCACGAACTCCTCCGAAACGGCTTTACTGATTTTTACCAAAATTTATATACATATTCAGTAGGTCTGAGAATCGGCTACTGGGTACTTTACATATTGATAAGTGCATTTGTTGAATAAATAATAGTAAATTATTACAACCTGAGACTGACGGCCACCATTGTTTGTGCGACGGGATAGCGATCGACGTTGCCATGGCGACATAGTTATTTAGTCACTTCAATAAAATAATATGGGCGAAATACTTTATATTATGGCAAAGCAACGTTTGCCGGGACAGCTAGTAATAATTATAATATTTATAATTTAGTCTATCTATATTTAAAAGCAAAACTAAACAAAAATTTGAATATTATATTTTTTAGAAAGCGAATAAAATTAATTAAGAGGAAGACGAACTACAAGACATGGTAAATAACTAACTATAGTTATTTAACATGTCTTCTACTTCCTCTTTTGAAAAAATCTTTGAGAACTTTTCGAATTGAAGTCAATTCATTATCCATTCGTTCGACGCAATTTTTGTGCATCAAATCGAAAACGAAAACAAAAACGAGACACAATAGCCTTTCCATTGTTATCGCGAGCACCGGTGCTCGTACAGGGCTTGATGGGTTAAGCATAGTAATTTAAGAGAACATTTTTATGCAAACTTTTGTACTTAGAACCGTCCCCTCTAGTTAACTATAAACTACTTAATTATGCTTAAAATTATAAATTTGGAAAAACTATAACTTTATTATGTATAATATACTTAATCAAAATTTGAATAATTTTGACCCGAAAATGTACATTTTATATTAATGAAGTAGTACAGTGGAATGTAACATACCTGGAACAGCCAATCTACGTTCTGATCAATGTATTATTTATTCAACTCATTTTGCACGAAAGAGACTTGCTAGCTGCTTGTTAGAATACAACTGTTTATATTTTATCTTTTACTATGCTTATAATTTCTAATTTACTCTTAAAAACTTATATATTTAGTTAATACGTTTTTGGCGATTTTTATTCTGTATTCTGCAGAAACCGTACGTCATACTGTTTGTAAAAAAAACAATGATAAAACTTTATAGTAGGGGAGGGGAAAGTTAGGTTAAAAAGAAAAAATATTTTTCTATTTTATTTATAATTTATAGAATTAGAAAGAAAATATATTCAGAAAATTGCTTATTTCGGTCAGTTATTATTATATTTTAGACAACAAGGACTAAATCATTTAGTTTAGTGCAAAATAAAATATCTGCGAAGTTTAGTTAGGAAAATATGAAGGTTTATTTTTTTATATTTTAAAATGTTCCTACAGGCTTACCTTATCTTTGAATCGTCAGTGCTTTTTATGGAAGCTTCTTTGGGGTATACTAAGCATCCCCTATCTTAATCTGACAGATCGGAAGACATTTCAATGTTAAAAAAAAAAAATTTTTAACCCACCACGTGAGAAATCTGATTTCTATACCATGATAACTAGACACATGTCGGAAGCCTATACAAGCTTAATTTGACACGCTCGAGCTACTCCCAAGATCCCCTCTTCCCCTCCTCTTCTATTAGCACAGTATAGCAATATCCCTACAATATTGCTATACTGTGACTTTAGGGTGTGTGCGCTGTATAGAGTTCATTGTACTAGCGCTGAGAGAATTATTATTTTTTACTTTGGTATGAGTAAATTCATGACTGGGGTGCTTGCCCATAATAATCACGATACTGTAGTCTGCTCTACATCTATCCTAAACTTCAACGAAATTCGTCTAGTATTTTCGAAATGAAATGAAATGAAATATGAAATGAAATATATTTATTGCAAGAATGTACTGCATAACATAGGTCTTCAAATTACTGTTCTAAACATTCTGCCATCTGGGTGGCGTGCAAAACTCAAAGCAAACATTAAGAATAAATATTGAAAGTTACAAAACAAAGTCCATAATTATTAAATTACTGTTAAAATATCCATTAGAAGTCAAAATAAGTAAAATTCATGAAAATAAGTAAAATAGTCGGTATTGTGTTAAAATGTCAAAATTACACTAATAAATTCAAAAAGTAATTAAATCTTAAAGCTATTTACAATTATAATTCATATATTCTTGGATACTATAATTATTATTTTTAACAAAAAATTAAAACCGACTTCCAAGGTAAAACAATAATAACATCCTTATAATATGAACTAAAAAGTATTAAATAATGATTCCTATCTAATAGTGCCTTTTTCCGAATTCGGCTAAAACTCAACTATTTCTGTACTCAATCTTCATCATTTTGAAGTCGGTACCAGATGTATCTTCTGTTCTCTGACAGAATATTTGAAACTTTTAAAACTGGACTCGACTTCAACATTATGAAGATTGAGTACAGAAATAGTTGAGTTTTAGCCGAATTCGGAAAAAGGCACTATTAGATAGGAATAATTATTTAATACTTTTTAGTTCATATTATAAGGATGTTATTATTGTTTTACCTTGGAAGTCGGTTTTAATTTTTTGTTAAAAATAAGAATTTTACTCTTTTTAGTTACCTAGTAAGCAAACGCGGCATACGTAGCATACGTAGAATAATACACCTGTATATTATTCTACGTATCTTATTACAGTCACACTTACAAAATATTATAATATCAGCTGCAGTCTGCAAATAATTTTAAACAATACATTTAAAAAAATCGAAGTGAACACGTGTGACGTGCTATGTAGCCGGTCACCGGACTAGTTTCAATAGGCTGGCACTCGCTCGACTTGTCGCACACGCAGCGCACACTATAGGTATAGGTATAAGGTACTACCTCCGTGAGTAATTTGTATTCTGTGTATAGTACCCGGCCCGCGCGGCGCCCGCGGCGCGCCGCCTGCGCCGCTTGCTTGACAGCCCTGGCAGATATGCGATGCGATGCGTTATTATACTATGGACGCTAAACGCAATGCAAAAGGTTGAAATTAGGTTGTTTTCCAGAATATCTCGGCGAAGTGAAACAGAATGTTACATTATCGAAGCAACTTTAACTTCTCAGGAGTAATGTCAAATGTGTGCCTTATGTTCTGGAGATAAGGTTGAATTTGGTGTCATTGGTGACCCTGACGTGGTAACGATGATGATGATGATGATGATGATAATGATGATGGTGATGATGATGAATGTAATTTGCATAGTAGCATATGCTTTCAGTTCTTAAAACAGCGCCTAAACTCCCAAACTTGTATCTATAAGGAATCCGGAGTTCTCTTAGTAGCTTCGGAACCATAGTATACCTCGGTGCAAAATCTTACGTTTTGATAGCATATGCTTAGGATGCTTCTCAAAAAACCATATGTTTCCATATAAATTTCGAGGAGTTCCCTCGATTACTCATGGATCCCATCATCAGGTCACCACTTTTGTGAACATGGTACCAAATTGGAGTGAAACCTAATACAACAAAACAAAAATTTCGAAAATCGGTCCACAAACGGCGGAGTAATCGTTGAACATACAAAAAAAAATAAAAATAAAAAATATCCACAGCCGAACATAATATAACCTCCTCGTTTTTTGGAAGTCGGTTAAAAACTTTGAAGTCATTTTGATGCAAAAAGATATTGTTTTGTACAGAGTAGGTGCGTTCACTCCGTCATAACCACCAGCATTTGTTCATCTAACTTACTTCCTTACCTATCTTAAAAAAAAAAACCTTTTTCTTACTTTAATTCCAGCCTGGCGCGATTCAAGGCAAATGACATCCCAATTCTGATATTCGATCACGTAACGATCGGGACTGGCAATGCATTTCAAACTACCCTGTTTGATTTCACTCCAGTTTCAATCATAGACATAGAGAATTGGACTGAGCAATACCAAAGTGCATGGAAGAAAGAAAGCGATCATGCGGCCAATGAGATAGGCCCTAAGCGCCAACCCACACAAGCCACAACCACACATCGCAACGACAAAATGTCATCGAGCAGTATACGTGTGAATGGTGTCGCTGCAGCTTTTTGTAGTCGCATTGTGGTACCGACGAAATGCCGACGTGTTTTTTTTTTTATTAAATAAGGGGGCAAACGAGCAAACGGGTCACCTGATGGTAAGCAACTACCGTCGCCCATGGACACTCGCAACATCAGAAGAGCTGCAGGTGCGTTGCCGGCCTTTTAAGAGGGAATACGCTCTTTTCTTGAAGGTTTGCAGGTCGTATAGGTCCGCAAAAACTGCTGGTGACAGTTCATTCCAGAGTTTTACAGTGCACGGCAGAAAGTTACGCGAAAAACGCACTGTGGAAGACTGCCACTCATCAAGGTGATGAGGATGGTATGTTTTTCGCGTGGGACGATGGCGAAAAGTTGCAGATGGTATGATTCCGAACAATTCCTCAGAGCACTGAGGAGTGCTCTGAGGAATTGTTAATACAACCGATATAGGTTGCAGAGTGAAGCTACATCTCGGCATAATTCCAAGGGGTCCAAGCTATTTGAAACGCTATGGCAGTCAACAATTCGAGCAGCCCTTCGTTGGATACGATCCAGAGGGAGCAGTTGGTATTTTGGCGCCCCTGCCCAGAGATGAGAACAATATTCCATATGAGGCTGAACCTGCGCCTTGTAGAGTTGTAGGCGTTGGTCCGGATTGAAGTACTGTCTCGCTCTGTTAAGAACACCAAGCTTCTTCGAGGCTAATTTGGCCTTACCCTCTAGATAATATCGGAACTGGACTTCGCTCGATATGTTGAGGCCAAGTATCTCAATGCTAGGGGAGATGGTTAAAGATGTGCCCTCGTGGTTGCGTTGTCGCCAGTGGTTGCGATGTGGTTGCGATGTGGTTACGTACAAAAGTCAATGAAACGGAGGGGTGGTAAGAGCGCGGGCGGTGTGCGCGCACTGTCGTTGCATCGACGCGACGTTGTGGTTGCGATGTGGTTGCGACGTGGTTGAGACGTGGTTGCGATGTGGTCGGCCGTGGTTGCGTCTGACAAGTTATTTGACAAGTGGTCGACAACGACTGCAAAATGTGGTACGTGTGAATGGTCCAGTTCATTTAAAATACGAAATACAGGCATCCATTAGACGGTAGGTTTTGCTGTCAGTTTTACCACAGTCATGACTGTGACTGATGGGTAACCTACCGTGTAAGAGCGTGACTGACGGTGATTGACGAAAATCTGGATACATTCATCAGTCCATCAGTTACCATCAGTCAAACATAATTCATGATCGATGGAATTGACTGACGAGGAACCTACCGTGTAATGGATGCCATACGCCCGACCACGTGGTGTAGTTGTGGTGTGGCTGTGGTTGTCGTGTGGTTGTGGTACGTGTGGGTTGGCCCTAAGGCTACATTGCGGCACCTATACTGTACTCGGCGAAACATAACGGTAGCAGTCATTGACTCCCTGTCAAAAACTTGTCATTTTCTATACAAACAACATCTGGCACTTCATTGTCAATCGCGGTTTATATAGAATTCTACGAATAATAAAAACTAAGGAAGAGTAACTCCGTCAAAAACATGCTCCAAAATACTTGTCAAAAAATGTACCTTAGGTTCACTTTTCATACATTTGCAATATTTAGGTGACCTTGAGCGGTATAAAGGCTGACGTTACATGACAGTTCGAATGGAACCAAATTTAAAACTGTATTAGTATGGGAGTTACGTTTCCTTAGGTTTTATTATTCGTAGATAGAATATGACAAGCTTTTGACAGGGAGTCAATGGCCGCTACTGCCATGTTTCTCCGAGTACAGTATAGCCGCAAATAGAATATCAAACACCCAGCCGCCCTTCCACCGCGGCGCACGCTGTGCAGTGTGAACGACCACGCGGCGCACGTTTTTATTACTTTGACTACGTCAATTCGTGCGTAGTGTGTCCGTGGGTTGCAGTGGACACAGTCACATATATTTTCTTGCAAAGCGAAGCTTGACGCACGTGCGTAGTCTCTCCGTGCGCTGCGGTAGACTGGCGGCTTTAAGAGCCCGGGTTACCCTCGAAATTCTCATACATACGTAATACCAAAATCATTTTCTCATACGAAAATATTTAACATGTTTGAGTTATTTTTCAGCTTAAAATAGTAATTACCTAGGTTCCTGTACAAAAATTAATTTCAAAATATTTAAACACTAAGAAAAATGGTTTTGTGTATAATTTTTTTTTACTAAATATACTACTAAATATTTAAACACTAAAAATAGAGTAAAACACTAAAAAATAGAGTAAAACATTAAAAAATATATACATAAATATTAAATTTACTATAAAATATATCAACTCTAAAAATATTTTTTAGTATTTAAATATTTTGTAGTAAATTTACTATTTATTTATATATTTTTAGTGTTTTACTCTATTTTTTTGTGTTTAAATATTTAGTAGTAAATTTAGTAAAAAAAAATTATACACAAAAATTCTTTTTTATTGTTTAAATATTTCGAAGTTAATTTTTGTTCAGGAACCTAGGTAATTACTATTTTAAGCTGAAAAATAACTCAAACATGTTAAATACTTTCGTATGACAAAATGATTTTGGTATTACGTGATTTCGAGGGTAGCCCGGGCTCTTAAGCCGCCATTCCACCGCGGCGCACGCTGTACACGGCCACGCGGCGCACGAATTTATTACTTTGAATGCGTCAATTCGTGCGTAGCATGTCCGTGGGTTGCAGTGGACACAGTCACATATTATATTTTCTTGCAAAGCGAAGCTTGACGCACGTGCGTAGTCTAACCGTGCGCTGCAGTGGACTGGCGGCTTTATGCTTATCTATCTTACATTCATCATATTTTACATTGTAGCCATGTTATTGTAATTGCTATATTTTGATTCATACTATACTCCGTGGTCCAGTAGTTTAGAGCGTGTCTCGATTCCCACGTTGGAAACATTATTTACAAGTTTGGTTAGGACAATGCAGGCTGATCACCTGATTGTCTGACAAGTAAGATGATCCATGCGTCGGACGGGCATGTAATAATCGCTCCTGCGCCTGATCTCTCGCCACTCGCCAGTCGTGTCGGTCTTCCGTCCCAATGGGCTATGGGAGAAAAGGAAGAGAGTGACGCTCTTGCGTACTGCACACACTTGGGCACTATAAAATTACTCCTGCTTAACTGGCCTGATTTCAATGAAACCGGCCATCGTCCTTCTTGTAGATCTGTAAGACAAAGACAACGTTGCTCGCTCGTTTCTTACACGTTCCTCCTCTTTTGAAGTTTAAAGTTAAATAAACAAGGTTTTATCTATTTCTCTAAGTCTATGGTTTGAATACAGATGCGGACAGCACGTAACAATAATTTACCCAACCAAATTGTGGAAGTCCTTACTTGGACAATCGTGAATTTGAAAATACTTGTATTTTTTTAAAAAACAATTCAGTTCCCTTTGTATTCTTTTTTTTTATATTTTTAAACGTGTTTCACATATTTAAAAACTTTATAAAAGCATTTTTATGTATCAACGTACATCCATGAGCTAACATTATTAATGTAAAAGTCAAATAATCAAACCACTAAACTGGTTTTAATGAGACCGTAAGCAGATAATTTGAATCTCGGAAAATTACATAGAATACTTTTATTACATAAAAATGTAAGGTTCCCGTGCGATGAACGAATTCAGCATAACGGAGTTGCGGTCATCAACTAATATAATCCATATCCATACTAATATTATAAATGCGAAAGTGTGTCTGTCTATCTGTCTGTCTGTTATCTCTTCACGCCCAAACCGCTGAATACTAGGAGATACTTTTAGTCCCGGAAAAGCACATAGGATACTTTTTGTCCCGGAAAAATGTACGGTTTCCGCGCGATAAACGAAATTTGGCACAACGAAGTTGCGGGCATCATCTAGTTTAATAAAATATTATATTTAAAATAGTCTATATCTTTCCTCATAGTCTACGCTACTTCTGTTATATTATAATGAACCTACTTATTGAAAGCAAACAAATATTTCCTGCTCAAAGATAGTACTGACCCTGGACAAAGATTGAACATGAAAAGTTGAGTAATCTCCTCTGACTGTAGAGATTAGCGGCTATATAAGAAGCTTAGCGCCGCAGTCGTCTTAAGCCGCTAAAAGAACCGGCTAAGGTAAACTTATGCGGTTCGTCACAACTTCAAGGATTACTGTTTGTATTGACGACACGACAAACTCAGCAGGGCCTGTGTCGTCAATTTGGAGTAGGCTAGAGTGGACTGTATCTTGAGGGTTCAGTCCTGAAGAAGGTAGGGTACAAGTAGAAGAGAAACACCAGGTGAAATTTGGTACTGCAGTGCGGTCTTGCGGTTGCGGTGCGGTCTTGCGGTCAATCTTTATGTAACAAACAATTTAATACTTGAATAAACTTTTAAATTCTTGTAGAGATTTAGTTTATTTGGTCGTTTTAAGTGTTCCGTACCCAAAGGGCAAAACGGGACCCTATTACTTATAAGACTTCGTTGTCTGTTCGTCTGTCCGTCTGTCTGTATGTCTCCAGGCTCAAGGCTGTAACTAAAGAATGGTAATAGCTAGAGAGTTGACATTTTCACAGATTATGTAATTTATAATAATATGTTTCCTCTATAACAACAAATACTAAAAACAAAATAAAATTTAAGCATGTTCAAATTTATATTAACTATAACATTCTGGCAATAAAGACATTTGAATTTGAATACAATAATCGTGATTTTTTGGCCTTTTTCGCTCTATGTCGACATGGCATGGCAACAGATGGGCACCTTAAAAATTCATGAAATCTTCAATTAAAATATGTGCAAATTAATTACTAATAAGAAAATTAAAGTAAAATTAAGATATTAGGGCGGCTCCCATACAAGAAACACAAATTTTGGCCTAATTTTGCTCACTACACTACACAAAAATAGTACGGAACCCTTCATGCGCGAGTCCGACTCGCACTTGGCCGATTGTTACTATTGTTTGAACCGATGTTTAAGTACACTAACATGATGTACTATCACTATCCCGTAATGTTTCGCGCTAACTCCCTTTTCCTCAACCTTCGATACTTTGCCATCTTTGACAGCCGGCACCCCTTATTTGTGGCCAGATTTAATTAGGCACACCTTTATTATAATAATAAGAGGAAAATAAGCTTCCATTTGATATATAAAAGATCAATATACGTTATGGATGCAAAAATGTATCGGAATGGTACCTGTTCACACCTGGTTACCATAGGGTTGCGGCCGGGTGCCGGATTTTTCTAAATCTCTATACTCATTGCCATGAAATGAACGATGTTTGCTATCAATACCTGATGATTACATTTTATCCCGCAAACTCAATTTTTCAAAAATTTTTTAAAAATATTTGCGGCCACATTTGGACTGGCACCCCAGTAGAAATATGTTCTCCTTATCATAAATATTTGTAAAAATGTGGTTTTAAGCGTGTACTCGATACCTGCACAGTTCTGCAGCCGTATCTCGTACTATCAAATAATGTCTTATTTTATGTTTGCCAAGCAGAGATTTTGGGAGCCCTTAAATTTAAGAAGCATTTTAGAATCCTTGTAATTAAAATACCCACATGACGTAATTAATAATAATTAATAAAGGGCATTTACTCAAACAAGATGGTCGCCCACAGAGAAAAATTCTGATGCCTAATCACTGACGTCAAACGTATCAATTTTCATAATTTACTGCTTAATTACGGCATGTCTCACTACCCTTTACTGAATATGAATATTCAGTATCTTTGCTTTTAGCGCTGCATAGTTTTAGTCTCTAATCAGTACTATAAATAGTTTACTTTACGAGTAATAGACGCAACTGTTATAACTAGATTTTTTATTATTTAAAGAGTATTTTGTTTAAATAGAGAACTTTTATCGTATTTAAATTTTGAGATCTTTTCACTTGGTACTGAAGTATTTTAATTCGCTATAAATAAGGTTACATTAAGCATATCCAGAGTTAGGACAAGTAGATGTTTTCCTAAAAACTACATTTTTAGAAAATTACTATCAAATATGTCATTTCAATGAATTAAACTTAAATGTTTTTTTCTCTTGCTTTTAGAAAAAAGAAAATATTCCATCTTTTGTGAGCGAATTTCTATAAGCTTAGTTACGGCGTAGCAAAAGTGCTACGACGTAGCGCTCTACGATTTTATGCCGTAGCAGTCAATTCAAAAAGTACGCTGACTTAAAGGGCCCTTAAGTACCCAGCAAACGATCAATTTTGATAAACATGTTTGATATAATTTACGTTTTCATCAAACAGCAGCGCAGACGATCAAACGTGCATCAAACAAGTTTGTCAAACAATTAGCTAGAATCGGTTTGAGATCATGAGATCTTGTTTGACAAATACAGCGGTACACGTTCAAACACGTTTGTCAAACGTTACGCAAATCCAAATTTTCTTCAAACAGGTCAAACACGTAGTTTGTTTGACAAACGCTTCAAACAAAGCTGTGTACACTATCAAGCTGTTTGACAAACACGTCAAATTTGACAAACAATTTGATCGTTTGCGGGGTACTTTAAACTTAAACTAAATATACGGTACGATTCGTCTATACGATCGATCGTGACGATTGATCGCATCAAAAATATCGCTCATATTTGATTAAGTAAATCGTTAATCGTTGACATATCGATTCGTCGTTTCGATCGGTTTGACGCGACGGATCGTACAGATAAATCTTACCGTGTATGGGGCCCTTTAGTCAGCATAATTTTTGGACACCAAACAATTTTGCATACCATAAAGGTAATAATATATAGGTATATTAACTTTATGGTGCATACCCACTTCTTACAATCTCTTCTCTCTTCTTTATACATCTACACAAATTTTATAAATGCGAAAGTATATCTATCTGTATGTCTGTTACCTCTTCACGTTTAATCCACTAAACCGATTTTGATGAATTTTGTTATTCAAATGAGTCCCGAGAAATTACATATAGGATTTTTTTTATGAAATAAGGGGGCAAACGAGCAAACGGGTTACCTGATGGAAAGCAACTTCCGTCGCCCATGGACACTCACAGGTGCATTTCCGGCCTTTTAAGAGGGAATAGGGTAATAGGAAGGGTAGGGATGGGAAGGGAAAGGAATAGGGGAGGGTAGGGAAGGGAATAGGGTAAGGCATCGGGCCTCCGGTAAACTCACTCACTCGGCGAAACACAGCGCAAGCGCTGTTTCCCGCCGGTTTTCTGTGAGAACGTGGTATTTCTCCGGTCGAGCCGGCCCATTCGTGCCGAAGCATGACTCTCCCACGAAGGATAGGTTTTTTTGTTCCGTTTTTTGTTCGCGTGATAAACAAAGTTTTTTTAACATGCGGGAACCGTGATTTGCGGGCGTTATCTATTGATAATAATCGGCTAAATTAGAATCCACAATATTTAATCTACATCATATATTTCATTTAAGCAACTCCCTTTTCAATTAAGTACAATAACACTATTCTGAGTAGTCAAATTGTACAATTCCAAGCGGTCCTTAGAATTGCTGAGTTAAGTATTCACGAAGTTTGTCGAGGACATTTCTCTGTGTGTGAGTTATGTTTGTCCATAAATCATTCTCAACTCCACACGCAAACAATATATTTTACAAAAACGTCAAAGTTTTTGGCCAAATGTTAATCGATATTTTCCTTTTGTAAAATTAAAATTAGGTATTTTGACTAAATGATCGTCCCAGACGAAAATGACTAGTTTCGAATTTTGAAACAAATGTTTCGATAGTGGTTTGAAAAAACCCATCAATAAGAGCCTTCTTTTGCCACAGATATTTTAAATCGATTGTGCCAAATGGTAATGAAAAGTTCTATAATTTCGAGTTTTGGACCAAATGTTTTGACTGGTTTAAAAAAACCTAGCAAGAACAACCTTTTGCCACATCATGTAAAAATAAGAAAATAAAAATGTGAACGACATTAATAATTAATAATCCTCGTTTTAATCATCCTCATTACAATCCTCGTTTAAAAATAAATGGCAAACATTTAAAAAGTAAACATTTTAATCCAACTTTGCACTAAAAAAATACCATCAGTGTTCTTAAAACCATATTTTACACCCATATTATATAGGTCATAACAAGGGCCATTACAATTTCAATTGTTTGAAGAGGCTCAGGCGAATGTAAACGGAACATTAAGGAGCTACATCGCATATGGGACGGACCGGTAATGCGAATTTAAATGTTTGTACCTGTATTTATAGCCTATGTCCATTACTTACGAGTATGGACATAGTCCCAATGAAAAGATTTCATATTTTACTTTAGAAATCTGCTTTTCATTTCTCTTATCATTTGATAATAATAATTTTTCTTTTTTTTCTCGACAACGGCTGCAATTTTTTTATGATGATTTGTAATTTGGCGTGCGAAAAAATAACGATCAAGCTACAGCTTATAAAAGGAAAACCACGAATATTTAGATACTCTTTCTGTTTCTTTAATTCTGAGGAAATATTCCGAGTCCTTTTAAAAAAATAGTTACATATTATTGAAACTAGAAATCAACCTAAAAAACTCACAAAACATTGAACTTTACAAGAGCTCTTAAAACATTATATCATTAAGCCAGAAATCATTCGTTGCTCATCAAAAAATAAATAAAACAGCAGCTCATCATTCGTATTGCTATCAAAACAATAGAGGTGAATATTCATATTGTAAAATGTAAACAAGAGACGGCCATTACATTGTCTGGGGCCTGGGTCAGCCAAGCCACTGATTTTACAGCCCACGTTAGGGAACGTACCCGAACTACGTGCTGTGATTAGGAGGGGGAAAACCCCACTTTTTTATTTACTACTAGATGCACCCGCTACTCCGTTGCGCAAAAATCCGTTTAACGCGCGGGAACCGTTTTTTTCAGGGATAAAAAGTATCCTATGTCCTTCCTAGGACTCAAAATATCTCCATACCAAATTTCAACAGAATTGGTTTAGCGGTTTGGGCCTGAAGAGGTAAAAGACAGACAGACACACAGAAAAACAGACACACTTTGTATTTATAATACCAAGTATGGATTTCGCCTAAAAGAGCCTTGTAGAGAGAGCTATAATAATAATATAATAATATCTATGGACGCTTCACACCACGTCAGTCTGGCCCCGTGGTAAGTACCTGAAGGACTTGTGTTACGGGTACCAGACAATGGAAATATATTTAATATTTTTATACTATACATATTATATTTAAGATTTTTATTATAATATGATACACATATTTAATACACATCCATGACCCGGGAACATTGAAAACTTTTTGTTCCGTCGGCGGGATTCGAACCCGCGACCTCCGGCTTGAGCTACCGACAGCCCACCCACTGAGCCACAGAGATTGTCATTCAACTTTACTATCAGTGTTATAACTTCACTTCGAAGTTCAAGACATATTAAACCTTCACCTTTGTGTGAATAATGGATGGTCTGCAGGCAATTTCCCCTCCCTCAATATACTGCCCACGTCCGAAACTTGAAAGAACTATCCCTCGATGATCTGAGGTTTCCGCAGACGATGCCACCGACGCACGACACTGCCCAAGGTTGATTTTACTGGCCATTATAATGGCCAGTAAAATCAACCTATTGGGTAGACCTTTGGTTCGCACTCGTAGAGGGTGCAGGTTCAATCACGGGTGGAGGCGTGTACTAGTGAGACATTTTCAGATCTTAATTACACAGTACGGACTCTCGTACGGTAAAGGAAAACATCGTGCGGAAACCCGCACATAGTTGGTCCCAGACGTATTGACCAGTTCTTTCCTCTGGACTAGGCCGACTATGCTGCGAGAAAGCCGAGCGCTTGGGCAACCATACGGACATTTAAAAAATCCTGTATTACCATAATATTGTAAATCCGAAAGCATCTGCCTGTTTCTTGTATTGTATTGGCCACACTAGCATGGGTGTGGATGGATATCATTCATACACACATTTTGTCTCGGAAAAGGACATACTTAATAATAATAATAATTATTATTATAATAATAAGGGGGTGAAGCCGGTCCCTCCTAGTTGGTGTCCCCGGGCAACACTTGGGTGCGCCACCCCACTCTCTTCGGGGTGAGGTACCCACGTGGCTGATCATCGGTTCTTTCTTTCTCAATACTATCTTTTCATCACCTTTTTATTTGTCACTCCTTGTTTTTGCATCGTTTTTGTTGTTTTTCTTTTGTCTAATTTTCACCACCTTTATTTCGTCTCCCGCTACCTTTCCGTTTTTGTTAACTCTTCCTAATTAGTTTTAATATATTGTAGAAAAATGCGACTACGTAACAGAAATATTCTACCAGGTACCCCAGGCGGGTACCGGCGCTAAAAGCAATGGAGAATCCCGCCCCGGGCCTTCGGGTCCGGGCTGTCCCTCGCATTCTGGGGGGGCACCGTATCGCATCCTACTACCCAGTCTAGTACTGCTGCAGAGAACAATAACTATCAAACAATAAGCAACACTTACACATATCCTTCATCACCTACCTCATCTGTCATCTTATTTCCATCCCTCCACTCATCACCACAGTCATTCATGCTCAGTAACTCATGCTCATCACGATCCACTACATTATCACCAATGTCAGGCGATGTTACACAGGATGCAATAGCTTCTAATCCTGTGCCCATTCCTGACATCACGCCTTTTACGAGTCATTCTCAATATAGTAATCCGAATACCGTAGACCACAATACTCTTATACAACCTCATCTCACAAACACCCAAGTAAGAAGTGTTTTGCAGGACATGCTTCCTCCAACCACCCTTGCTGGAAAAAGTAGACAACGGATGAAATGGACTGACCAAATAAATAGAGAACTTCTCCGTTGCTACTACATCGTCACATCATGCGAATCGAACCTCACAGCATTCAGGCCATCACTCCATAAAAAATTTGCAGAAATTTTCCCCGAACTGAGCCATTTATCTGAGCAAAGACTAGCTGACCAAATCCGTGTCATACATCGCAATAAAAGAATACCAAGCCCTGAAAGAACCAAAATCAAAATAGCAGTTGCAAACACTTTAGATTATTCCGACGGACAGAATAATAACAGACAGACAAACTCACTACCAACGCACAGACTCACTAGCCAACATCAAACGGACGATCCAATTGTTTATTCTATTCTACCCGCAAATCATCAACCCATCTCCTTACGAAACTCGTTTGAAAATATAGAATATACAATCACGCAAGAAAAAATTGAAGCTAACACGTCACCTGCTGTAACTGCTGATGAAACAGTAACTCGCAACATCGAACTAGCTTTCACAGAAATGTTAATTAAATACGCCGAAATAGATCCTACACTTAGACCCGTAATCCCGAAACTCCAAATCACACGCCACATAATAAAAACAGTAAATATATTAAACAAGTTACTCGGAAAACATTTAGAAGAGAAAGAAACGTCTGCGTTAGAAGATATATTAGGCTATTTATTGTGCTGCAATTACAGCTACAACTTTACATACCAAACCAAATAACCTTCCTGAAAAGAGATTAATAGACAAAACAATAGATCAAAAATATCCAAAATGGCAATTGCGAATCGAACATAGAGTTACAAAATTACGGCAACAAATTGGACAGTTCACCCAGTACCTTCAAGGAAATCTTTCCAATAAAAAAAGACAAAAAATAAACCCTAACAATCTTACCGATAGTCAAGTGACGGATTTATTAGATAATTTAAAACAAAAACTTCAAGCCCAATCAAAACGACTCCGCCGACTCAAAATCAGTAATGCTAGAAGAAATGACAACAAACTATTTACAAGCAATCAAAAAATATTTTACCAAAATCTAAATTCTGAAAATATTACAATCACACAACCACCTAACATAGATGAGCTTAATGACTATTGGGAGACTCTATGGTCCAAATCAGTCCATCACAATGAACAAGCCTCATGGCTTGTGACCGAAATAAATGAATGCCAGAATATTATCCCAATGCCCGAAATCGTTATAGATGTCAATGATGTCACGAATGCAATAAAGAAAACTTTAAATTGGAAGGCGCCAGGACCAGACAAAATTCAAAATTATTGGATAAAATATTTTACTACAACACATCGTTACATAGCCAAGGCATTCAATTCAGCTATTCAGGATCCAAATACAATACCTCTGTTTATGACTCAAGGAATAACATACCTAAAGCCCAAAAATAAAAATGATACCAAAACCCCAAGTAAATACCGTCCAATCACCTGCCTACCAACCCTTTATAAACTACTTACCTCAATAATTACACAAAAACTAAACACACATATCATAAAAAACAAAATAATCCCGGAAGAACAAAAAGGATGCACCAAGGGTTCCATGGGCTGTAAAGAGCAACTGATTATCGATACACAAATACATAATCAAGCTAAACAAGACCATAGGAATCTTTATCACTCATACATAGATTACCAGAAAGCTTTTGATAGTGTCCCACATTCACGGTTGATACAGGTTTTACAAATATATAAAGTGAATAACAATTTAATACATACAAATTTCTGAAGCACCTAATGCTCACTTGGTCCACCAAACTCAATCTATAAACAACAGAGGTGGGCTCTCAGTACATCACCAATTAAAATAAAACGCGGCATCTTCCAAGGTGACTCACTTAGTCCTTTATGGTTTTGTTTAGCATTAAATCCATTATCTAAAATACTCAATAGGTCAAATTATGGATATTTTATTAGACAAAGTAAATAAAATTAAAATCACTCATCTGCTTTATATGGACGACATTAAAATATACGCAATTGACAGGCAACAGTTAGAACACCTATTAAAATTAACCGAAATATTTAGCACTGATATTCACATGACATTCGGAACTGACAAATGTAAAATTAACAGCATTCTCAAGGGCAAACACATACATACAGAACCACTTGATCTAGAACTACAAATAGGAAAAATAGACAGTATGCAAGCAAAAGACAGATACAAGTACCTAGGATATATACAAAATACAGCATTAGATCATAAAAAAATTTAAAAAACATTAAAAATAAATACAAACATATGCTAAATAACATTTTAAAGACACAGTTGTCAGGCCGTAACAAAATTAAAGCTATAAACACCTATGCCATTTCTATACTGACGTATTCATTTGGAATTATCAGGTGGTCCGACACCGAATTAGAAGCTCTCAACACCGCAACCCGAACTGCTAGCTACAAAAATAATATTCATCACATCCACTCAGCAGTAGAAAGATTTACAATAAAGAGGGCCCAAGGTGGACGTGGTGTAATAGAGATAAAAAAATTGCATTACAGCCAAATAGATAACCTTCGGAAATATTTTAAGACAAAAGCTACCACAAGCCCACTTCATAAAGCCATCGTAAGCCTACCCTATTCTGGAACACCCCTACAGCTAAATAATGACCAATTTGACCCGATAAATAAAATAACTAAAGATATACAAAAAATAGAAAAATGAAAGAGCAAAGCTCTTCACGGCAAATTTCCCTACCAACTTAATCAGGACCACATAGATCAAGCTGCATCTTTTACTTGGTTAACTAAAGGTAACATTTATAGCGAAACAGAAGGATTCCTTGTAGCAATACAGGATCAAATTATCAAAACTCGTAACTACTCAAAATTTATTCTCAAAGAACCCATAGAAACCGACAAATGTAGACTATGCCACCAAATCACTGAAACAATATACCATATTACCGGAGGATGCAGTGCATTAGCAAATAAAGAATATACTCACCGCCACGACAATGTAGCTAAGCACATACATCAATTAATAGCAATTAAGTTTAACCTTATAGACCAGGGGTCACCAAATGGCGGACCACGGTCCGCATCCGGACCGCCGACCCATTGTGTGCGGACCTTAAGCATGTTCGAAGATGAACTTCGTTAAAAATTAATTTCGGTCTCGACATACTGATGAACATGTAGCAACAAAAATTGACACTTTTCTCATTGATACAAACAATATATGTCTTTGTAATTTTCGTAATTCCATTTGTTTTTTTTTTTTTTAATGTGTGGACCGCGAAGGTAATTTTATTTCTTAAAACGGACCCCGAGCGAAACTAATTGGTGACCCCTGATATAGACACACACACACCGTAGTACAAATACAAACCATGTAAAGTTCTAGAAAACGACACAGTAAAACTCTACTAGGATCGGGATATCATCACAGACAGAACCATTCTCAGCAATAGACCAGACATAACCCTCACAATAAAATCTGAAAAAACCACTTACCTTATAGACGTCGCCGTTCCGAACACCAACAACCTGCAACAGAAACATAATGAGAAAATCCAAAAATACATACCGCTTGCCAATGAAATCAAACAAATGTGGCATCAAAACACTGTAAAAATAGTCCCTATAGTCATCTCCTCCACCGGAGTTATTCCAAAAACACTCGCCGTTGCACTTAAATCTCTTGACCTTCACAAAAACACATATTATATACAGTTACAAAAATCAATTGTTATAGATACTTGCTCTATAGTTCGCCGCTTCCTCAATTCATCTTCATCCTTTCCAACATATTCTCATAGCAACTAAACTTCACACTTCATGAACAGGATACTTGGCAAATGCCCGTACCTGCTCCATTCTGAAGGTGAAAACCAAGACAAAACTTAAAATAAATATAATAATAATAATAATAATTTATTGAAACAACAATACATACATCTGTTACAAAATATTTTTACAGGTACATTAAGTATATTATTTAAGATTACAGACGTTTTACTGCCGAGTTTCTTTGATGTCTGCACTAGGCTGAGCCTGTCCTGCAGATCACCAAAATAGTATCTTAATTAAAAATAAAAAAATTAAAACAAAGTTTTAAGTGAGTGACTAAAGTTACTAAAAGTTATAAAATTTTAAATATTATCATTACCGCGCTGCGTTCTGTGTGTGTATGTGTGTATATATATATATATATATATATATGTGTGTGTGTGTGTGTGTGTGTGTGTGTGTGTGTGTATTTATGTGGCTAAACGGATTTTCACATTTGAGGTATCGTTAGATTTGTCTTAATAGCCCTGTTCTAAGATAGGTGACATTAAGAAAAAACCAAAATGGCGGATGTTTGACGCCATATCGTGAGGTAAACAAAAATAAAAATAGTGAGGTAAACAAAAATAAAAATAACAAAATACCAAGCATATCGAGTGGGGTATCAAAATAAAGAATTTTAAACACTTATTCTAAATATGTATATAACTTGCAGTTTTAATATTAAATCGAACGATAAATCTACACTAATAGTACAAAGAGGAAAGATTTGATTTTTTGTTTGTTGGGCTCGAAAACTACTGGACCGATTTGAAAAATTCTTTTACCATTGGAATTCTACATTATTTTTGCTGAACATAGGCTGAATTTTATTTTGGAAAAAACAAGGTTCGGTAAGATATTTGGGTTCTTCGGACGCAAGGTGTAAAAAGTCAACCAGAAAAGTTACTTATTTTACGTACGCTGCCTAAACTAAAAAAGATAGAACCACAAAATCCTAAGTAATTATAGAACTTACAAATATCTACAAAAAAGTCCGTGACATCCTAAACCTATCTATGTCGAGTGAGGCACAATAACCATTTTTTTATTTAAAAATCTTGAAAATTTTTTGGACTACATTTAAACGCGTTTATTTTACTTCTTTTAATCCGTATCAAAATAAATTATTCCATTACTAAGTACAGTTTATGTAGATAATATTTGGTCTTTGAATGAATAAAATTGGACATTTAGTTTTGAAATTATGGCGAAATTAAAATATATCGTTAGTTGGCGTCACCAAGGCGGCGCGCCCGCGTGCAATCTGTGCAGGGTGCAGCCTGCGTAGTGCGTATAATGACTGCGTCGCGTCGTCGATGTTAGTGTCGGAGTCAGTGAATTGACCTGGGAATCATTTTGCTGACCGAGTCTTTCCAGGGTATGCCTTTTGCAGAGCTCACGCGGGCGGAGCCGCGGCCGACCGCTAGTAATAAAATAAGAAAAACCAAAATCCGCCTGCATGTATAAATCCAATATTAATTAAAAATTAACTGAAATTACTGAAACAAGATGAAAATTCAATGACAAAGTATTTAAAAAAAACAATGATTTGGTACTTAAAACTAGAAACATACATTTTAAAATGTAGAAGAAGAAAGAGGATAATAAAATGCAGTCGGAGGCATAATATTTTATGATTTATGAATTAATGATAAACTTGGTGCGACATGCCTCCGACTGCATTTTATTATCCATTTTCTTCTACATTTTTCTATGTAACCTTCTATTTATCCTGGCATGAAACTCGTAAGCAAGAGTCGTATCAATTAAAACATGGATTCGATGCCTCCGGCAGAATTAGGTCTTGTTTCGTTCTTTTTAGTTAACATTTTTTGCAGTCGGGTTTTTTTATTTTTAATTAATTTATTCTTTTATTACGATACGACGCGTTTTCTACGTTACTTACTACGATAGTTCCAGCGCAACTAGTGATTATCTGAGTAAAAAAGATTTAAGGTTCAGGATATCACACAAAGTTACCGTGTGTGGCTTTTTCACGTTTAAAATTCTTAACGGATTCTGAACTCTTCTAAGAGTTCTTCTGAATTCTACTAAGAGACCCAGGATAGACCTACATCAGTTTTTTAAATGTACAGAGCATAACCATTTTTTGTGCACTAAGGGTCAATTAATACGGCCACAGAACACTAATACTACTAACGGAGCATACGGCTAACGTGGCTAGCCCAATCCCACTTTAGCTTAGCCGCCTTAACTCCTACGTCCGTGATTTTTGTTTGTGAGCGCAGTATTGTGTTTTTTTTTGTCCAGAAGACTTACTCCCAACTTATTGCTCTCTATTGCTCTTTGGCAAACCCCGAGTTGGCACTTTTGCGAATCGGTCAATGACCAAGTTTGCGCACGTGGACGGACGGTTGACGGGCAGAATACAGTGAATACACAATCATGTCCACGAGTCTGCGCTTCAGGGAGATTGGTAAGTCTCCCTTCATCAGTTTCTTCGTGGACCTACCTCTTCCGGCGTTTTCGATTCGGCGATCGACTTCCTTTCCTTGTCTATTGTCAAAAAAAACTAACAGGCCCGAGTATGTCTTTCTCGTCTACCACGACCCTAGCCGCCCTACGTCTCGTGCTGTTGGTCATCAGTCTTGTGTTTTGGCTGTTCATTATAATTCCCAAATAAACTGCTCGATAAAATTAAAGCGTAATATTGCACAATACATTTGATCGTCTAGGGGCCGGTTTAGTAAAGCTGGAAACATAATTATTATTATCTGACGCGTCCGTTGTCGCGGCTGGCGGACGCGGCTTGTTTCTATCTGATTAATACAGAATCTACATGGCGCAAAAATATCCGCCACAGAATGTCCGCGGACGGTACCTATATGAACGTGAAACATTAGCGGCGTCCGTAAGCCGTGGCTTACGGACGCGTCCAATAAATTGTTTCCAGCTAGTCTTGGCCGTTCGGTTGGATTTGATAAACGCGACCAAATAACGGAGGTTCGCCATTTGCCTGTGAATCAATTTCTTTGATAGTACATTGTATACGGCACTAGAGGGCGTTGTCGGGTGGCTACATCGCGCTATCGCTTGTACGATCGTCCGTATAGATATCAAGGGTTCGTTTCTGTGCCCGTGAATTGTGTTACAAATTACATTAATTTTTGAAAATCCTGTTTCGCGATAACTCGCACGAAGCAGAATAAAATAAATTTGGTCGACCTCCGCCTCGAGCACAAGCCGCGAAGACGACGCGACAGGTACCATCTACCATTCATAAATTTATTAGTTATTATTATTATTATATTATGAGGGAAAAAAATGCGTTTTGCCTTGGAACCTTAAACATTAATTTTTGTTTATTAATAACTAGATAACGCCTGCAACTCCGTTGCGCTAAAACTCGTTTATCGTGCGGGTTCCCGCACGATAAACGAGTTTTCCCGGGACAAAAAGTATCCTATGTCCTTTCCCGGGACTCAAAGTATCTCCATGCCAAATTTCAGCAAAATTGGTTTGAGCGTGAAGAGGTAACAGACAGACAGACGGACAGACTTTTTCGCATTTATAATATTAGTATGGAAGTATGGATATGGATAATTAGTAAAGATCAATTATAAATTAATTGTCTACCTGTTGATATTCCATTTTCTTCTGTCGAGTAAAATAGAGCAAAATAATCATTGCTTCACATTTATAATTTTAAAGTTAATTAAAATTTTCAATCAGGTTTTCTAGTATCACCTTGAGATATTTCTGTAGTAACAAAATAAGTCTACCTGTGGCGTGAGGTGCGGTATAATACATTTGTATTAAAGGATTCGTTTGTAAACTGAAATATCAAGATTCGTGTTTAGACTAGAGTCGTATTATCTATGATTTCGATATCAAGAATAAGCTCGACCACCGCACCACTCTAGGAAAGTCTAAGGTTGGGAAAAAAGTCTTTTTGCATTATAGCTGACTATCGCATATTGTATGAACTTGTCATAAAATCTCTTGGGCTATACCAATAATTGTATCTGGCTGATTTTGGTATCATTAAAAAATAAAACGTTTTAATTTTACAGAAGACAATTCAAATTAGTTAAGAAGGTAAATATGAGATTTTCAGTTGTTTTTCATGAGTGATTCTGAAGAAATTCGATTTTTGAGAGAAAGCGGCCGGAATTAATCAACAGAAGGGGTGTAGTTTTTCACCATGATAACGCTAGATCTCACACATCTTTAGCTACTCAGTAAAAATTACGGGAGTTTGGTTGGGACCGTTGGGGGTGTTAATCACAGAACAATAAAAACTGTTTTTATTGTTCTGTGGTGTTAATGCATCCGCCGTATAGTCCTGACCTTGCACCTTCAGATTTCTACATGTTTTGGTCGCTGCAGAATTCCTTCCGTCCATAGATATTTAAAAAAATATTATTTTATTGTGTGTGTGCATCATTGGCATATACGTGTCAGGTGCCCCTTTAGTCTTTAGTTAGTCTTTTATAAGATTCCGTACTTGGGTTTGTCGCCCTGCCGGCACCTGTACTCGCCCGTGTAGTGTATACTTCAGTGTACAGTGATATGATTCATCATATCACAATAGTGTATACTTCAATGTACAGTGATATGATTCATCATATCACAATAACACATAAGTACTTCAGTGTACAGTGATATGATTCATCATATCACAATAGTGTATACTTCAGTGTACAGTGATATGATTCATCATATCACAATAGTGTATACTTCAGTGTACAGTGATATGATTCATCATATCACAATAGTGTATACTTCAGTGTACAGTGATATGATTCATCATATCACAATAGTGTATACTTCAGTGTACAGTGATATGATTCATCATATCACAATAGTGTATACTTCAGTGTACAGTGATATGATTCATCATATCACAATAGTGTATACTTCAGTGTACAGTGATATGATTCATTATATCACAATAGTGTATACTTCAGTGTACAGTGATATGATTCATCATATCACAATAGTGTATACTTTAGTGTACAGTGATATGATTCATCATATCACAATAGTGTATAAGTACTTCAGTGTACAGTGATATGATTCATCATATCACAATAGTGTATACTTCAGTGTACAGTGATATGATTCATCATATCACAATAGTGTATACTACTTCAGTGTACAGTGATATGATTCATCATATCACAATAGTGTATACTTCAGTGTACAGTGATATGACTCATCATATCACAATAGTGTATACTTCAGTGTACAGTGATATGATTCATCATATCACAATAGTGTATATTTCAGTGTACAGTGATATGATTCATCATATCACAATAGTGTATACTTCAGTGTACAGTGATATGATTCATCATATCACAATAGTGTATACTTCAGTGTACAGTGATATGATTCATCATATCACAATAGTGTATACTTCAGTGTACAGTGTTCACTATTGTGACATTATGATTCGTCATATCACAATAAATGAAGTCCGAAATTCCATCTCTCATAGGGCGCTCTCTTACAATTTACAAAATGTTAACGCTTTTAAACTGCTAACATTTTTGTTATGCAATAGATGCAGATACTTTGGGTCTAGAAAAAGGATATGAGATTATTTTCAGTGAAACAAAATACACGTGATTTTTTTCTGTGCGAATAAAATTGAAGTACATCTAGTAAAATGTAAGATTATCTACTCAGTATAGACACATTTAACAAAACCTCTTCTGTGGCAGATGATGACGAAAAGTTACGTCAAACCCGATGGGGTATACATTTTGGGGACAAATAATGCCTTTTCCTTACGGCAGAATATATCAATGTGTATTACCCATTCCTTTCAGTAACACGGTTGTTTTACAAATTAATTTAAAAGGAACCTGGGACGAGTAAATACTCGTATCTCACGAGCCTGTGTCAACTGTGGGTAGACCCGAAGCGTTGTGTGGACAGACCCGAATGTACGCATTGAAATTTTATTTAAAAATACAACGTTGGGGCTTAAAATATATTTTCGAAGTACTTACTTACAATGGGGTTAAAATGAGTGTTAAATGTGTATAACGGCTCCTCTTATATCTCTATTATGAGTGTAACCGAGTACAAAAAAGTATAAAAAAGTGTACGAAAAAAGTGTAAAAAGAGACAAAAGTATATTTCTAAAACAAAATATTGTTTACATGCATTGAAAACGCATTGATATCACATTTTTCATAACATACATTGTATTTAAAATGATTAAATCATAAAATGGATTTCACCATATAAAATGTGCAAAAATTTTACATAGAAAGGCGTTCCGGGAAAATCGGTTGGGCTTTTACATTCTAAATGTTTTTTGGTGCGTAAGCTATTCGTAGCTCTAGCTTTTATTGTCGATAGGTAGGTAGTACCTATAGTGTAAAAACTATACCTACCTAAGGACCCTATGAGCCATGTAAGGCCATGTTCCTTTGAAGGCCAACCATCAAAAAGTCGCAGTTGTCGTCATGTAAAGACATATTCCTTCTACTACATACTTAGATCCATCAAACTTACGCCTCTAGACCACCGGTCGCGGTTTGCTGCGAAATTCTATATCTATGGATCTAAGTGTGTAGTAGAAGGAATATGTCTTTACATGACGACAGCTGCGACTTTTTGATAGTCGGCCTTCAAAGGAACATGGCCTTACATGGCTTAGGGTCCTTAGATATAGTTTTTACACTATAGTACTACACTATACTACCTACCTATCCACAAACGCGGCGGCGAGTCGATCGCGCCGCGTTTGTGGCAGTGCGAGCTCTCGCTTCATAGACTTCGATCGTCGACGTCGAAATTGTTATTCGCGCGTACAGCAAAACATAAGTTTTTAGTCAATAACCTATTATAATCTTTTTTTTACTGTGAATTATCGTATAAGGATATGTTTATGATACTATATTCATATAGTCGACTTCCAACTTGTACCTTAATGGTAGCAGGTTTATTACCTGTTCATTTTATATGGGTCTAAAAGAGAAGCTAAGTGCATATTATGAATTTTATATGAACAAGCACTGAGTAGGAATTGCGAACTCTTATGCTGTATTTTATGGATTTTTGGTTTAAGTATCTTGTATTCCAGCTAGCAGCTGGGCGACCGCCCAGGGCGATGGATAAAAAGGGACGTCAATGGTAAACACTAAACAAAAACTTTTTTAATTATGCCAGCACCCTGGGCGCCGAAATTTTGCCGACTAGTGCTAAAACCGCCACTGGGTTCTACCATCCCCGCTCCGCCTTAAGCGAGGAGTGGGCACCATGGGGTTTAAGTGAGTAGGCCCTATGCGGAGTCCCACATACCCCGGCCGATATCCCCAATCCACCAATACGTAAGGGCCGGGACACAAAAACACGATACGACGTCGTGGATTCCCACGACGCGACGTCGTTTCACGATGCGATGCGACGTCGTTTCACGATGCGACGTCGCGTCGTAGAAACTCATCTTTGATTTTCTACGTGAGTTTCTACGACACGACGTCGTGCGGCGTGCCGTATATCGTGGCACGTCACGATTTCACATCGTAGTTTTTTTACGATGCGGCGTCGTGGATTCCCACGACACGACGTCGCATCGTGAAACGACGCCGCGTCGTGGTACGACACGACGTCGTATCGTGTTTTTGTGTCCCGGCCCTTTAGCATTTCCCCGTACAAAATAAAATAAAACAGTTTCGCCCCCGTTGCAATGTATGCGAAGCTTCAAGGCAATGTGACCTTTAACTGGTTTTAACCAGTCACAGTAACGCAAATCAAATAATGTAGTCCAAGATCCATGGTACGTGTTTCGGTCGGCTGGCACGCGGCCAGAGACAACAAACTGACAATGCTCGAGCTAAGCGACACAATTCCACTTCCTGTCAACAACCAGACGTTTTAGATCGTCGATTACAATTCGGTCGCTTGGCTCCTGGACTAATGGATGGTTTGGCATATTAATTGGGGACATAGCTTGTTTACTAGAAGGTCTAGAAGGATAGAGCTATCATTCGATATGGTCATAGCTATGGAAAGCTTATTCGCATTCACGCCAAAGTATAAATAAGTACTTACTTGTCGATCTAAGTAGGTATATGTGGTATTAAGCACGATAATATTATTACGATGAAAACTAAATCTTTCGTCACATCGGGAAAGTGATAATGATGACGAAAGAAAGAAGCAGTGAACGCCACTCAAACTCCGCAGAGCTGTTTTGAATATAATTAAATGAATTTAACTTTATGCTTTCAGAGCGTTTCAAAATTATTAAATGAAGCTGAATTGCCAACAAAATAGGTACATTTAACGTTAGTATTTTAAAACTTAAAAGTGCCCACTTCGGTATTTTATATTCCTAATCTTAGCTTTTTTGATTTTTAAAGTTCAAAAGGTTTGTGAGCTTAAATTTTCTTTGCCTATTGAGTAGCCTATTGATGAATTTTTGTATACAATATGTGTCGTTGTTGGTTCTTAAATTGAGGATTTAATCGCGCAAACCCATTACCCAAGCCAAGCTCTAAACTACTCTAGAAACTAGACCATAATATAGAGGCGTAGGCTGTGAACAAATCCGTTTTCAGATAATTTTTGACCGACTTCCAAAAAGGAGGAGGTAATACGTTCGGCTGTATGTATTTTTTTTTATGTATGTTCACCGATCACTCAGCCGTTTGTCGTCCGATTTTCAAAATTATTTTTGTGTTGTATAGGGTTCAACTCGAATTTGGTACCATGTTCACAAAAGTGGTGATCTGATGATGGGATCCTTGAGTAATCGAGGGGACTCCTTGGAATTTGTATGGAAACATATAGTGATTTTGATTTTTTCTGAAGCATTCGAGGTAAATGCTACCAAAAAGTAAGATTTCGTACCAGGTCATACCCTGGATCCGAAGGTACCGAACAGAACTTTTGAATGCTTATAGGTACAGGTTCGGGGATTTCGGCGTTGTTTGAACAACTAAAAGCATAAGCTAACACATCAATTTGATTGGTCATCATCATCACAACCATAATCATACCATTGGTCATCACACTATGACCCAATTATTGGTACTTTTCGTGATATTTTCCATCGAAGCAGATGTTTTTGATGATGATTTCGCTGTTTTAGGACAGATTTTCAAATTTCTCGTGTTGTTGTATAGAAGTCTTCATTAGTTTAAAGTCGGTACCAGTTCCAAAAGTTTCAGATATTCTGACATTGACTGAACTCACGATTAAATGTACCGACTTCGAAGTAATAAAGACTGTAGTATGCACAGAAATAGTTGAGATTTAGACGAATTCTGAAAAAGGCACTATTAATACTTCAGTCGGAATTTCCAGGAATTGCTATTGTATTCTATTGCTGTCGCGATCACCGGTGCTCGCGCGGGGCCTGAAGGATTAAAGAGTAAGAGTTATTTGATACTTTTTAGTTCATAATATTACTATTGTTTTTACCTTGAAAGTCGGTTTTAATTTTTTTGTTAAAAATAATATTAGAGAGCTCCAATGCATTATCGAGTCGCGCATAAAACATTGTATTTAGCTAGTTTAACAAACTCTGCTGTATATTACTGTCTCTTTCTTCTATTTTTGGACAATATAACAGGCCAAAGCTGAAAGATCGAAGTACAGCCCAAACCCGGCTTTCGCTTGATGCGAGAAAAGTTAGGTACTAGTTTAGAGTCAGGAAGTAGAAATTTGCACACATATTCTTCTTGTGATGTAATCGTTCACTATTCAAAGGTTTTTTTATATAAAACTAGCTGTCCCGGCAAACGTTGATTGCCATAATATATTTGCCATATTATTTTATTGAAGTGACTAAATAAGTATGTCACCATGGCAACGTCGATCGCTATCCCGTCGCACAAACAACGGTCGCCGTCAGTCTCAGGTTGTAATAATTTACTATTATTTATTCAACAAATGCACTTATCAATATATAAAATACCGAGTAGCCGATTCTCAGACCTACTGAATATACATATAAAATTTGGTAAAAATCAGTAAAGCCGTTTCGGAGGAGTTCGTGGACTAACATTGTGACACAAGAATTTTATATATAAGATTAGGGGGCAAACGGGTCACCTGACGGTCGCTCATGGACTGCACTCGCAACAAGAAGAATTTTAAGAGGGAAGAGACTGTTTTCTTAAAGGTTTGCAGGTCGTAGGTATTGGTCAATGGTCTGTAAATGCTACTCCCAACGGATAGAGAAAAGCTAGTTATGATGTGTCATTCATTCTTCTCTTCTCAAATAAATTGGCTAAGTTTAAAAAATTAATTGTTGGTTTGTCGCGTTAGGTGTTGATGATGTTTCACATTTAAGCTACATAAATTTTTGTATTGTTTTTGTGTTAACCCTTCTCTGTTCGTTTCTCTCTCACATTGTGGTTTGTTTAAATATGAAATTATTGTTTATTTGTTGCCATTTTAGATTCATCATAGTAATTATTAAATCTTAAGACAATGTGTGTAAGACTTGTGCATGTAGAACACCTGTATTTAGGATACATTAATCTTTATTCTACAATTGTATGTTTTCTATGTCAAGATCTTTTCTGATGCATTTCCTTGTTGGTGTGTCAAATAAATAAAATAAAATAAAATTCCTTAGAACGAAAATGGCCGAGAACCATTAGTAAAATGATTCTGTTGTATCCTTCTCACAATGGCGTTTTGAGCCCTATCACACGTGGGTAAATCCAAGATTATGCTCATCTGTATGCGGGTCGCTGTACAATCCTTCCATACCTTTGCACCTTCACTCACTCGTACGATTAGCTTACATTCACTGCCATGAATAAGGCAGTAATACAAATTGTCTGACTTTTGGAAACGTTTCGGAAAGTTTCTCATCGCTAATAATTACGACTATGTGTGAAAAATGTGGCATCTCCACATGGGGCTAGCCGTTATTATTCCTACGTCCATGGGTAAACCAAAAATGAGAGTTAAAACACCAACGGGGTGAGTGGTGACCAAGTATCCCCAGCCACCTTATAGACAATGTTGCCGTTAGTAAGCAGGTAAACAAAAGAGACAAGAATATTATACAGGGTGCAATTAAACCTTCCTGCCAAATTTTTTCCAGGGCTTAAGTAACATTAGGAGAGTCCATTTAACCAAAAAAAATTGAGTGTTATTTTTTTTTTCAATAACATATTTTATCCCATTTAAAATCGTTGCAGAATGGTCAATCGCGGCGCGAGGGAATGATCGGGGGTGACGCGGGATGAGGCGCGCGCGCGGGGGCACTTCACGCGCGGCCGGCGCATCGTGCCCATTTATTGTAGTGTTTTTTAGGATAACTTGCGGAAGCTATTTCTCAACATTTTAGTACTGAGTGACTATAAAAGAAAAAATACGTGTATTTTTATTTTTCACAAGGATTAATCATGAATATATCAAAATTTGGCAGGAAGGTTTAATTGCACCCTGTATTACTAGATGACGCCCGCAACCCTGTTGCGCCAAAAAAAGAATTCCCCTACCTTTCAGCAAAATCGGTTCAGCAGTTTGGGCGTGAAGAGGTAACACACAGACAGACAGACATATTTTCGCATTTATAATATCAACCTATTTATTATATTACCTATGGATTTATTTAACAGCTCAGTTATGTAGGCAGACAATCTACAAAGTAAGTATTTACTTTCAAACAAAACATTTCAGTATTTTCTTCAACCTCAAAAAGAACCAGACTAAGGGTCTACACAGACGGACTGCATTTCAACTGAAATCCAACCGCAAATTGCAGTTCAAGTGCAGTTTGAATGCAGTTGACACGACTGCAATAGAACTGCAAACCAAACAGTTCACACGACTGCACGCCGACTGCAACTGAACTGCAATCCGACTGCGCGTTTGGTTTGCAGTTCTATTGCAGTCGTATTGTAGTCGTGTCGACTGCATTCAAACTGCAGTTGGATTGCAGTTGAAATGCGGTCCGTCTGTGTAGGCCCTAACTTACAGTAGGGAAATGCTAACGAATGCCAAAAGTAATGGAAAATAAAATGTCTGCGAGACAATGGGTACACGAATATGGCTAATGAATGCCCTGGGAACAGGGATCTGCCTCGAATCGGCCTCGAATAACAAAGAACCGAAAAATTTCAACGATTCAATTAATTCAGGACTTCTATTCAGAATAAGTACATGAAAAGAATTTTATGTTAGATTTGTAACGATGTTTACAAACTAGGTAACATTTACAGTAGGTATTTGTAAAAAAGTAAAATGCTGTTGGGAACTTTAAGATCTATAATTTTCTGGAGGTGGACTGTATTTTGTTTATAATAATAATTAGTAATAAATCGTAAGTACAAGAGACCTTCAGAACTGAATACCTCCAAAAGAAAACCTGGCCGAAACTCCATAGTTGCTGACCTCTAATATACAAGTAAACTTGTATATTAGAGTTGGCTGGCTCTTGGGTTATTTATTGTTTATATATTTTAAGAACCGTACAGCTATAGTATTGAGGCCCGTCCGCACGTTTGCCAAACCTCAACAAATCGTCACAAACGGTCACAAAAACAAACGTGTGGATAGGGAGTTTGGCTTGGTTTGTTTAGGTTTGCAAAGACTTGTAGCCGATCCGACCCAGTGTCGGTTTTTGAACGAAAATCAAAGGGAATTTGCCGCAAGCGTTTGCCTCCCGTCCACACGTTTGTGCGCGTTCATTCTTGTCGATGCTCTGTAAGCGAACAGACGTGCTATACGTACGTAGTATTTCTGTGTGTGCTTTCGAAAAATGAATGACTGGCGGTCAAATGAAAACGTATTAAATTATATTATACTAATTATATTCATTACTTATATAGTTTTCTTATATTTATAACTAGCTGTTGCCAGCGACTTCGCCCGCGTCAAAGTAAAATATATCCTCCTCCTTTTTGGAAGTCGGTTGAAAAGTAGCCTAAGTTACTCCTTACTACATAAGCTATCTACCAAAAAAAGTCCCGTCAAGATAGCTCCAGCTGTTTCAGAAATTAGCCGGAACAAACAGACAGACAGACACACAGACATACAGATAAAAATTTTTAAAAATGTTGTTTTGGTGTATGTAGAGTATATAATATATTCTTTCAATATTACAAACAGACACTCTAATTTTATATATATGTATAGATAAAAATAACTGCCAAATGTTTATAGCAGATACAGCAACTTCGACGTCCGTCATGCTTGCCGCGAACAAACTAACTCACTCGCAAACGTGTGGATGGATTTCGAAATCAAGCCAAACGTTTGTGTCCATTTGTGGCGATTTGGAGTTTGTAGCAAACGCCAAACGTGCGGACGTAGCTTAAGGTTTAACTATGGTACGGCGTACCGCGTACCCACTGATCTCCATACATGGAGGTCAGTGGGAGTATCCGATGCACACCCGATGTATGTTTTTCTCTATGATTTCAAGTGATTGACAGGTTAGGAATTATTATTGCTACATTTTGTAATCATTAAAATTAAAAGTGATGGAGATTATTTACTCGGCTAATCATACACATAACATTATTATTATTTTTAACAAAAAAATGAATACCGACTTCCAATGTAAAAACAATCGTAATATGAACTAAAAAGTATTAAGAGCCCGGGTTACCCTCGAAATTCTCATACATACGTAATACCAAAATTATTTTCTCATACGAAAATATTTAACATGTTTGAGTTATTTTTCAGCTTAAAATAGTAATTACCTAGGTTCCTGTACAAAAATTAACTTCAAAATATTTAAATACAAAAAAAAATTGTGTATAATTTGTTTTTACTAAATTTACTACTAAATATTTAAGCACTAAAAATAGAGTAAAACACTAAAAAATTTATATATTTAAATAGTAAATTTACTACTTACAAAATATTTAAATACTAAAAAATATTTTTTAGACTTGAAATATTTTGTAGTAAATTTAATAAAAAAAAATTATACACAAATTTCTTTTTTGTGTTTAAATATTTTGAAGTTAATTTTTGTTCAGGAACCTAGGTAATTACTATTTTAAGCTGAAAAATAACTCAAAGATGTTAAATATTTTCGTATGACAAAATGATTTTGGTATTACGTATGTATACGAATTTCGAGGGTAGCCCGGCCCCTTAACTCTTACTCTTTAATAGTGCCTTTTTCAGAATTTGTCTAAATCTCAACTATTTCTGTACATACTACAGTCTTCATTATTTTGAAGTCGGTACCAGCTAATTTAATCGTGAGTTCAGTAATGTCAGAATATCTGAAACTTTTGGGACTGCTACCGACTTCAAAGTAATGAAGACTGTAATATGTACAGAAATAGTTGAGATTTAGACAAATTCTGAAAAAGGCACTATTAAAGAGTAAGAGTTATTTAATACTTTTTAGTTCATATTACGATTGTTTTTACATTGGAAGTCGGTTTTCATTTTTTTGTTAAAAATAATAATTTCACTCTTTTTAGTGTTGTCTACAAAATAAGGCTTTATGCGTAAATAACCAATACGAATGTTAACTATTCAGTACATTATGTTACTGTAAGCAAAATTGTGGCAAATGCTTGCAGTTATCTAAGCGATGCTGCAATTTCCAAACTTTTATCTTTAAACTCCTGAAGAGTTCTGTTCAGTGCCTTTGGACCAAGAGACACCTTTGTATGAAATTTCTCTTATTCGTAATATATGTTTAACTTACTAGAAACAACACTTTAACCACTATGAGCGTTTTGATAAATTTCAAGGATTTCCCTTGATTGCTCATAGATCCCATCATCAGCTCACTACTTTCGTAATTGTTATACAAAATTGAGATTATATCCTATACAACAACACGAAATTTTCGAAAATCGGTCCACAAACAGTGAAATTATCGTCAAAAACATCTGCTTCGATGCAAAATATCACGAAATGTACCAATAATTGGGTCATAGTGTGATGACCATGGTATAATTATAGTTGTGATGATAATGATTAATCTAATTGATGTGTTGGCTTATGCTTTCAGTTGTTTAAACAACGCCGAAATCCCCGAACCTGTACCTATAAGCATTCAAAAGTTCTGTTCGGTACCTTCGGATCCAGGGTATAACCTGGTGCGAAGTCTTCCTTTTTGGTAGCATTTACCTCGAATGCTTCAGAAAAAATCGAAATCACTATATGTTTCCATACAAATTTCAAGGAGTCCCCTCGATTTCTCAAAGATTCCATCATCAGATCACCACTTTTGTGAACATGGTACCAAATTCGAGTTAAACCCTATACAACACAAAAACAATTTTGAAAATCGGACTACAAACAGCTGAGTAATCGAGGAACATACAAAAAAAAAGATACAATATACAGCCGAACGTATTAAGTACCTCCTCCTTTTTGGAAGTCGGTCAATAAGGACTTTATACTACAATATTATATTTATATTTTAAATGTGTGTTTCGTCAAGGAACAAAACATAATAAATTATCATCCTACCAAAACACTATGATATTCTCCAAAACAACAAAGAAAAACAAACTGAAAACTCTATATAAAATGTAAGTAAATCATGTTAATACCTAAAATCTCCCTAAAAGTGAAAGAAAAATCGACCAAAACTAAAAGACTCCATGCACCGAATCCAGAACAAACTCTGTGACTCCAAGTACCTATGCGAATGAGAAGAGAGTCCCACAAAAACTGTAGTTTAGTCCACAAAGTCCACAAACTGACTATGTTCTCTAGGCTCTACATTGTGTCGAGCTAGTCGAGTCCGTCGGGTCCTCGTCGACAAAGTGTTCTCGTCGCAAGTTAGACGAGTCTAAACTAATTAGTTGTCAACTTGTCACCGGGCCGTGGCTCATAAAACATACTCCATACAACTTATCCCATTTTGCGGGGGCCTCATGAGAAATTAAAATGAGTTTTGAAACTTGGCAATGTGTTTTTCTTAGGCTTTTAAAAGTTTCTTGTTTTCGGATTGTCCTAATGCTAAAGACGAGTGGGAAGGGGGGTACGTTAGTTAATTTTTTTGTGTAGTTAAATATATATGTTACCGCTAATGTGGTTAAACCAGTTAGACTGCAGATTAACAATGTATTTTGCAGATTATCTGGGTAAGTCAGGTAAAGTGCAAAAAGTTAATTCTATTCTTACATTTACGAGATAATCTGCAGATTACCTAGGTAAACTTCGGACTAACGACCATGCATACGGTAAATTGCATAAAACAGATACTTGTTTGAATTAAACATATAATTTAGTTGTAGGGAATTATTTGGACATAAACAAAGGAATAATAAGTATTAAGTTTGAAGTAAAACTACAGGAAATCTGCAGTTCACCTAGTTAATGTGAACATTAAGGCCGTCCCCCGAGCAAACGACCTTGGCCATACATTTACCGCGTTGCCGATATCGCGCCAAATCCCTATTATTTTTACTTATCTTAGTTCAAAATTGTCCTAAAAAAATTAAAACGGGGAATATGTAGTTTATAATATTGTCGATCTATTGGCGTGAGTTTCAAATAAAAGTAATTTGTAAATCCTAATGAGATGCTGAATGTATGCTTGAATTTTAATAAATTGGTATTACTTTCGAAGATGATATCATGAGTATAATAAACAAAAATAGAAAATTTAAAACGGGGAAAGGAATACTGAAGATTATTGCTGTATTTTTATTATAACTTTGTAGCTTTCAGATTATGAGTTTATAAGGCTTTAAATACGGTCAATTACGGAATCTCCGTAGGGAATGCCCTTAACGTATTCCGTATTCTAACGGTAACATATACATAAACCTTTTGAGATTTAGCGACTAGGCCAAGTTTTGTCTTTCAACTTACCTGGTGAAAGTACTAGGGTTCGTACCACAATTCGTCCTTATGTGACTGAGTCTCTGAATGAGTTCTCGTATTTGTGTTTAAACGGCTTTTTAATGACTCTTCACTCTTCAGAAAGTGCCAAGCCCTTCTATAACTTTTATACTTACCTATTGTGAAAATAAAAACTATTCTGACAAAAGCTATAAATTAGGCAACTAATCGTATCTCAGAAATAAATAAATTACTGGACACTTCTTTGATGACTGTTCTGCACCTAATTCTTCAACAGTAAACTCCAAAAGTGATCTGTGAAACGCGTCAGTCTGTAGGCAATCGCTTAGGCCCGTTGACACAGTCGATCGATTCAGCAACAGGTCGGGCGGAGAAACCCCATGCGCGTTTCGCTGGCTGTTACAGCGTTTACTCTGTTACGAAAATGCAAAGTTTGTCTGTCTATATCTCTACTTGTCAGTCCATCTGTTATCTGCTTGTTATCTGTAATGTAAATAAAGTTAAGTATGTGCGGTAAGGTGTGGTAGGTAAAAATGGGGAACTATATTTTCTATCACCAAAATTTATATTGGTCATCAAGTTGCATCACCTAATAAATAGATCTATCGCCACGAAATATTTTCGTTCTCAGATAAACAAAAATTGTTCCCAGGTATGAATTATCAAATTAATGTTAGTATATGTGTAAAATAAGAGATCGATAACCAATAAAATTATATTGCATTACATAAATATAAAATTCGTTCTTATAATAACAGTTTTGTTACTTAAATAATAGCTCTGTGCTCAGAATGGTAGATCTGTCACCAAATAAATCGATTGTCGATCCCTGACTGCGACTCCTTTTTATTTGATATTTTGTCACTAATACAGTAGTAACATTTTATTTCGTTCAGATATTAAATTAATAGTATTCGTTATCAATTTAATACATCAATTTATAATTTTAATGAAAAAATGATCAAAGGGGCGGAGACAAATTGGCGCAGCAAAAAATGTACTTATCGGCCAGAAAAGAAAAAGGGGGCGCCCTTCGAAATCCAAACCAGCGCTGATTATTCAGTGATTATCTTTTTTAACAATAAATATTGATTATTTTAACTTTAATTAAGTGTTTTATCTACAATTATGCTAGCCATAAGCCAGCTATTAAACCAGAGCTGATTATTCAGTGGTTATTATTTTTAAGAATAAATATTGATTATTTTGACTTTGTTTTATTTACTACTCTGCTAAAAATTTTATTTAAATATAATTTATACTACCAGTGGAAATTTAGAACCTTGGGAGTCTAGTTAAGTAGCAGAATCTTTTGGTTGAAACGATGATGACAACCCTAATTTTTTATTTGAACTTAATGCAATTTTCTAGTAACATAATATGATTTATTGGTGATCTCTTTAAATTGGTTTGCTTAAATACTTATTAGGACACACCTATTATAATACATACAAAAACATTTATTTGGTACTAGACCTTATATCTCAGGATTTTAGGTGGTTTATTGTGGAACTGATTTTGCATTGTTTGGTGACTACATTTTGGTGACAGATCTACTATTTTGAGGACAAACCCTATTATTTAAGAAACACAAAACTAATTAAATTGGTGATAAGTTAAATGATACCCGTGAAAATGTGGTATATTGTCTGTGTCTGTCTACTATGACCCATTATTTTGGATCAATTATTGTAGGGGGCATCCACACGCGCTAATTTTTTGACCGCCCCCTTACAGTTAACGAAAATAATTCTGTACAATCCATTCCGAATTGTTTTATCTAAGTGGACTAAACATAAGATCTAATTTGTAAAAATGCACCGTACATTTTCCTTCAATATATCCTTTTGCCCTCAAGAAGTCACATACAGTAGGTACACCGCTATTATAAGCAGGGCCGTCTCTAGCCGGTGTGGCGCCCGTGAACAAATATTACCCTAGCGCCCCCTAGCAAGCGCGCGGTCGATAAAAAATCGGCCAAGTGCGAGTCGGACTAGCGCACGAAGGGTTCCGTACGATTATAAAGCAAAGATAGGCAAAAATTTGTGTTTTAATGGGAGCCCCTTAAATGTTTATTTAAGTAGAAAATATACAATTAAGTATTTTGTGAATATTTCAAATTTTAAGTTCCTACGTTAATGGCCAAAAAAATCACATTTCTTGTATGGGATTGTATACTTAAATATTTATTTATTTTGCTTTGTAGTATTCTTTATCCCACCAAAAACATAAATGTAAAAAGGAAAACTGAAAAGCCAAGTTCAATACAAACATTATGCTTGTCTATGGACTTCGACGCGAAAAGAATGGAGAGATCTAAATGAGTGCCAAGTTCAATGGAAAATTTAAATCTGTATTTAAAGGAACCAAATAAAATTATGAACAAACAATAAAGTCTATTTCTTTGCTTTATTGAATATCTATAACAATTGCTGTTATTTAAATAATGTGATCTTAAAATAGATTAGATTTAACTTGGCCAGTTTTCATTACATCAGTCGTTTCATAAAGTTATTGAACATTTTAATTCTGATAAAAACTGGTCAAGTCAAATCTAATCTACTTTAAGATCACATTGTTTAAATAACAGCAATTGTTATAGATATTCAAAAAAGCAAAGAAATAGATTTTATTGTTTGTTCATAATGTTATTTGGTTCCTTTAAATACAGATTTAAATTTTCTGTTTAACTTTAACTTGGCTTGACACGCTACCGCGTGTCTAGATTAAAAGAAGCAACAGAATCACATAATCTGAGAATTTCAACTCTCTAGCATAGAGAATATAATGAATGCCATCTACGACCTGCAGTCTATGACCAGAATAAATATGAAGTGAGCCGACTGCCTAAAAGTTAATACTTTATAGTTTTTTTTTTTTTTTTTTAAGACCAGACCACCTCAAATTCTAATAATGACTTTGAGGTGGTCTGTTCTTGGCCTTCTAACTTCTGTGGAACTACCATTGCATCCTGCGAACGACCCATCTCCGTGGGCTACGTTTGGATTGCTATCCAATATACAGACGACACATATATGCTGGCCCACGGAGACATTTTTGAGGAAACAATACGAATGGCGAGAGTGGATGAGTCTCAGGTTGTGGCGCTTATAGAAGCGTTGGGGCTGCGAGTCGCAGTTGACAAGACGTAGGCCATGTTTTTCTATGGGCCCCGGAAGCACCGCCCCCGCGGAGGCATCACTGCGCAACGTAGAGATGTGGAGGAGAGTGTGCCGATCGGCGCTGAAATGCAGTGCTTGTTTCTGGTCCTTGATTCTGAATGGATCTTTAGTATACCCCTCATTTTGGTCGATTGGCACTATCTCTGAAGAAGATAGCCATGGCCCTGAATTGCCTTCTGCAAAAGTCTGTGGTCCAGGGTCCAACTGCAGATGACGAACACATGGCACCCGGAATAGACAGCTGCTCAGAAGCCCGCAGCATGCTTTAGCTCTGAGAAAGACGATTGGACGCTCTGCTTGGGCTGAGCAACGGGCTGAGTTTTACACCGTCCTTAGATTGGAACTTACTACTTATTAGGAAGCAGTAGCGTATACCCTCTGCGAAACTGTTATGTTGCAAACGGAGGATGCATAAAGAGAGCGGGAAGTAAATACGCAGATCTCATGAGAAGGATGCACGGAGGGCGTAGGCTGCACGGCGCCCGGTGCTACCGCAAGGGCGCCGTCAAGAATACATAATATTTTGCTAATGATCTTGTGGTTTAGCGGCGAAACCGCGCTTACGCGCTTATTTCGGCGCCTATCTTGAAGACAAATATAATCTTCATTTATATGTTTTAAGATTCATTTCATGTTGAAAAGTAAATTTATTTTTATATTGCAAAAGCCGAGCCGCTCATGGCGCGCCTTGCTTTGCTGTAATTCGACAAAATATATAAGAAGAGCTCCAGATAATTCACAAAATGTATGCAAACTGGAGTTCTTTTTACGGTGGTCATTAACCCTTTCTGTACGGCGTTTTAAAAGCAATGTCAGCGCTCGATTCGGGTATTTTTTCGCGCGCGAGCGTAACATGCCATGTATTAATTTGGATGTATCTTTTCAATTATAAGACCTAGACACATAAAATTTTGTACACTTGTTTATTAATTCACTGACCTTTGAAGTATATTAGTTTTATTCCAATTCGTTCACTAATTTTCACATTATAACCAAAAATCGAAGTTAGGAAGTTATCACTATTTATGTTCAAACAACACTTAATATTAAGAGAATTTACTATTGAAATTACGACCACAATATCTTGTAACACATTTGTCTACAAAAACACTGAATTTAGCCAAAAATATTAAATAAAAACTAAGTTTTAAAACAATCAAATTTACGTTATAATTTTCGGCGCTAACTAGTGATGTGCATGTATCGATACAGCGGTCGATAAATACGTGTTGTGACGTGGTTGATTTCATAACTACCTAGTATAGGGCCTAGGGGTAAAGAATAAATAGCAATCATTTAATAATTTTTTAATTACGTAATTCGGTAAAAAAAGGTTTACTATTTTATAACTTATGTGTCAATAATGCAATTTTGTATGGTAAGTCTCAAAACACGGATGAAGACACAGTGGTATATTGCATTCTATGCACATATACTTCGTCATTGATCTTCTTCTTGCCTTTCGTTGAAAGGTGTTTGAACACACGTGACAACGTCGAAAAGGCAAAATTATATTTGTAATAAATAGCTGAAAAATATCAAATTATGTAAAGAAACCCATAATACTCACATAAAAACCACGACGATAATTTTTGCACAACACTAACTGCCGCCATTAGAGTTTAAACTTTTTGTCTTCTCCGTACGGGTACTTCTCAATACGGGTGGCACCAATAGTTGCCAGTGAAAAAACGATATTTTTAAATTAATTATAATTGTGTGCCATCTATGGAAATATTTTGGAATTATTTTAAAGTGAAAGACTGTTTTATCGACTACAGTTACTAAACTTTAACTCAAAGGAGTAAGGTATAGTTTAGAAAATACATGGGCTTAAAGGAGACCCTTTCTCAAATCAACAATAGTCGCCACCCGTACTCAGGGCTGACATCGCGAAATCAACTATAGATGTCACCCGTTCATAAAGGGTTAAAGCATGGCGGCCGGCCAACGCGGGCGCGCGCCTTTTTGCGAGCGTCGCTCGGCGCCCCTAGGACCGCGGCGCCCGTGTGCACCGCACACCCTGCACCTAAGGGAAAGACGCCCCTGATTATAAGTCCAGACAACACTGCGAATTCGCAACGTCATTTTTAGTATGATTTTCATGAATTTGTTGTAGATATTTGCGATGCGATGCGAATTTTCCGTTGTGTGGGAGCTTCAGGTATTAGCTATTAGGTATAAGGTATTTCTTAGCTTATAAATATTATCTAAAATAAGATAAAAATAGCCCAATTTACACCAGAATCGAAAAGGTTGTTTATGTAGGCGTACCTTCGTTTATTTCAGCCTCCCCGGGGAGCTAAATACTTGTTCAGGATGATAACCTACGATCCACGAGGCCCTCAATTATTTATTTAAATATACAAAAAATAGAGCCCAACGGAGAAGTCCTTACATAAACAAAAAGGCTCCGGTAAAAGTCTGATAGAAGAACCAAAGAAGTATTTCGTTCCTTATGTTATAGTATCTAATTTTTATCTACTTATCCATCAGAAGACTAAAGAAGTTAAAAATATCCTTTCTTTCCCCGAGGTCTTCTGGCAGGAGGAATACAAAATTTCATTAAAATCGGACCCGTATTTCGGAACGTAATTCGATGCAATCAAACAGTTTTTAATTTTTTTTGGGGAAGCGCTGCCGACATTAATACAATATTTGTGCTGCAGAAGCGAGCCATACGCTCTATTTATAAAATGTCTTCTTTTGAATCTCTGAGAGATAAATTTAAAGAAATTGATATTCTAACTGTTGCTTCTCAATACATTTTGGATAATGTAATATATTGTTACGGATACGGGCAGTTGTTTACCTGCGCGCGACAGTTGCGCGTACCTTCTAGAAAAGCCCGACCCTTGTTTATGTGAATTGCGTCTTTACGTAAACAATCCAAAATAGAACGCTCCAGAAGGCGACGCGGGCCATATAAAAGGTAAACAAGCCGGCAGTCAAGGCAGTTCGATCCGAGCGATCATCAAGGCGACTTCAATAGTGAGAACAAGTGATCAATAGTGATTGTGATAGTGAAGTAACGACTCGGCTACGACCTAGGACAGTGATAGTGCTCAGTGATTTGGATCTAGTACTTAGTGTTTGGACTTAGTGATTTGTGTGAGCTAGTGTTTGTGAATAAAATCTTCAAGAGAGTCACCAGGTCTTTCTCTCCGAATCCTCGAACCCTAGCACGTAACAATATGTTAGAAAAAATATAAGTAAATTTAAAGCTAAAAGTGACATTCACTGTAGGAACACCAGAAATAAGCACAAGCTGGATTTGCCGATGATCAGACTTAGTAAAGTTAGTAAATCTTTTAAAGGTCAGTGTATACGCCTGTACAATAAAATCCCAGAAAACGTTCAAAATCTTTCGATTAATAAATTTAAAAAAGTAGTCAAAGAACGTTTGTGTGCCAAAGCCTATTATAAGGTCAATGATTTCATAAACGATGGCACATCTTGGGAGTAGGATGGCTGCTTGCAAGGCTACTTCTACATCAATATAATATGACTTACAATAATCATGTATGGATGTTGACATTGTATAATAATTTTAAGTTACAAGTGTAAATTTTATTTTAAAAAGATAACTTTTTTCTCACCTTTTTGGTAAAAAGTGGGACCCCGTGCGAGTTACTTACGCCGGTTCTTCTCGCCGGGATAGTTCCCGGTGGTAGGCACCAGTAGTATCAACGTTCTGAAAGTATTTGTTGCAAATCAATTCGGAAATAAAACAATTTTTTATTTTTTTTTACTTTTAGAAGGTATAGACCCGGGGTCACCAAATTTCGGTCCGCCGCAAAAAGCCGCATCCGAACCGCCGACCCATTGTGTGCGGACCACCGACCGGACCACCGACCAAGTATTTTCGAAGATGAACTTCGTTAAAAATAAATTTTGGGCTCAACTTACTGATGAACATCTCCAAGATTTAATGTCAATAGCTTGCACCAATTTCACTTCAAACAAGCAAAAAATTGACACTTTTCTCATTGATATGTAAATAAATACCTTTGTTATTTCCGTAATTACCTTGTTTCGTGTTTTTTTTTTTATAAAATGTGCGGACCGCGAGGTCATTTCATTTCTTAAAATGGACCCCGAGCGAAACTAATTGGTGACCCTTGGTATAGACTATAGACTATAGTAGATACCATCACACCAACTGCAACCGTACTAGAAGATCAATTATTATTATTTTTAACAAAAAATTAAAACCGACTTCCAAGGTAAAAACAATAATAACATTAATATGAACTAAAAAGTATTAAATAATTTTTACTATCTAATGGTGCCTTTTTCCGAATTCGGCTAAAACTCAACTATTTCTGTATTCAATCTTCATTATTTTGAAATCGGTACCAGATAGCTGAATCTTCAGTCCTCTGACAGAATATTTGAAACTTTTGGAACTGGCACCGACTTCAAAATTATGAAGATTGAATACAGAAATAGTTGAGTTTTAGCCGAATTCGGAAAAAGGCACCATTAGATAGTAAAAATTATTTAATACTTTTTAGTTCATATTAATGTTATTATTGTTTTTACCTTGGAAGTCGGTTTTAATTTTTTGTTAAAAATAATAATAATTTCACTCTTTTTAGTTACACTAGTAGGTAAACCTTCGCGTATATTTTACGTATCTTATTACAATTTGTCAAGAGTCACAACTCACACTCACAAAATCATATATTATCAGTGAAGTGAACATATTGTGCTAAGTAATTTAACAATTTTAATGCTTCAAGCCCCAAGCGGTCACCGGCGATTGAGATAACAATAGAAAGGCTATTGTGTCTCGTTTTTCCACGATCGAAGGATCTATCAGATAAAAAATTGTATAAACTTGCATAGGATGTAGCGTAGCTACTCATAATATTTAATATTATCATAATTATTGACAGCTCTGTTCTTGTAAAGCGCTTATAAAGGAAGTCCTAGCTAGGATCCTAGCTTTCTAAATGTCATTCCACTTGACTAAATTTTTTCCGATTTAGGATCCTAGCTAGGATCCTAGCTTCTAAATGTTATTCCACTTGACTAAATTTTTTAGGACCCTAGCTAGGACTTCCTAGCTAGGATAAGTGGAATAAGCGCTTAATCAAGAATTCAAATCGATACTTAGTGCGCCATCTATCGATTAATAAGTATAACTGATTAAAAAGACACTTAATGACTTTGTTTTGTGTAAATGCTCTTTTTAAAATAACTTTATTTTAATTCTATTTGTCTATTTAAATTTTATAAAGTAATTAGTAAAGTATTCGATCAGTTGTCTGCCGCCACGCGTCACGCGGCGCGGCGGCGCGGCGACGCCGTCGCCTCTGCGGCGCCGACCGCCATGTATTAAACAAACAGGTGTTGTTATACAGTACATAATTATTATTATTAGTATATCCATACCTATGCCTTGTACTATTATTAATTCTGTGCCATGAGACATTGGTGACCTTAATGATGATGATGACGATGATGATGATGATGATGATTATGATGATGAATATGAATTGCATAGTAGCATATGCTTTCTGTTCTTAAAACAACGCCGAAACTCCCGAACGTGTATCTATAAGGAGTCAGGAGTTCTCTCAGCATCTTCGAAACCATGGTATACTTTGACCCAATATTTGACTTTTTGGTAGCATATTCTTAGTACACTTCACATAAAACCAAAATCACCATATGTTTCCATATAAATTTCGAGGAGTTCCCTCGATTACTCATGGATCCCATCATCAGGTCACCACTTTTGTGAACATGGTACCAAATTGGAGTGAAACCTAATACAACAAAACAAAAATTTCGAAAATCGGTTCACAAACGGCGGAGTAATCGTTGAACATACAAAAATAAAAAAAATAAAAAATAAAAAATAAAAAAAAAAAATATCCACAGCCGAACATATAACCTCCTCGTTTTTTGGAAGTCGGTTAAAAACATAGATTGGCTGAAATCAGGCTGAAATAACTATCTAGGTTGTTCTTAACTACCTGTATGTTGAATGAATCGTCAGATCTTCACAAATGCACCCCTCTGTTGACACAGATCTATTGACTATTGCAGACTATGTGGCACTAACCCCACTTCCAGACCTTCCTTTCAATTCATACAATATTATAAATAAATAAAAAATGCGTGTATATTTTGCATATTAGTAAATACTTGGAAAAAGATACATAGAGTCACACACTTATGGTCTTACCACTTACTGATAAGTGCCGGCTATCCGCAACTTACCTGACAGATAGAGTATCTGTCAGATATGTTGTGGATAGCCTAACTGCTAAGTAGGTGGTGAAACAGGTTTCTCGAAAAAAGACCACGTAGCTTAGACGAAGAAAATTGATGGATGATATAAAGATGTAGATCAGTGATTCCCAAAGTGGTCCAGGTGGACCCGCAGGGCTCTACGCGAGACTAGACGGGGGTCTACGTTGGCCCTGACAAAAAATGGGGGTCCACCTTGATCTATGTCTGTGGGGTCCACAATATTGTAGGCGGGGGTCCATGTAAATTAATTCGGTTAGCAGTAAGGTATAGTTTTCACAGAGCCAGTACTGGCTGCCAATTCAGTGCCATAAATTGGGCGGTGCCACCGGTGCCTAGGCACAGGGCGCAGACTCTGGCGGGGCGCAAGAATAGCCAGACCAGGGAGGTCTGTGGCCCTAGAAGCACTGCTCTGGGTATCTATAATATCTAAAAAACCCGCCAAGTGCGTGTCAGGCCACGCGCAATATAGGGCTCCGTAGTAGGTACCGCTAATTTTTTAAAATGTTTACTTTCAAAGGAATTTGTACGAAAAGTCCCTTTATACGTCTTCGCCGAATACATTTATTTAGTTGATCGACTATTACGCAATTACTTATGAAGCTTCTTAGCCGTGATAGTTTTCCTTTTAAATTCAGCAGATTTCCTACTCCCGTTAATTTTTTCACATTTCCAGAAACAACCGTTTAGACTTTAGCTGGTAGAAAGGGGGGACACTGGACTCTAACGATTATTTCCACTTTAATCCTTCGATCACGGATTCTTGGAAATCTATTGTTGTCGCGGTCACCGTTGCCGCGGTGTCCTTATGGGGCTTGATGGGTTAAAACTTAATACTTCACAAACGGATCCCTAAATCGAAAAATGATCTATGAATACTCGTAATATTTTTAAAAAACCTATCCAACGACACCCCACACGATTGGGTGGACGCGAAAAAATATTCATCCCCGCTTGATGAATATTTTATTAAGATTCCATGTACCATTTTGTCGGCATCACTAATGTGTGCATTCATGCCAAATTACAGCTTTGCAGGTCCTATAGTCTCTGAGCAAAACCGCGGACAGACAGACAGACGGACAGACGACGGACAGACTGAAACTATAGAGGTTCCTTGTTGACTACGGAAGCCTAAAAAACAAGGGCGCAGTTATAGAAGCTCGCACAGGGCGCAAAAAAGGCTATTTACGGCACTGTGCCAATTAAGACTAATAGGAGCGAAGAAATAGAGGAGAATGTGGAAAAAACAGGGAAAATTATTTGAAAGGGCTAACTTGAATGCGCTAATCTCAGGAACTACTAGTCCGATTTGAAAAATTATTTCAGTGTTGGATAGCCCATTTACTAAGGAAGGCTATATAGGCTATATTTTATCACGCTAAGACTAATACTAGAATATGGAAAAAACGAGGGAAATTATTTGAAAGGGCTTATCTCGCGAACTACTGGAGCAATTTTATGTTATTTGGCACAGATAAGAAGTAGTCCACGTGAAGGATCATAGGCTATCGATTTTAATATTTTTTTCAGTGGCTATAATATATTTTATACCCGTGCGACGCCGGGGCGGGTCGCTAGTCAAACTCAAATTCAACTCAAATTTTTTTTATTCAGAATAAATTTTTGCAAATATTTTCTGAAAGTCTACATGATGCCTACCACCGGTTCGGGAACTAACCCGGCGAGAAGAACCGGCGTAAGAAACTCGCAGGGGGCCCACTTTATTTACCAAAAAAAGTGAGAAAAAAATTAATCTTTTAAAATAAGTTTACTATAAACATACGTATCGTGCAAAATCAACTCATTAATAAGGTCGAGTCCAGTCTTTTGATCAGCGAATGACCCGTTTTCAGTAAATAATTGATGAGCCCCGAAAAGTGAAAAGGTAACAAATTGCATGTGTCGCCGCGCGCCGCTTTATCTCAATTACTGCTGATTCCGTGCTGACGAACCCACCTTTATTGATTGGATAAACAGACAGTCATATTCTGTATGGTCAGATTGTATTGTGATAATATCATGGTCTATCAGTTCATTATATTATGAGTGTAACAAGTTATAATACTATTATTTTTAAGAAAAAATTAAAACCGATTTCCAACTTAAAAACAATAATAACATCCTTATAATATGAACTAAAAAGTATTAAATAATTTTTCCTATCTCATGGTGCCTTTTTCCGAATTCGGCTAAAACTCAACTATTTCTGTACTCAATCTTCATAATTTTGAAGTCGGTACCAGAACTACCAGATATAGCTGAATCCAGATGCCAGAATGATCCATGCACCGACTTCAAAATTATGAAGATTGTGTACAGAAATAGTTGAGTTTTAGCCGAATTCGGAAAAAGGCACCATGAGATAGGAAAAATTATTTAATACTTTTTAGTTCATAAGGATGTTATTATTGTTTTTAATTTGGAAGTCGGTTTTAATTTTTTGTTAAAAATAATAATTTCACTCTTTTTAGTTACCTAGTAAAATCATTGCGTACTATACGTAGATTAGGGCCAATTCACACCGAATGGCAGAGGCGAGGCGAGCAGTTTCAGGCCGGTATAAATAGTCAGTACTTAAGATGCGACCCGTTCTCAAGACGCGATTCGGCTCTGTGATTGGTTCAAATTTTGACAGCCAACCAATCACAGAGCCTGAACCGTGTCTTGAGACCGAGATGCATCTTGAGTACTGACTATTTATACCAGCCTCAGTGTCATATGATTTTAAACTTTATCTTCATTATTGTATTACATATCGCTTGAGAAATCGACGCCACCGGCGGCCGCAAGAGGCCACGAGTGTCCACGGGCGGCCGTAGATTTCTCTAGCGATACTATCTATTACAACAATGAAGATAAAGTTTAAAATCATATGACACTGAAACTGCTCTCCTCGCCTCCGCCATTCCGGTGTGAATCGGCCCTAATACACCTGTATACTATTCTACGTATCTTATTACAATTTGTTAACAGTCACACTTACAAAATATGATATCAGCTGCAGATACATTTAAAAAAAATCGAAGTGGACACGTGCTAGAGCCGCGCCAAACCGGAATTTTAGCAGTGGCGAGGCTTTCAGTGTCATATGATTTTAAACTTTATCTTTATGATTGTAATACATAGTATCGCTTGAGAAGTCTACGGCCGCCCGTGGCCGCGATTGGTAATAGTGCACTCTAGCATGTTAGGTACTTGTATTATCGAAGCAACTTACTTCTCAGAAGTAATGTCAAATGTGTGCCTTACGCTCTGGAGATAAGGTTGAATATTTTGTTATGTTCAATTTTGGTGACATTGTAGACCCTGACGTGGTAATGATGATGATGATGATGAATTTAATTTATATAGTAGCATATGCTTTCAGTTCTTAAAACAGCACCGAAACCCCCAAACTTGTATCTATAAGGAATCCGGAGTTCTCTTAGTATCTTCGGAACAATAGTATACCTTGGTGCAGAATCTTGCGTTTTGGTAGCATATGCTTAGGATGCTTCTCATAAAACCAAAATCACCATATGTTTCCATATAAATTTCGAGGAGTTCCCTCGATTACTCATGAATCCCATCATCAGGTCACCACTTTTGTGAACATGGTACCAAATTGGAGTGAAACCTAATACAACAAAATAAAAATTTCGAAAATCGGTTCACAAACGGCAGAGTAATCGTTGAACATACAAAAATTAAAAAAAAATAAAAAAATATCCACAGCTGAACATATAACCTCCTCGTTTTTTGGAAGTCGGTTAAAAAGCGTATGTAAGTTGCTTCCCACTGCTAGGCTAGTAAAACTAGTTAAATTTAAGGGCGCATTTTCATTACTCGTTAACTCGTGCGGTATACAGCATATGGGGAGTCTATGACAACTAATGGCGCATTTTGATTGGTCGTGGCATGCATTTTAGAAATCTCCCGCACCCCGCATGCGGGCCCTATCGACCAGTGAAAATGCGCCATTAGGGGTGTCTGGCAATATGAAAACAACTGTCAAAAACGTCAGAAAGTGGAAGACAAGATTCCTACGAGTTATCCTGATGGAAAAACAAAGAGCTTTATCCTTTATCATAGCTTTAGATCTGGATACCTCCTAAAGTAACCGCAACCAAAACTGCATAGTCACTGATCGTTCTTACCTATACACTATACAGGGGTCATAAACAGGTTAACTCTCAGTTTTTATAAATGATGAAAGTCTGACTATCGCTGGCTCTTGGGTTATCGGCATGTAAACCCAATTATTGTAAAACGCGCATGCCACAGTGTGATAAAAACCTCGATTTTGTTTCACCGCGTTTTTCTTTCAAAATACTATAGTTGATACTTGATAGCTATATAAACATTAGAGTAAAGCACCGAGATTGATATTCTTTGTAGTTATTTTTTACCCGTCTGCCGGGAGGGTTATGTGTTTAGCGCGTTTCTTGTATGTTTGTAATATTCTTCCTTACCTTGTATCTTCAGAACCGCTGAACGGATTTTCACATTTGAGTTATCGTTAGATTTGTCTTAATGACCCAAGTGTTCTTATATAGGTGACATTAAAAAAAAAACCAAAATGGCAGATGTTTGACGCCATATTGTGAGGTAAAAAAAATAAAAATTCTACCAAGCATAATCGAGTGGGGTATCAAAATAAAGGATTTTAAACACTGATTCTAAATATGTATATAACTTGCAGTTTTAATATTAAATAGAACAATAAATCTACACTAATATTATAAAGAGGAAAGATTTGATTTTTTGTTTGTTTGGCCCCGAAACTACTGGACCGATTTGAAAAATTCTTTTACCATTGGAATTCTACATTAGTTTTGCTGAACATAGGCTAAATTTTATTTCGGAAAAAAATTGGGTACCGTAAGATACCTACTTGGGTTCTTCGGACGCAAGGTGTAAAAAATCAACCAGAAAAGTTACTTATTTTACGTACGCTGTCTCAACTATAAAAGATAGAACCATAAAATTTTAACTAATTGTAGAACTTACAAATATCTACAAAAAAGTCCGCGACACACTATACCTATCTATGTCGAGTGAGGCACAATAACCATTTTTTTATTTAAAAAACTTGAAATTTTTTTGGACTACATTTAAACGCGTTTATTTTACTCATTCTTTTAATCCATAAGGAGAAAATAAATTATTCCATTACTAAGTACAGTTTGTGTAGATAATATTTGGTCTTTGAATGAATAAAATTGGACATTTGGTTTTGACATTATGGCGAAATTAAAATATTACGATAGTTGGCGGGTTCTAACTAACCTAACTAAAAAAAAAACTAATCAAGTAACATTTATTTTGTTTATACCAATTGAACAAGCATTTAACACTTTACTTTTTCTCAAAATTTGGTTAACCTACTGTGATCAAGTAGGGAGATATTTATTTATTTAATAATTTTTGTTTTTCATCGATTGCGAATTTGCCTATCAACCGGATAAATCAAACAAGAGACCTTTAGTGACAACCCTAGGTACAAAAAAATCTGATTTTTTTTTTAAATTGGATATAACTTCTGACACAGAGGTTATTAGAGTGTGATTTTCAATAACATTGATAAAGGATTACTCACACTATCGTTTCATGCTTAAAACTTTTCTCAACTCGATCTAATCGCGAAATTAAAAATGAAAAACTAAAATTATTAAATAAATAAATATCTCCCTACTTGATCACAGTAGGTTACCCAAATTTGGAGAAAAAGTAAAGTATTAAGTGCTTGTTCAATTGACCCTATTTATGCAAAATGAGTCCAATCCACACCATTGCCAAAATTGAGTTAATAATGCAGAAGTATTCCAAAATGGACCTTTTATCGACCCTATGAAGATCATGTAAGTCTAACAATTTTGGCAGAACAAAACATTTTCACAACAAAGTTACCAAGTAACAAATTAATGAGTATTGTTTTTTTTTAAAAGATCCAAGCTGCAGTGTCCCTTGAATTTTTTTTTAAATTAGGCAAGTAGAATCATGCGGCTTGGTTCTCGTTTGCATATTTAAAAAAGGCTTACTTCTTAATATTTTACAAAGACTCACGTCAGTCACGTGGCTGGTTTTTAGTTGATATAAAAGCGATGGGTCATTGTGACCCAGGCCCGACACGACACAAAATTTTATTGAAACCAGAGTGGTCTTGTGTATTGCGCACACACTTGGGCACTATAAAATTACTCCTGCGTAACTGGCCTGGTTTCATTGAAACCAGAGTGGTCGTGTGTATTGCGCACACACGACCGTTACGACACGATCGTATAGAGTGGAAAAATCCAGGAAGAACAAGCCGAAGAACCCCATATCCAGGACAAACAGTTGCCGAGTTATAAGCACTCAAAGTTTGACATTCACAGCTCGGCAGCTGTCAAACGTCGAACAAAAGCGGCGATAACTCCGCTCCCAATAGGCCTAGAGGAACGGGGTTTCTTCTAACATCAAAGGCAACACCTCGGCTACCCCCGCCCCAAATTTGAACTAAATCGGAGACATCAAATGTTTTCTCAATTCTGAGGCCAGGATCGAATAGAGGAGAAAAATCCAGAAAGAACAAGCCGAAGAACCCCATATCCAGGACAAATAGTTGCCGAGCTACAAGCATTCAAACTTTGACATTGACAGCTCCGCAACTGTCAAATGTCTTACAAAAATAGCCATAACTCCGCTCCCAATAGGCCTAGAGGAACGGGGTTTCTTCCAACCTCAAAGGCAATACCTCTGCTACCCCCTCCCCGAATCTGGACTAAATCGGAGACATCAAAACTTCAAGGACGAATCTTCTACTGTATTTACAATACTTTTAAATTTGTAAAATGGCAATGTAAGATGCTCTATTACTATTTTGTTTGTATTATTATTATTATTTTTTACGTTAAGATTTTTGCAACGTTGCTTGAAACCATCACTACTAATGCGAAAGTGTGTCTGTCTGTCTGATCGTCTGTCTGTCTATCTGTCTGTCTGTTTGATATCTCTTCACGCCCAAACCACTGAACCGATTTTGCTGAAATTTGGTATGCAGATACTTTGAGTACCGGGAAAGTACAATTCATCCCGGAAAAATGTACGGTTCCCGCACGATAAACGAGTTTAGGCAAAACGGAGTTGCAGGCATCATCTAGTTTTAAACATCCTTGTAAAAACCAGAAAAAAGTAGGAGCGCCACATTATATCAGGTAGGTACTTAAATACTTACTGCCGAAGCATACAACAAGATATATATTTTAGGATATGCTCACCTAGATACAAAAAAAATATTAAGTTTTAAATCTAAATTATATTTTTTTTTTCATTTCAATCTTTTTTTAGGAATATAAGCAACAATATAAACTAAAAAATAATGAATATATATTTCATTCTTACTACATAACTGAAAGAAAAAATGCTGGTTTCCTTCAAATTTTGAAAGTTCATGAGGCCTCAGTTTATTTAAAAGCAAATTTTATAAGTTAAAATCGTTGTTTCTATAACTAATTAGATGTTAGTCATGTTAGACATCCAAATCAGGTGCACAGATCTCATGCACAAAAATCCTGTTGACTTGTGTAATAAATCTAAAGAGATGGTTCGCTTTGGATTATATGTATCCCACAGTAATATAGTTTTGCTAAAAGGAACCCTCCTGTTTTTGTTTAATTTTTGTTGGAAATAGTAGTAATTTTTAACATATTTATGTTTGTACGCATAGAATAAATTACCAAATATACTATTGTAAATTAACTTTACTTAAAATAACAAATCAGTTTTAAAGAATACACAATTTTAATAAAAATGGCTTTTTCTCAGAACTGTCATCGTGTGAGTTGAGTCCGGTATGCATAAATAGGTCCATTATTGGTATAAACAAAATTAATATTATTTGATGAGTTTTTTTTTTTTTTAATTAATTTTTATGCAAATTTTTGACCCGGAAAAACGCCAAATTTGACACTCTTTAAAAAATTGCTACAAAGAATATCGATCTCGGAGTTTTACTCTAATGTTTATATAGCTATCAACTAAAGCAGGGGTCACCAATTGGCGGACCGCGGTCCGCATCTGGACCGCCGACCCATTGTGTGCGGACCACCGACCATGCATTTTCGAAGAAGAACTTCGTTTAATATCAATAGCTTGCACCAATTTCACTCCAAACTTCAGACAGATAATTAGCGGCTGATACCTTAGCTTTGTAATTTCCGTTATTTGTTTCAAAAATATTTTTTTTATAAATTGTGCGGACCGCTAAGGTCATTTCATTTCTTAAAATGGACCCCGAGCGAAACTAATTGGTGACCCCTGAACTAAAGTATTTTGAAAGAAAAACGCGGTGAAACAAAATAGAGGTTTTTATCACACTGTGCATGCTAGCGCCATCTATTGGCGACAAAGTTTGGTTCTAACTACCAACAACTAGACAGCTGCTAAGTGCTATAGTCAAAGACTTCTATTTAAACTGAGTTCTATAGGCTACAATTTATAATTTTGAAGATACTAATGAGTAATAACTATTAAGGAAGAAAATCTATCAATTATTTAAAATAATATGAAATTGTTATTTAAATTTAATTTAATGCAATACAAAGAAGATCTTGAAGTTACTTGAATGTTTTACAGTAAAATCTCCATTCACTAAGACTCGGTGGGATTGATTTATATCCTGTAGTTCCCATTTTGTAATACCTGGAGGCCACTTTGTACATTATTGTGTCTTTTTTAACATAGCATTAAAATGAAGGCTGACAAACACTTTGTTGATATTGCTTTTGCACGAACAGCCTCTTTTAAGAAGTTTTTCTCTCCGCTTGACTATTTCTTATTTTATTTTGGTTTAGAGTTTTGTATAAGTTCATCAAAAGTTATTGCAATTACATCAGGAGCCCTCAATAATGCAGAACTCATTTTAATATTTGCTGGTGTCTTCAAATCGGTAACTAATATTTCTGATCCATCTGGCTTCCACCCTGTAAATGTTGCTTCCAATCTAGATTGCTCGTATGTGAGGATCTTGCATGATTTACCTAAAAATTTATTAGAAATTCAATTTTAAGACTGTTTGATGGTAAATTTTGGAAGGATAAAATGCAAGGACTAAACTTAAAAACCCCTTTCTCACAAACTTAGAATAAAATACTCTCTCGTTCGTTATAATATTTGTAAAAAGAAGGCCCCACGACATTGCCTGCAGATTACCAATAACTAACAACAGATGGTGCAAGAATAATACCATTATCAGCACTACCATAAAGCTTGTGAAGTTTGAAAGTTTAACATCCTACTCTTTTAACCTAAATGTATGGAAATAGATAGCAATTTGCTGGAACTAATTACCGTTTAATTGGTTAACTTCTTTTAAAAATCTTTCCCTCAGTTGTGCTCTGATTTGTTTTGTTTCTTGCGAAGATTTATTGTCATTTTCTGAATCTGATACCATTTTATTACTTTTGATTACAGGTAACAAGCTCTAAAACAAAAATAATATATAGCGTTTTATAACAAAAATATGCGATAAAATAAGTAAAAAACGTAAAATATCAATCAAAACAACGAAATGCACACACGGCTTCTTCTTCTTCTTCTTAGTCTTAGACGTCTCAGTTTATATACTGTATTATCTATGCTTAGACGTTTGTCAAAAGTCATCTTTGACGCTTTATTTTTTCTAATTTTTTGGTAGTGCACAAAACAAAGATTTTAATTCACTATCCTACATTGCAGTCCTGCAGCCTGCTGCAGTCCTACAGCCTGCTGCCGTGCAGGCCTGCAACACCATTCACTATCCTGCGTCCATTCCTTCCTGCATAAGCCATTATGCAGGAAGGAATGGGCCGTTTCACCTCTATAATCCATATGACCCATAAAGCAGGGCTTCATAACGTTATCGAATAACAGAAAAAATATCGTTACGTACCGTTATTTTCATAATGGTAGCCAGATAACGTTATTTTCTTAACGATATCTAGTAAAATAACGTTATATTTACCGTTATTATTATAACGTTATTTTTTCGTTATGGCATAACAAAAAAATAACGTTATAATAATAACGGTAAATATAACGTTATTTTCTGGTATCAGGTATGCGATCGTGCACGGTGCACCAAATCTCACTCATATTTAAAATGTAATAAGCGTTCTCTGTGAAAATACAAAGAAAAAAATAGACCTTAAAAGCGTGATTACGTTTAGAAAATTTTCCCGCCTGTCATGACTTTCTTGACGGACTATAACGTTATCAAAGAACATATATTTACCGTTATAAATCCTATATAACGTTATAACATTTACCGTTATTAAATACATTTATAACGTTATTTCTAGTATCGGTTAAATTTTCATAACGTTATCTATGCCCTTGAAGCAATAACGTTATGAAAAAATAACGTTATTTGAAGCCCTGCCATAAAGTTAATAAAACCTAGGTAGGTATACAGGGTGTAACAAAAACAAGTGATAATACTTTAGGGTGTGTACGTGTTCCCTGTAGAGAGTTCACTGTAAAAGTAGCAGCGCTGAAATACCAAATTCTTTCTACAGGGAACACGTACACACCCTAAAGTATTATCACTTGTTTTTGTTACACCCTGTATAGTTCATGGTATATAAGAGGGGGGGGGGGTCCTGGGGGTCCGGACCCCCCCCCCCCCCATTACTATCCATGTTACTTGTATCGACGAGGAAACTATCTTTTATTGATGTCCAAAACACGTTACCTACCTGCGGAACCCTTTTTTACTTAGGGACCCTTATCAAAGCTATATATACGCCCGTATAAAATATTAACTTTATTATTTAATCTTTATCCATCGTTAAAAAAAACTAATATAAGTATATAATTATTGAATATATTTTTGTTTTATTAATATTAAGACCTACAGAATTCGGAGCATACTACATTATTCTTATAAATATTAATATCGTCACTGGAATGGAAAAGTCGCTAACCTCCATATAGGCAACTTTAGGAGAGAGCGTTTTAAAGTTTTAATTTTTGGAAAAAAAATCATATCTTTGCAACCCTTTAACCGATTTTGGAAATTCCAAAACCTATTGTATGGATGATTTTGTTATCATTTTTTGAAGCTAATACCTAATCTAATATCGCATTAGTTTGGAATATAAGTGGCACTTCAGCGAATATCAGTACCAACTTTAAAAATTTAAAGCCTGGAAAAGTCGCTAACCTCCAAAAAAGAAAAGTTCAATTTCGCTGAACTACCATCACTTTATTTATTTATTTCTAACAGTCATTTTTGCTTACCGCCCATTAGTCTCTTATCAGCTGGTATTTTATTCTTAACGTCCAAAATGAACCAACATGACCTGGTTAAATTAGCTAAAGTGTTTTAAGATATTTTAAAAAATGTAGTAATCGAATACTAAAGTACAAGCAATTCAATGAAATAACCGTATATATTTGTATATTTTATTTTAGTTTGAATTTTTAGTAATAAATTTGTGATATTAAATAACTGTTTCTTTTCTTAGCGACCTGAAAACAAATGAAATTTTGATAATTTCCTGTTTTAGTCTTGTCGTCATCAACACATTTCTCGTCAACTGATTCGTTAACAGTGCTTTTCGTAATATGCTTAGGTGATGATGGTTTTGAAGGGGTAGATGATTGATTCGCATATGTTTCTGGTGACAATATTTTAGCATTACCACAAATCTCGTCAATTGACTCTTCATAGGCAGCTCTAGTATTTTCTTTTGGTACATGACTGTCCTTTGATAACAATTTTTTTAGAAAGTAAAAAAACACGTGGTTATACCTTATATTATAGACTGTAAAGAAACTTAGAACTCTTAGAACTGTAAAAAAGCTATCCTTTTTGTAAAAAAATACATATCATTGTCATTGAAAATTAGGAGATATTCGAATTTGAAGTGTATTTTTATGGTGATATACAAGATTTTTTTACAGAATTACCATGCCATTTTTCAATATTATGTTCCTTTTTGAGTGTACGTTAATTTTGGTGTAAGAGAATTCTACATAATTTCTTCATACTGGAAGCCTAAAAATCAGTCTTTTCGAACTGGCCGGGCCTTAAAAGAAGATATTTTGTTTCCAACACTTCATTTTACGCAGAGTAGATAACACGATTTGAATTTTCACTTTCCAGTAAAATTGACGTTTATTTTACCTTCCAGCGGGGGGCGGCTGCCCCCCCCCTCTCGGTACGCCCATGTAAGGGGGCAGACGAGCAGACGGGTCACCTGATGGTAAGCAACTACCGAGGGAATACGCTCTTTTCTTGAAGGTTTGCAGGTCGTATAGGTCTGGAAATACTGCTGGTGACAGTTCGTTGCAGAGTTTTACAGTGCGCGGCAGAAAGTTACGCGAAAAACGCACTGTGGAAGACTGCCACTCATCAAGGTGATGAGTATGGTATGTTTTTCGCGTGGGACGATGGCGAAAAGTTGCAGGTGGTATGATTCCGAACAACTCCTCAGAGCACTCCCCGTGGAACAACCGATAGAGGATGCAGAGTGAAGCTACATATCGGCGTAATTCCAAGGGGTCCAAGCTGTTTGAAACACTATGGCAGTCAACAATTCGAGCGGCCCTTCTTTGGATACGATCCAGAGGGAGCAATTGGTATTTTGGCGCCCCTGCCCAGAGATGAGAACAATATTCCATATGAGGCCGAACCTGCGCCTTGTAGAGTTGTAGGCGTTGGTCCGGATATCATAGAATAGAGTATAGACTATAGAGTAGACCATCTAAATGGGAATCAAAGGAGTAAGTAAAACCAAAAAATGTGCTATAATATTTTAATATCCCTAATGGTTCACACAAATCAATGATTAAATCAATCACAATAGCATTATTTTAAAAGAAATAAAAGGTGATAAATACCTGAACTCATCCAGTGGAATCAGGGTTACAGTAATAACCTCCTTAGGGATAATAGCAGAGGTAGTGTTTACACAAACTTAAATCTAAGTCGATAACAAATTTATTTAATGCAATTTAATACATGCATTTATATTATTTGGAAATTGTATTTTTTTATTCATGTCACCTCAAAACCGATGGCCCAGTGACTATTCGGTGGTAACAGCTAGCAGGATTTCTTCGTTCTTAATTTCAAATACCTCTTAGATGTTGAAGTCTCCCAAACTTCTGCTGCCCCAATCTCCATCTTCGTTAAGTGTTTGCCAACTGAAAAGCCCATCGATATGCTAATAATGACAGTAAAAGATACTTATGTGAAATCAATTGATGAATGATAAGTTTTCAGACCTCAAGTCAGTCAAGTCTTATATTATTGTGTTACATGCTTGTACAAAATATTTTCCTTGTAACTTTATCATTTTCATTTGACTTCATAAGGGTATATAGAGTGTATTTTGAATAAAGTATGGCAACAAATGTGTAGAGCTGATTCTTGAGAGATTTGTTGCCATCTAGGGTACCTGGAAATTCACAGCTGATGTAAAAACAGCATCCTTTTGTGTCATAGGAGCATATAGCATGCTCCTGACATCTCGATCAAGTCTAAAGCTAAATTAGTTATTCGCAGGTTTATGAATCTAATATGGTTAATCCCTGAATGGAGCCCTACATCCCTTGATCCCTAACAAATACCTGGCAATCAACGGCACCGGTACTCCGGATCTCCGGTAAACGACGAAACATATACATGAAAATACCTCAACAATCGCCGCGTACGCAGACCGCTTATTCGAAAAATTCATAGACAATCGCTACCTTTTTTAGACAAAAGAGTATGCGATCGCCGAAAGTTTTCCAATCGTCTGCAACCAGCAGCTATAATACCAATTAAATACCTGCCAAGTCCGTCGGTGTGACGACTAGCAAATCGAGTGCATGTGCACATTTTCCCTTACGTTTGCCAAATACCAAGCTTTAATTTTGGCATGTAACTAAAGCTGTAAAACAAGTGTTCACTTTAATACTTATCACGGTACCAATATTTGGAGGTGGAATGTGGATGTGTTAGGATATGCCGGTCGTGTGAGTTGGAAGGACTTGGCATTCACAAGATGATACAAAAGTATGCTCACCGGCTCGTGGTGCATTGTGATACCTCAGTCAGACGCTAGTGACGATCGCGCGACCGACGCCGCGACCGCTCGCGAGAAGACCCTGCAACAATAGTGTTATAAAATATAATAAAACCTTAACGTCCATCGTGGCAGGTTGGGCCAATGTAAAGGACCATAAAACAAGAGATTTTTGGGATATCTTTCCTTTTTTGAGTTTGAAATTTAAAAAAAAACTATGTCGCGGCCTATCCTGAGTTAGACAATAAAGTGCTTTATTTATAAATAGAAAGAAGAAAGTTTACACCAACTTAATTTGCAGTAGGTATAGGAAAACAAAATAAGCAACGTGTCGAAATTTTAAATTTAAATCACGGTCAAACTATTTTAAATACAATATATTTAATTCATTTAAATTACCATATTATGAAGCTGCCTTGGCACAACTAACACAATTGAATATTTTACAAGTATTGGTTTTGATACTTTCTAGAATTAAATTTCATTTTTATCAAATTACCTGACTTTAACCCAAACCTATGTAGTTTTAAATGTATTTAATAGTGTTGTCAACTGACTATCGTGTTCATTATCTGTTAACCAAGTGTTAGTGAATAATAGTAATATTTAAAAAAAAATACCCTTTTTCAAAATTTACAAATTATTGCATCATCATTGGCTCCTAACACATGCAAAGTTTCAAATTAATTAGATTACAGATGGAGATAGCAAATTTTCCGTTAGTTTAAGCTTATACAAGCGTGTTAAAAAAAGAACTGTCAAACCCTCAAAAACTAGGCGCAAGAGTAATTGTAAGCTCACTTCTCTCTTTTCTATGCTTCCTGTCCTTGTCTCTCTCACGGTCGCGGTCCCTTTCCCTCTCGCGTTCCTTGTCCTTGTCGCGCACACTCTCCCTATCCCGCTCGCGCTCCCGGTCTCTGTCCTCGTGGCGGCTTTTCTCCCTCTCGTCTCGGCTGGACCTGTAATAGAAAATGTAAGTCATCATTATCCGACTTTGAATCAAACTGTAAAAATGTGTCCTTTTTTAATCAGTGTTATTTAAAACAAAGCTTTATTAAAATATTGTGAAGGAAAGTTCAAATTGATTTTGCAAAATTTTTTTATAGATAAAACGATTGGTCATATAATGTGGAAAAAATTGATACAATCACCTATAGCAGGGGTCACCAAATGGCACCGCCGACACATTGTGTACGGACCAATAATTTTCGAAGGTGAACTTTGTGAAAAATCGGTCTCGACTTACTGATGAATATCTCCAGGATTTAATTTCAATAGCTTGCATCAATTTCACTCCAAGCAACAAAAATTGTCAGTTTGATTGATACGCAAATAAAATATACCTTTGTAATTTCCGTAATTTGTTTAGTAATTATTTTTTATATAAAATGTGTGGACTACGAGAAATGACCTTTCATTTTTTAAAATGGACCCCGATTGAAACTAATTGGTGATCCCTGACCTATAGTATTTTGTATAGCTTCTATACAAAATACTATAGGTCCTGGTAGGTACCGGTGGTAGGCATCATGTAGACTTTCAGAAAATATTTGCAAAAATTTATTCTGAATAAAAATTGAGTTTTTATAGTATCAAAGCTATACATTTATTACATGAATACAGAGAGTTTTCTATTTTATTGAATTTGCCCCAACCCTATACCTGTGGCGCTCTCTATCTCGCTCCTTCTCCTTGTCCCCCCTATCTCTATCTTTGTCCCCCCTGTCCCGTTCCCGGTCTCTGTCCATGCGCTCCCGGTCTCGGCGGTCCGAGCCCAGGCCCCCGCTGCCGCGGCTGCTGCGCTCTCTGTCTCTGTCCCTCTCCTCTCTCCGTCTCTTTTCTTGCTGCTCCTTCTCGCGAGCTTCATTCATCTCCTCGTAGGCTTGACGCAGTTTAAAGTAGCTGCAATAGAAGATTTCATAATAATTGTAATTGTCATGGTATGATTTGCTTGTAAATACACCTCAGAAATGACTCAATCTACACTATAATTTAAATATTATTTGTTTTGTAGGTGACTTTAAAGCATTTCTTTCTTAGATATTATATTAAAACAATGATGATGTTTGAAAATGATAAAGCATATTGGAGTAACCTAGTACTGTAATAACTTATAGATGTAGCAAATTTAAATGCCATTATTTTAGTAACTCTATTTTCTATTACTCAACAGTGTACATACCCAACATGTTGCTTGCCGGATAGATGGTCATCAATGCGCTGCTGTGCATCGCCGACAATGAGGAATGCTCCGCACACAGGACATACTTCCATTTGTTTCTCCTGAGCAGCAGCCAGTTCAGCTGTCATTGACCAGTGGCTATAAAAAGCGGCAATCATTAGATAAAAGGACTTTGTCACTACAGTTTCTCCTTAATTATTTAAAATTATCCAGTTTTTTTTCCATCCAGATTGTCCAGTTGCAAGATAGGGGGGTTTACCCCACCTCCCCCCTATCTTGCAACTGGACAATCTAAATTTTTTTGGGAGAATAGATCTCCCAAAAAAATTAACTGAATGAGTATAATATTGACTGATTATCCTTAATCAGTCAAAATATTATGCTTGTGATTACACTACTCTTAGCAAAATCCCAACAATACAGTAATATTTATGACAATTTTATGCGCTTATTTAGCCTGCAAACAACTTATTACCTATTCTCTTGTTGCTTCAGCAGTGAGTCTTTCTCCTCTTTCAGACGGTCGCAGAGCTTCATGAGTCCCTGGGCCTGCTCCACATTGCCGCAGGTTCCGGCTTCCTCTGCCTCTTGGACCAGGGCAGTGATCTTCTCCGACAACAGCTTGACCTAGTGAATAAAATTGTGATGCTATGTGGCTCAGAGAACCATGATCAAAGTAGATGTATATTTAGAAATATCTCACACTCATTTTTTCAATTAAAATTTTAAGTAAGTAATTATCAGTAAATTAATTAAGTGGAATTCCTGTTTTATGTTTTGGGCTATGAATGAAGGTCCTCATCAAGACAAATGACCAAGAAAATATCAATCAGTATACAACCATTACAATAATTATTACCTGTTCTTGGTTCTTTTCAGTTTGTGCTTGAGTCATTGGTGGACCCTCAGGCCTGGAGTTCATCAATTCTAATCTCTGCTTACCTTTGAGTATTTTACCTGAAACAAAACAAAATTAAAATGTGAATTTTTTATGCATAAATAAAGTTTTTTTCTATTCCTTGCAGAAATTATTTAGTCAAGTATTAACTGTATTTGTTATATGTAACTTAAAATTAATTTGAAACTAAGTTAACTCACGTTCAACTTCATTAATCATATGGCGACAATATCTTAGGAATTCTTCAACATATTGAGACTTCTTGTATGATGGTTCGGCTTTCTCAAACAAGTCTTTGACCTCCTCATCATGGACTTTGGGACATACACCGAGATCAGCTCTTGTGTTCACAAACAAGTCGTGAGGGCAGAACTTCACCATGTAATACTTGCAGTACTGCAAATATTGATCAAATAATATTTGTAAAAAAAATTGTAACAAGATAGGTTAGAATTGGTTTTGGCAATAAAAATGGGAATCTCACTTCAGGGTCCTCCCAATTAGGCTTCTTTATTTTTTCATTTGGATTTGTATTTCGATGTCGCCCCATCAACTCGTCCAATAACTGCGCGGCCGCTAACACAGCCATGGTTACAGTTCATACTAAAAGTTGAAAGTATAAGTTATTACATTATCATACCATACACATTTATGCACACAAAAAGAATAATGAATAATTTAGTTCTTACTAGTTACAGAACACGAAAATTATATCACTATCGCAAAGTATTTCGAAAAATCATTGATGAAACGCCATTCATTGAAATTTGAAGCAAAGAGCACAGAACCAAAGAGGATGTAAACTGTATACTACGTAACAAGAGGTCGGACTTAGAAGAAAAAAAATAAACATCCGTTATTTTTTTAATTTGAAACTGAAGTTAAAATTTTTAAGTGCAAAACCTTTCACTCTAAACATACCAAAAATTAAAAAAAAAAAAAAATAAATAAATAAGCTCAAATAAATGTTTTATTTTAGTAAAAATTATTGTACACAGCTAAATAAATAGACTAATAAGGTAAATTAAACAATAAAACAAATTTAATCCACAAGCTTTTTTGATTTCTATTACTCAATATTATAATATTACAGTACAGTTTTATGTATTTTATTTATAAATATAATAGAATAGCTGTCTATGATACTCTACTAACTACTTGATTGGCTTACACAGTAAACTCTATATAAGGAGGGGATTAAAGCTGCGCGTCCACCAGGTCAGAATCGGGGCGTACGGTGCGGACTGCGCGTCGTGTCGTCATATATATTTTGTTAGGCGCAGAATGACTTTCCAGTACTTCTAGTGCAGTTCACAGTAGTCAGTACCATACATACAAAGCAACAAATCCGTCCGCTGCATACCTACGCAGTATGCTCCGATCCCGATCCAGTAGACGCGCACCTTTATACATGTAACACACTTAAGTATCATTACTTTGTTTTGTTACACCCTGTATAAGACAGCTGAAATCTATCGCGTGGGCTCAGGCCAGCTGCATACCACCTCACGTCTTGATCAGAGGATTTTTCCTTGGTGGCCGTACCACTCATAATCCCATACCTTCCTTCTCCAGCTATTGCTTGCAGACTAAAATGTTGCAAACTAGTATAGGGACCTAAAAATCTGAAATTAATGAAACATTTTTCATTTACTACATTTCCATACAGTTTACATAAATTATTAAGTATACTTATCAACCTTTTGTATTATTACAATAAAACAATATACACATTTTAACATTTTCCAAATTAACTGCATACTGATATACATTATATTTTCTATGAAATAATAATCTATATTTTTCATATTAATATAGTTTATGTTGTAAATTATTGTACAAATATGCAAATAATACTGCGACATACTTTGTATTAGAACATGGTATGACATAGTTATGTTTTGCTTCAATTTATCAATTTACGGTTACATTTACATTTTACAATGGCTTACCTTTCGTTTTTCATTAATTAATCCACTTAATTTACAATTTTTGTATGAGTTGCTACAAAATAATTTTCACAAAATGAAAATCGAACTTTGAATTTTAAACTCCTTCTTCGTCTTTTTTATCACGTAGTTTATATTCTCTATGGTCTTTTTTATCAGCCAATCACAGTCGACCTTGCACAGATTATCTGATTGGGTACAGTTACTACGTTTAAATTTGGAACCCAAATTTTTTTTTGTTCGGGAATTTCGTCCACCTGCACAGAACCACAGAACACAAATTACTCTCCGAGCACAGAACACTCAACACTTTAAAGGGCCCCCGAGACGATCAAACGGTTTGATTCAAGCCTTACGTGTTTGATGCAACCGTTTGATGTCGGTTTGAACGGTTTGTCAAACGAAACTGCGCAGTTTGATTCAATACTCGCTTTGGAGTACACGTCTTGTGACGAATAAAATATATTATTTTTTAAAAGATAAAACCGACTTAAATATTGTACGAAATTGAGAATTAAATTCCCTATCTCAAAAACTAATAAACCTATTTTGATGAAACTTGCAGAAGTCTCCCAAGTTAAACAATACCTATTATAGTACAACAAAAAAATATTTAAATTGGACTTGTGGTTCCGGAACACAAACATAAAAACATACATACACTTTTGAAATTTTGCACATTTGTTCAGATGCTGATATAGACTAACATTATATACGAAAACTGGGCAGTTCTGGAAATATTACATACATACGCATCGAATTGATAACCTCCTCTTTTTTAATCGGTTAAAAATAATGTACCTACTCCAAAGAATGGTATAAAGTTTGTTCAAACCTACGAATAATAAAAACTAAGGAATAGTAACTCCGTCAAAAAACATGCTCCAAAATACTTGTCAAAAAAGTGTACCTTAGGTTCACTTTTCATACATTTGCAATATTTAGGTGACCTTGAGCGGTATAAAGGCTGACGTTACATGACAGTTCGAATGGAACCAAATTTAAAACTGTATTAGTATGAGAGTTACGTTTCCTTGGGTTTTATTATTCGTAGGTTCAAACGCATCGGAACACGATCAAACGGCGCGTCAAACACAACAAAAATATGAGATTTCATCAAACGAGCTTCAAACACGTAAATGTTTGACAAACCGTTCAAACTAGCTTTGTAAACGATCAAAATGGTTTGAGTCAAACCAAAATTTACGTGTTTGAGTCAAGCCGTTTGATCGTCTCGGGGGCCCTTAAGAGCTTCTACAGATGGCGCGAACCCGGTCTGCAGAGTGCAGACCACGTCCGTGAAGGACGCCGTCCGTCCGTGAGAGACAAATTTGACAGTTTTGACGGTTCGACGTCCCGCTACACACTACACGAACCTCGTACCGTCAAACCGGAATGACATTTGTAAAATTGTTTTCGGATTTTAAACTCTATTGATTTGTAATAGAGTTCCAAATGCCCTAAAAGCTTCATTTTCGTAAAGTGTTACCAGTTCCGAAAGAAATATTTTCCCCACACTGTATTTGTCAAGTGTATTTTGTTAACTCTGGCGTGATACAAAAATCACAGATCATCAGATGGACAATTTTTTTTGTCAAGAAGTACCGTATATAGTAGGTACAACTACATAACAATTAACAATACGTACCTAGTACCTATCTCCTTAGAAGTCTGATACTGCATTTACACATTCGCGTTCGCCATTCGCCGCGTCATCGACAAAGCATTCGACGGTTTAAATTATCTTTTAGAAGCTGGAGATAAAGTTTTGAGCAAAACAAAACTAATACTCTCAACTCTCTCAAGAAGAAACCGAAGGGACTTATGATATTGCTTGAGTAAGAAATAAGAATCCATATTGAAAGTGTAATGCAAAGTCTCAGATGATGAGGAAAACATCGCTCATTTGTCGTAATTACACTTTACAAATTTTACAGGAGACACAATCAAAGATTTGAATCCAATATATGACTTTTTGGGAAGACTTATTATATACCGACTCAATTTAAAAGTAAGGTTTATATGTGTTGTTTCTATTAGAGTTCAAGACTTTTCGATACATCATACATTACCTAAATTATAGGCATTCTTATAAGGATGTGTATGTAAATACGTCATTATTTCTTCATCATGTTGGCATTCTCTGTTAATAACGTAAGCACGGTACACACGCTCTGCAAGTATTCATAAGTTTTACTGTGTTTATGGGTGATTAAGCTGACGCTGGTAACCCTATTTCACTAACCGTAATCAAAAACTATACTACATAACAAGAGGTCGGACTTAGAAGAAAAAAAATGAACATATCCGTTATTTTTTTTAATTTGAAACTAACGAAAAATTTTTAAGTGCAAAACCTTTCACTCTAAACATACCAAAAATTAAAAAATAAAAAAGAAATGAGCTCAAATAAATGTTTTATTTCAATAAAAAATATTGTACATAGCTAAATAAATAGGATAATAAGGTAAATTAAACAATAAAACAGATTTAATCCACAAGCTTTTGTTGATTTCTATTAATAATATTACAGTACAGTTTTATGTATTTTATTTATAAATAAGATAGAATAGCTGTCTATGCTACTCTACTAACTACTTGATTGGCTTATACAGTAAACTATATATAGGGAGGGGATTAAAGCTGCGCGTCCACCAGGTCAGAATCGGGACGTACGGTGCGGACGGCGCGTCGTGTATTATATATTTGTCAGGCGCAGAATGACGTTCCAGTACTTCTAGTGCAGTTCACAGTAGTCAATACCATAAATACAAAGCAACAAATCCGTCCGCTGCGTACCTACGCTCCGATTCCGATCCAGTGGACGCGCACCTTTATACATACACACTTAAGTATCATTACTTTGTTTTGTTACACCCTGTATACGACAGCTGAAATCTATCGCGTGGGCTCAGGCCAGCTGCATACCACCTCACGTCTTGATCAGAGGATTTTTCCTTGGTGGCCGTACCACTCATAATCCCATAACTTCCTTCTCCTTCTAAAATCTCCATAACAGCTATTGCTTGCAGACTAAAATGTTGCAAACTAGTATAGGGACCTAAAAATCTGAAATTAATGAAACATTTTTCATTTACTACATTTCCAAACAGTTTACATAAATTATTAAGTATAGTTATTAACCTATGTATTATTACATTGAAACAATATACACATTTTAACATTTTCCAAATTAACTGTATACTGATATACATTATAATATTTTCTATGAAATAATAATCTATCTTTTTCTAATATAGTTTAAGTTGTAAATTATTGTATATTTTTTTAAAATCCGTGGTACAAATATGCAAATAATACTAGGTACGACTGTGCTACGACCACGGATAAAAAAAAAAAACGGATGTAATGGCCGCCCGTGTAGGATGTGTGCGTGTCATTGGCGACGTCACTCTATGTACAATGACAGCGGGTTGTAGTACCTAGTTGCGTGTGTGAGTGTCGGTCACGTGTACAATCTAAGATGAAGGATCAATTGATGCTTGGTCTTAGTGTACAATAAACGAAATTGTGACGAAATTGTCGTACCTTGCATGCTTTATAGTGCTTCACCTCTTTATAGTGTAATGCTCTATCCGTATTTTTTTTTAATCCGTGACTACGACATACTTTGTATTAGAACATGGTATGACACAGTTATGTTTTGCTTCAATTTATCAATTTACGGTTACATTTACATTTTACAATGGCTTACCTTTCGTTTTTCATTAATTAATCCACTTAATTTACAATTTTTGTATGAGTTGCTACAAAATAGTTTTCACAAAATGAAAATCGAACTTTGAATTTTAAACTCCTTCTTCGTCTTTTTTTTTTTTTTTGATATGGCGACTAGCATAAAACTATTGCCAGTGTCGAGTAGGTAAAGGTAGGGAAACATATGACGCGGTAAAAGTAGGGATTACAAGGACGGAATTTGGATAGGATCAGATCAGGAAAGTTTTGGTATACTAATATATATATATATTTTTTGATAATATACTAAAATATAAAATATCGGTAATTATATAGGTATATATTATAAACTTAAATTGTTGGTTACTATAAATTCACATAAAATACTTAAATATTTTATAGGGTCACTTAATATACACATCATATTAGTAGGAAGAGGAACATGAAGGGAGTACAAAGAGGATAAAAACGATGTATGATCAAGCAAAGGACACGAGAAAAATATGTGATCTAAAGTCCCCGTGTCCTCCCCACAATCACATATATCATTATCGAAAACGCCAATTCTATTTAGATGACTAGGAATACACGTATGTCCTAATCGCATTCTTATTATAGATGAAATCACTCGTTTAGAACTATTGATTCTATTAAACCAAGACTTTTTAGGTACTAGAGGCTGCAGTTTGTACATACGGTTACCCTTTTGTTGTCCAGTAAATTCCCAATATTTATTCCATTCACTATATAAATCGATTGCCGGTAAACTCAAAAGGTCACTGGGATAAATTTTAAATGGAAACATGTCACCACTCTGCACTGCATCGTTAGCTAATTCGTCTGCTTTTTCGTTGCCTAAAATTCCTGAGTGGCTAGGAACCCAAGAAAAAGCTACTGTGTATCCTTTCTCAATGCATTTATAAAGTTTATATCTAATATCAAAAATAATATGGTGATAGGGTTTACTACGAAACGGAAATTTTTCAATACCCTGCAATGCACTTTTTGAGTCTGAAAAGATAATAGTCTTTGTTAATTTAAACAATAATACATATTCCAAAGCTTTCAGAATGGCTAAACATTCTCCGGAATATACTGAGCTTTCTATAGGCATTTTAATTTTTTGATGTATGTTATATTGACTATGATAAACACCTACTCCTACATTTCCTGTTTCTTGCAACTTAGAAGAGTCAGTAAACATATGATGCCAATTACTGTACTGGGTATATATAAAATTATTAATGTTATCTTTAGTTAGTAAATCATATTTTACATCAGGTTCAATCAACAGACTCTCAAAATTATATGAGAACAAAGGTAGTACATCAGATTGATAAATAGGAGCAGATATAGAAAGAAGTTTACGATAACTTACTATAAGGCATGGCAAAGATCTTTTATAGAAGGGACGTGACTCTAAAACGCTATTCAGTTGAGCTAGTTTTTCTAGTAATGAATGGAATTTGTACTGTTTCAAACGAAAAACAAATCTATCACTTAAATATTGTCTCCTTAGGCTCAAAGGTGACTCAGTGCATTCTACCTGTAAGGCATTAATGGGACTTGACTTCATAGCTCCACCTATTATTCGGAGAGCTTTAGACTGAATTTTATCTAATTTCTTCATGACACACAAATTATCACCTACTAATAAAAATATACCGTAGTCTAAGACACTTCTAATAACCGCATTATAAATAAGTTTTAAACAGAACGGGTGAGCTCCCCACCAAACTCCCGCAAGACATCGCAACATATTCAAGTTACGTTCACATTTAGAAATCACATATTCAATATGTGAGCTACCATTCAATTTGTTGTCCAGATGAACACCTAAAAATTTTGCACTTGTTTTAACTGGAATTGATTTATTATCATAAGATATGTTTACATTTGGAATAGAAACCTTTTTAGTAAATACTAATACACTACTTTTCTCCACTGTTAAATCTAGCCCATTGTCGAAAAGCCATTGTTTAAGGACAGCAAGACTTTGATTTAATAAATTACAAGCGACATTAATGTCTGTATTAATAGCATAAATTGTTAGGTCATCTGCGTATTGCAATTTTTTTACAAATTTCGCAATTACGGGGGCCAAATCGTATGTATAAATGTCATAAAGTAATGGGCTTAAAACTGACCCTTGTGGCAATCCTTTAGATGTGGCACGGAGAAAATATTCAATGTCATTAACAAATACATAAATTAATCTTTCTTTAATTAAATTAATAATGAACCTGATAAGAATGTGGGGAACATTTAATTTGTGCATTTTTTTCTCTAATATTGATATTATAACATTATCATAGGCGGACTTAATATCTAAAAAAGCAGCCACAACGTACTGTTTATTTATGAAAGCTAAACGAATATCTGTAGTAAATATGCTTAAATTATCCATAGTGGATTTACCTTTTCTAAAACCAAACTGACTATTTGACAATAATTTATGATGCTCAAGGAACCATTCCAATCTATTTTTTATTAAATTTTCAGCCACTTTTATTAAAACTGATGATAGCGCTATTGGTCTATAAGAAGTAATTTCGTCGGCCGGTTTATTAGGTTTCAATATTGGTATTATTTCCTGTGATTTCCATGAGTCAGGAATGTTTCCAGAAATCATGACCGTGTTAATAAGATTAAGGTAGTAACTTAACGCTTTATCCCCTAAGTTCGTTAAAAAAGAATACGGAATACTGTCCATACCTGGAGTAGAATCATTTACACTTGTTAAAATACCTTTGAGCTCCACCATTGTGAAAGGAGAATCTAGTGCGGAATACGAATGTTCTCTTATGTAACAGGTTGGAGAAGAGATCGGAAAAAATTCTGCTACTGAAGATGGAGCTAACTGATCAACATAACTACATAAAAAATCTTTAGGAAGTACCATAGTCTGTTCTTTAAATACAGATCTGAATCTTTTTATACTTTTCCATACTTCAGATGGACATGTGGATGGAGATAGAGATGAACAGAAATTTTTCCAACCCTGTTGTTTCTTTTGTTTTAAAAAAATCCGAGTGGATTTATTAATTTCCGTTAATTTATCAAAATTTTCATTAGACATATTATCAGCATATTCCCTCTCAATAATTTTTCTTTTTTTAACTGCTTCCGAACATTCGGAGTCCCACCATGGAGGGAATGGGACTTTTGTTCCCATTGCTTTTTTTGTGGGGAATTGCTTCTCAGCAACATCGATAATTGTCTTAGCTAACAATTCAGAAGCAGTTATTTCGTTACCTAATCTAACTTCAGGAAGATAATTGATTTGAGATTCTATTTCATTTTTGAACTTACTCCAATCAACTTTATCTAATTTATATCTATTTCTTATTCTTTTGTTATTTATGTTGTTAGTTTTATAAGCCAAAGATAAACATATAGGATAGTGATCACTGCCGTATGAAGAAGACAAAGTTTGCCATGATATATTTGGTGCTAATGAAGGAGAGCAAATGGAAATATCCACTGCACTTTTGTTTCCATTAATATTTACGACCCGTGTAGGAGCACCTGTATTATTAAGCACACATAAATTAAATTTGTCTATGATGTCCAATAAATCCTCTCCATCCCTGTTTGACACATCGCTTCCCCAACTCTGGTGATGAGCATTAAAGTCACCCATTACTAATTTTGGGCCAGAAAATGAATTAAGCAAGTTATTTAAATCTAAAAATGTAGAAGAAGAATTTTGTGCTATATACAATGAGAAAATATACATGTTAGGATTTAACAACTGTACACCGACTCTATTGAAATTTGTACTATTTAAATGTGGCAATGTCAACACTTTAAATGGTATAGTATTTTTTATTAACATGGCAGCCCCACCATACCCGTCTGTCATCTCGTACACAATAATAACCTGGAATACGAAACGAAAAATATGGTCGTAACCAAGTTTCAGAAAGGGCAATAACTATAGGGTTGTATTTATTCACTAAGTAAATCAAATCAGTTTTTTTAGTAAGTATACTTCTACAATTCCATTGTATTATGTTGGAATCCATTGTTGATGATATTTTAGAGGACCGGTTGGTCTCTCTAAGAGTTCACTAGAGGTCGGAGGAGTAAAGAGTAAAACTCGATTTACTGTGGTGAACTAAAGTGCTTTATTGAACAATCTGTGCTGTTTATATACAAAAATTTGAGTTAATTATTATTATTACAAATCTGTACAAAGGTAAAAAGGTTATTTGTGATTGGTTAACTAGATTAGACAGAGATGTAAAGAGAGAGACAAAAATATTTACAAAACAAGAAAGAGAAAAAAATCGAATAAGAAATATTTACAAGTTGGAAAAATTAGCCGCGCGGGAAACTGGCCGTCCCGCGATACGTGGCGCTGGTATCGCGCGAGTATAAATATAGGCTCGCGTGCCGCGGCGAATTCAGTCCGCGCGCGAATTTCATACCGACGTCGTCACTCTGTCGCTCGGCGCCGCGCCGGTAATAATAGTAGTTGTGCCGCCATTTTGTGAAGATCTGGAACTCGCGCAATGCCATGAAGACTGCAGCTATGTTGTGAAGATTCCTCTCTCGATGCAGGCACGATGTGGAGACGCGTAGTGAAGTGTTGCGAAGAATTCTTATTAGAAAAAGTCCTTTTCAGGGCTGGGTCACGTCCGGTATTATTACACGGACGGTTTCTTTCGTTATTGCGAACGTACGTTCTTTGCAGAACGATTTTCTTCTCAGTTTCAATCTTCTACGACGGACGTATACAAAGACGGCGGGTGTTCCTTTCGGAGCACGTTGTTTTCTTTGTTTCAATCGGCGAACGAACGTGTAGGTACTGCTACAGTGCTCCCCCTCAAGCGAAGCGCACCGGCAGTCTGACGGCACGGCCCGTTCTTGTTATCTTCTGTGTTAGACTTGCTTGTGTCTTCTGCTTGACTGGTGTTGCACTTGGTAATGGTTGTGAGGTAACAGGTAACGGTAATGAGGTAACGGGTAAAGGTAATGAGGTATTTTGAGGTAAATTATTGGTATGTGAAGGTAAGGTAACAGGTACATTGGTATTAGGTAAGTTGGTAATTACCGGTGACTGTTGTACATTGCTCGTTGACTCGCCGAGGTAATCTTCACTCAGTATGTAGGCGGGCTTCAAACGATCGATGGATACTGTTGCTGTGCGATCGGGTAGCTGTATTACGTAGTATTTTTCTTCTCGTCGAAGAACTTTGTACGGCCCGTTATACGGACTTTGAAGTGGTTTTCTTACAGCGTCTATACGTAAAAATACGTATTCGCACGTAAGTAGATCACGATGTATGAAGATGTTGCGTTGATTACCGTGGCGATGTACATTGTTTTTCGGTTTGATAGAGTTGATGTTTTTTCGTAATTGCTCGATGTAGGTATGATCTAGGCTCGATGACGATGTTGTTTCGAAGAAGTCGGCCGGTAATCTTAAGTTACGGCCGTAGGTTAATTCGGCAGCGCTGACTCCGGTGTCCTCTCGTATGGCGGCGCGTAGTCCTAGTAAAACTGTAGGTAGCTCGTCGATCCACGATGAATTACTATTGATGAGTCTTGATTTCAGTGAATTCTTGAGACTTCGATGCCAGCGTTCGATCATGCCGTTAGATTGCGGGTGATACGGCGTTGTACGGGTTTTATCGATTCCCATACAACGTGTTAAGTTGACGAACAGCTGACTCTCGAACTGGCGTCCTTGGTCGGTTGTTATTGTAGTCGGACAACCGAATCTCGCGATCCATTGTTCGTAGAATGTTCTTGCGACGGTTTCGGCGGTGATCTCGGTGAGTGGTACAGCTTCAGGCCATTTTGTCGAGCGATCGATCATAGTAAGTAGGTACCTATGACCACTCGCTGTTGTACTTAGCGGTCCGATTATGTCGATGTGCGTATGTGAAAAACGATCGACTTGCGGGAAAGTCGATACGGCGCTCGATGTATGTCGTTGTATTTTGCTTCGCTGACATTGTATGCAGGTTTTCGTCCACTCGCTAATGTCGGAGTTCATAGACGGCCAGAAGAATTTTTGCGCGATGAGTTTTCTTGTTGCCTTTGTTCCAGGATGACTTATGTTGTGAATAGAGTTGAAAATGGCGCGTCGAAAATCTTGCGGAATGTACGGGCGAACGTATTTTGTTGAAGTTTCGCATATAATCTTGATATCGGAGTTAGGTAGCGTTGTTGTTTTGAAACTTAGGTTTTCTTGACCGTACAGCGTAGGTAGCGTGCTATCTCGCTCTTGCGCGCGAGATATTTCTTCATAGTTTACAGCTGACGGCGTGTTGATTGTTTCTATGCGGCTGAATGTGTCGGCGACGATGTTATCTTTTCCGCTGATGTGACGAATGTCGTGCGTGAACTCGGAGATGAAAAGTAGTTGCCGAGTTCTTCTCGGAGTTTCGGATGTCGATGTTTTCTTCTGTAGGGCGAATGTCAATGGTTTGTGGTCGGTGAATATGATGAGTTCTCGGCCTTCGAATATTTTTCTGAAGTATTTTACTGCCATGTAGATAGCTTGAAGTTCGCGATCGTAGGTGCTGTACTTCGTTTGCGCTGTAGTAAATTTCTTCGAGAAGTAGCCGAGTGGTTGCCATTTGTTATTGTAATATTGTTGTATTACTGCTCCCGCTGCGGTGTCCGAGGCGTCGGAGAAAATAGCGATCGGTGCTTTGTGATTCGGGTGGGCGAGCAAAACAGCGTTTTTGATGCTATTTTTGCAAGCCGTGAATGCTTCTTTCGATGTCTCGTTCCATTCGATCGGTGTTTTATCTCGCTTTTTCGCATTATGTAGGTATGCGTGTAGCGGGGCTTGAATAGTAGCGGCGTTCGGAATGCTGTCTCGGTAGAAGTTTAGCATGCCGAGAAAACGACGTAACTCTTCTATGTTTTTCGGTAGCGGGAAATCTTCAATAGCTTGTAGTTTGTCTTGTGGTGGCTTGATTCCGTCGCTGTTTACGCTAAAGCCGAGGAATTTAACTTCTTGCTTGCCGAGTACACATTTAGCTGGGTTGATTGTGATCCCGTTTTCTTCTAGGCGTTGAAGAACACACCGTAGATGTTGGCGATGTTCTTCTTCGCTGCTGGATGCTACTAGCAAGTCGTCGATGAAGGAAAACACGAAATCGTATCCTTGCAGTATTTCGTGTATAAAACGTTGGAATGTCTGGCCTGCGTTTCTTAGGCCGGGACACATTCTCGGAAACTCGAATAATCCGAATGGTGTGATGATTGCTGTCTTCTCTATATCTTCTTTATGGACTGGTAATTGTTGGTAGGCTCGGTTTAAGTCGATCGTCGAGAAGATAGTTTTTCCGGCGAGTTGGAAAGTGAAATCTCGAAGTCGTGGTATAGGGTAGCGGTCGGGCTTCGTTACTGCGTTGAGTCGTCGGTAGTCGCCGCACACCCTTATGTCGCCGTTCTTTTTTGGTACGACGTGAAGCGGAGAAGACCAGGTGCTCTTGCTGGGGCGACAGAGACCTTGTTGCATCATATTCTCGAATTCTTTTTTTACTTGATTGTAGCGATGTGGTTGTAGCGGTCGAGCGCGACAGTGTAGCGGTGGCCCAGACGTTTCGATGTAATGTTCGACGCTGTGTTTCGGCGTGATGTTCATCGCTGACAATCGTGTGATTCCGGGGAAGTCTGCTAGTATGTCGTGATACGACTGCGTGCTGTCGACACTACGGACAGTAGGTACGTCCGTGTAGCGTCCAGGAGCGTTAATATGTAGACTGGTTCTTCCGTCGATGAGTCTTCTGTTTTTCAGGTCGACGATGAGTTCGTGGTGTTGCAGGAAGTCGGCACCGAGGATTGGTTTCGATACTGCTGCGACGATAAACTTCCATTTGTACGGTCGGCGAAGTCCGATGTTGAGCTCTAGTGTTTTTTCGCCGTATGTCGGTATTACGGTGTTGTTGGCGGCGTAGAGTTGAAAAGGTAGCGGCTGGAGATGAAGGCCTTTTTTTTTCGGTATGACGGATATATTTGCACCCGTGTCTACCAAAAAAGTGAGATTCGTTGTCTTGTCCGTGACGAATAGGCGATATTGTTTGTTGTGAACGCCGGATTCCGCCGCTGCCAACGTTCTGTCTAGTTTTCCGGGTTGTTGAACGTACACGGCTGTGTACATTTTCGCGCTTCTTTTCCGAATTTGCTGTGGTAGTAGCAAAACGGTGATGGTGATGTAGACCGTGGACGTGATGTCGACCGTTGTCGGAATCTTGATGATGATCTGTGTCTTGACCTTGGGTGATGATAATAATTTTCTCTTCGATAGTAATTATTGTTATTGAACTGTTGTTTTTTCAGTTCGGCGACCTCTAGGGAGAGTTTTCTAATTTCTTCTATGAGAAGGCACTCGATGTTCGATGATGGTGATGCGGAGCTATTTACACAATGAGATGATGATGAAATGCTATTTACAGTATTTACATTTTGCTCCATTATCTTGTCGGCCAGCGCTGCTTGTTCGTCGAGTGTGGTCTTCGACTGGAAAGTTTCACTGACAGCCAGGACGGAGCGAATATTGGCTGGGAGGAGATTGGCCCACATGAGTTGAAGGGTGGAGTCGGGGACCTTGTTGCGAGCCAGGTTTCGCATACGTCGGAGTAGTTGCGACGGTTTTTGGTCTCCCAATTCCATGTCTGACAGCAGCTGTTGAAACTGCCGGCTGTCAGATTCCTCGTATGCGGAGATGAGCCGGTCCTTCAGAGCTTGGTATTCGTTGGTCTCTGGCGGGTTGTATAGCAGGTCGGCTATCTGTTCGATGTCCTCCAGACGAGCGATGACCATCTGGGAGAGCTGGCTTTGGTTTTTCTGTAGACTGCTGGTGGCTGCCTCGAACGTGACAAACCAGAGCCTGGGTTTGTCCCTCCAGAAAGGCGGGATTCTCATGGAGAGTGCGATGCCGGCGATCTCTTGTGATGATGACGTAGCCGGGTTGCTGGTAAGTGCCGAGGTTTCGGGCAGGGATTCGCCTCTGGATTCCATTGTGTAGAGAAATTTGAGCAGCGTTTCGTGGTGCAGCGTTTCGTCCGAGCAGCGTTTCGTCGTGCAGCGTTTTGTCCAAGCAGAGTTTTCTTCTTGCAGAGTTTTTTCCTCCAGGTTGCTTGTTGTTCACGGGGTCACCAGTTTAGAGGACCAGTTGGTCTCTCTAAGAGTTCACTAGAGGTCGGAGGAGTAAAGAGTAAAACTCGATTTACTGTGGTGAACTAAAGTGCTTTATTGAACAATCTGTGCTGTTTACATACAAAAATTTGAGTTAATTATTATTATTACAAATCTGTACAAAGGTAAAAAGGTTATTTGTGATTGGTTAACTAGATTAGACAGAGATGTAAAGAGAGAGACAAAAATATTTACAAAACAAGAAAGAGAAAAAAATCGAATAAGAAATATTTACAAGTTGGAAAAATTAGCCGCGCGGGAAACTGGCCGTCCCGCGATACGTGGCGCTGGTATCGCGCGAGTATAAATATAGGCTCGCGTGCCGCGGCGAATTCAGTCCGCGCGCGAATTTCATACCGACGTCGTCACTCTGTCGCTCGGCGCCGCGCCGGTAATAATAGTAGTTGTGCCGCCATTTTGTGAAGATCTGGAACTCGCGCAATGCCATGAAGACTGCAGCTATGTTGTGAAGATTCCTCTCTCGATGCAGGCACGATGTGGAGACGCGTAGTGAAGTGTTGCGAAGAATTCTTATTAGAAAAAGTCCTTTTCAGGGCTGGGTCACGTCCGGTATTATTACACGGACGGTTTCTTTCGTTATTGCGAACGTACGTTCTTTGCAGAACGATTTTCTTCTCAGTTTCAATCTTCTACGACGGACGTATACAAAGACGGCGGGTGTTCCTTTCGGAGCACGTTGTTTTCTTTGTTTCAATCGGCGAACGAACGTGTAGGTACTGCTACAATATCAACAGAGTTAATCAATTTATTTATAGAAGCAACGTTGGACGGTTTTAAGGTATTATTTTGTTGTAAAGCACTAACTAGAGCAGATAAAACATTTAAAATAGTGTTTGCATCTGTCTTATTGTTTGCTAATTCTTTTCTATTTTCAGAGTCAACATAATATGCACAACCATTATCAGAAGCTGGAATTTGATACTCTTTTAAAATGTTATTATGGAAATTTTTATCATATCCCTTACCAGGATTATGTGGGGAGCGTGGCTTTGAATAAAAGCTTTTTTTATATGACCGTGCATTATTATTCTGAGTTGTCATAATATAATCAGAACTCTGTGCATCAGATGTTAAAACCTTTCCATAAGACCTTCCGACCAGAATTGGAGGCTGCAACTTACTAGCCTCACCATAAGATATGTTTTTTTCAGCCATGCAATTTTTGATTGATTTTTGTCTTGAAAACTCTGGACAAATTTTGTTTGTAGCGTAATGTTCACCTAAACAATTTATACAATGCTCTGCATCACTCGTGCATGACTCGGCTGTATGTTCCTGCCCACACTTGAAACATCGTGGTGTTGATCTACAAATTGTTTTTGTGTGGCCATATCTACAACAATTGTAGCACTGAATTGTCGGATATATGTACAAATCTACAGGTAAAGAATTATAGCAAATGTAAACTTTAGGAGGCAAGATTTGCCCATCAAAAGTTACAACTACAGAACGAGAAGGTTTCCATTCGACAATGTTATCTATTTTTACCTTATAATTAATCCTCCTTATTTTTAATACTTTACCAAAACCTACTGGTGTTTCTAAGTTTTCTAATATTTCTGAGTCTGTCCACTCTGTTGGAATATTTTTAACAACACCCATTCTGGTAACATTAAAATTAGGTATAAATGCCTTTAACTTAAAAGATTCTAAATTTTTATTATTTACAAAATTATTAGCATCTATGTGTGACTTAAAAGCTACTGTACACTGGTTCCTACCTATTTTCTTAATGCTACCTGGTACTATATTATTTACATTATTAGTTTTAAAGAATTTTCCTAAGATAAGAGGATGCAGAGTGGTACCATCCTGTAAAGATGATGTTATCCTTTGAACATGTACAAAATAAGGGTAACTGTCAGTATTTGTATACATTCGGGGTTTAATATTCTGTGAATTAGTAGTTTCTGATGATTTAGGTGGCGTATTTGATATTACATTATTAACAGTAATAAAATCTTGTTTGTATGTTTTCGGCCGTTTGCGGCTCCCACTCATCTCATGTTCGTAGTCCATATCTGTTGTGATGGTTATATTCATGCCTACATCAGGACCGGGCCCCGGGCCCGGCCCCGACGTAGGGTCGGGCGGCTCATTCATTGAACCACTCAAAATATTTTAATATTTACAACTAGCTAATATATATACAAGAAAAAAAAAACTTACCAATATATACAGCTAACTACACTATATTTATTTATACAAGTAATAAATAATAAATATACTTAATTATTTACAACTTTAACCCTCCTTATCCTATTTATAATAATTTTGCAAAAAAATTTCCGAGAAAACACTCCCGCCTACTCCGAAGTTTCCCGCGCTTTTCTTCTTCGTCTTTTTTCTCATGTAGTTTATATTCTCTATGGTCTTTTTATCAGCCAATCACAGTCGACCTTGCACAGATTAGCTGATTAGGTACCAAGGAACTTAGAGTTAGGTACGGTAGCTACGTCTAAATTTGGAACCCAATTTTTTTTTTGTTCGGGAATTTCGTCCACCTGATTTGAATTTTGAAGTACGAATAGAGAATAGACTTTAGAGTAATGACTAATGAGTATAGACTATAATTAGAAAAAAAAACTGCGTATTCTTCGCGCATCGCGACACCATGGAGTGATAGGCCTATGCAAGCGCGGGAGGGCCTCTGTTCGGCCTTTAGAAGCCTTGTGCTTGTTTATATTCTCTATGGTCTTTTTATCAGCCAATCACAGTCGACCTTGCACAGATTAGCTGATTAGGTACGGTCAAGGTACGGTAGCTACGTCTAAATTTGGAACCCAATTTTTTTTTTGAAGTACGAATAGAGAATAGACTATAGAGTAATGACTAATGAGTATAGACTATAATTAGAAAAAAAAAAACTGCGTATTCTTCGCGCATCGATTTTTAAAAAATCGTCAATCAAGTTGTTTCGATCAAGTTTCGATTAAATTTCAAATCGAGTTCGAGTTCGAGTTCGACACAAAACACTACTCTCCAACCGTCTTACAGTTTTTCCAAGGATTTTCGATCAGTACGAGAATCTGACACGAGTTTCACAATTTTTACCCATCCCACAAAAGTGCTCAACGCCGCTATAGAAGTTTTCACTTCAATAAAATTGAGGTCAAGTCGCAACTCATATAGTTAGGTGCAATGATATATTACACGATGAATATCATTGGTTAGGTGACTAGCTTGTTTAATCAGCTTATCTAAAAGATAAGACTTTATCTACTGCAAAATTCATTTCGTTGATATCATCAACGAAGCACAGCATTTTGTTATTGTTAACTGCAGTTGTTCTTATTAGTTATATCACATTATATTAAACAAACATGGCTAGAAATAGATCTTTATTATTGTATTTTGCAGTGTTACTGGGTAAGTAACAAGTCTGCAGAAGTGCCTATAATTGTTATATACCTATTATGTTTAGTTTATATTATCATTGATGCTTCGATCGCAGATTCTTGGTGTTATTTCTTGTTGTCGCGATCACCGGTGCTCTTAAAAGGCCCATTCACTATCCTGTATTGCAGTCCGCCGCGCGCCGTGCAGTCCGCCGCGGCGGACCGGCTTATGCATGATGCAGGATAGTGAATGGGCCTTTTTATGGGGCTTGATGGGTTAAAAATTAAAATATAGAATTATATTACTTCTTCGTCATTCATATTAATATTAAATATTGTTTGCACCCATATTAGAGGTCTTTAGATAATAACAAAGCCAAAATTTGTATTTTAATCAATTATATTATATAAAAAACTCAAAGCAGATATGTTACTACCGCGCGCGTTGTGAAGCCATAAATACGGGCCAATTGGCCCGTCTTTTATTTAGTCTATCTCTTTTATGTAATTTTATGGCATTTCGTATCTTTTGTTTCACTTATCTGTCAAATTTGATATTGAATTTGAAAATTGTTCGGAAGCAATTTAAGCCGGAAAATAGTATGGACGTATCTGTATTTAGTAGAATATCATTGATTTTAATGTATTCGCATGTGACATATTAAGTGAGTTTTTACGTATGATTTATAAATTATTATGATGAGTTAAAAATAAAAGCCAAGTACTATTAATTTATTATTTAATTATTTACTACAAACAAGCAGATTTGCTGTCAACAGTTTGACAGCCTCGATTGATGTTAAGACGTGCTGACCGTTTGCATTGCAACAGGCCTGTATTCACTTTGATTAGTGCAAGTGCAAGTGACTAGTAATTGAGGCAGTGGAGTGCAGGTGTGTAGTGCAATTAGTGTCCAATTCTTGTTTAGTGACTCTTTAGTAATTTAATTTAGTAAATTCAGTAGTAGCTGTCAACACGAGCGTCCAAGTTTCAAAAATAAAACTGCCATTTTGACATGTCCTTTATTATTAACCGACTTCCAAAAAGGAGGAGGTTATAATATGTTCGTCTGTTTATATATATATATATATATATATATATATATATATATATATATATATATATGTATATAAACAGACGAACATCCATGGGATCCATGAGGAATCGAGGGGACTCCTTGAAATTTATATGGGAACATATGGTGATTTTTTTTTTAAGTATTTCAGGCATATACTACCATAAAGTAAGCATTTGCACCAGGATGTACCCTGGTTCTGAAGGTACCTAACAGAACTTTTGAATCCTTATAGATACAAGTTTGAGAATTTTGGCTTTATTTAAACTACTCCAAGCAAAAGCTAATAAATCCTACATTATTTCTGCTGAACATAGGCTAAATTTTATTTTGGAAAAAATTGGGTTTCGTAAGATATTTGGGTTTTTCAGACGCCAGGTGAAAAAATCAACCAGAAAGTTACTTATTTTGCGTACGCTGCCGAAACTATAAAAGATAGAACCATAAAATGTTCTAATAATTGTAGATCTTATAAATATCTACAAAAAAATCTGCGACACACTATACTTATCTATGTCGAGTGAGGCACAATAACCATTTTTTTTATTTAAAAATCTTGAATTTTTTTGGACTACATTTAAACGCGCTTATTTTACTCATGCTATTTTTTTTCAAATCGGACCAGTAGTTCATGAGATTAGCGCGTTCAAATAAGCCCTTTCATATAATTTCCCCCGTTTTTTCCACATTTTCCTCTATTTCTTCGCTCCTATTAGTCTTAGCGTAATAAAATATAGCCTATAGCCTTCCTCGATAAATGAGCTATCCAACAATAAAAGAATTTTTTAAATCGGACCAGTAGTTCCTGAGATTAGCGCGTTCAAACAAACAAACTCTTTCCAATTATAATATTAGTATAGATAGATTAGTATATTAGTAAGTAATAAGTGTGGATTAGTATGGAAGTAATTGAAAGGGTGTCCTTTTGTACTTTTAATAGATATATGTAATAATGATATACTTTATCTATGGACGCTTCACACGCCACACCACGTCAGTCTGGCCCATAAAGTTAATATACCTAGCGGAATAATAGTAACAATCTCGAGCTGTCAAACGAAACCAAAATTGGTTTTCATCTGTCACGCACTTGCACTCGCAAAAAATAAAACACGCTTTTAATCACATTACTACGCAGCCGACTAGTCACTTGCACTAATCAGTCGCTGTACACACTTACTTTCTACTAATCACTCATCACCTGTACTAGTGACCTGCACTTAATCACTAATCAAAGTGAATACAGAACTAATAACGTTACTACGCAGCCGGCTAATCAATTGCACTAAACAGTCGCTGTCCACACTTACTTTTTCCTAATAACTTATCACCTGCCCTAATCACTTGCACTTATTACTAATGAAAGTGAATACGGGCCTTTAGTCACCACCACGTCACCATACACCATTTATCAGTCACCAGCCATTCACCACCAATTTACTGAACAATTTACTGACTATACTGTGCCAATTCTACTTGCCACTATTATATTTTTAAATGTGATACGATTTCAGTCATTCTGAGCACCCTCACACAAGAAACTGAAGCAAGGAGAAAAATTCTTCGTGGTAGACGAGTTATGACCCGCACGTACTACCGTAAGTGCAATTTAATGTTACAGTCGTATTAAGGCGCTATATTGAAAAAACTGTCCTTTTTGACGTAATACTATAGGACCCTCAGAAATGTTACAAATCTGGTAATGAGATATACATATCTTCATAGCCTTATCTAGGTTTGACGAGAACTAGAAACACGATTAATGTATTTTGCCTCGATACATTTAATTTTCGAAATGACCTCTTAAAAATACGAAATTTGAAGATTATTTTTAAACGAAAATAGATGTATTGTAGGAAATTTATCTAACTAATAGACACCTTTGCAACTCAAAATCGTATAGAAGCATTTTGCTTAAATGCTCCTAGTTATTTTTAAATGATTATAATTACGTTTTTTCGCATGTTTTCCGAGCGAGCCGATAACTTCTGGCCGCAGCGTATTCACGACTTTATAGTCATACAAATTAAGTATAAAATTGCCCTTGCGGTAAAATTACTTTCGATATAGCGCCTTAACACTTTATGCCGGCGGCGCGCTGTTCAAATACGCAAATACCTACAAATTCGCCAACTGTGGCACTGACATTTGCCTATTTGTGCAAAGCTTGAACACACATATTTTGTAGTTTGCAATCATGAGTCGGCTTTTCTGCGCACATCGAAGTAAATAAACTTCAAAGTTTGTGCGGCCTGCCACATTTGTCGCACAAACTTTGGACTTTGGAGCTTTGAACGTCATTATGGAGTGGAGTAATGACTTAGTTTTCGAATTTCTTGAGCTACTTCAAGCAGAACCCTCAAAAATTTAATTAGTTATATTATAAAAAATTTAATCCAATCAAATAAAATACATTGGTCCAGCGTCCACAAAATCGTCGTCCAATCTGTCAGCCATCTTTGCAATAACTGTGCCATAAAACATTTGAAAACAAGTCTAGCAGGCATATTTGTGACCCTGTTTGCGCACGTCAAAGTTTTCAAAAAGTTTGCTCATACTTCTTTTTAACCAACCAACCAACTTAAATTTTTAGACCAACAAAAATAAATTTAATAGGTATTTACTTATATAAGTTCACTGTTTAAAAAGCAGTTATAATTATTCGAAGGAAATAATGATGATAACATAAAACATCGAATATTAACTAAGTAATATTTTTTTATTCTGTTTCAGATGGAAACGCAGTTCCAGCTTGGGCAATAAGTTTTATGGCAGGCATAGGAATGTTGATAGTTGGAGGTATTTTGTACGTCGCGATGAGAAAAATCGTTCTATCAGCGGAGACTGGATATCTCAACACATATCAACCAGCCATGCGAAACGAAGTTTGAATTACAAAACGAAATAAAATTTTAAGTTTTACGGTATTAAAAATATGTTGTTAGTTATTTATATTTTTTATCTGACTAAAGCATTGTAATTTTTATTGCTTTAAAATAAAATTAAATCTCTTTAAATTAGACAATAAAGGTCTACCAGAATCTGATGGCAATTTTTGACAGCAGATTTTCAAAAATATCCTTGATCATTGGATACATTTTGATATTTTCATGTTTCACACACAAAATAAGCCGCTAAAACTTGGCTAGAAGTTAATTAAAACGGTCCGTTCACTATCTTGCATTGCAGTCCGCCGTGCAGGCCTGCAACACCATTCACTATCCTGCATAAGCCGCCGTGCAGTCCGCCGGCTTATGCAGGATATTAATGGTGTTGCAGGCCTGCACGGTGGACTGTAGGGTAGGAACTAGGAGGACTGCAATGCAGGATAGTGAATGGGCCGTTTTAGGGCCGTGCAGGACTGCAAATGGACATAGCCAGGTTCCAAAACCAATCTACAAAAACAAAAGGTCGGCACTCAGCAATCGTGAATCGGCATGAAGTGTCGTTGTTTTTTTCTTTTTCAGTACTAAAAAAATTCCCCAAAATCTTGTATTGCCATATTATGACAAAACTTACAATCATATGTCAAGTGTCAACTCAGTTGACACTTGACATATGATTGTAAGATTGTAAAAGCCAAAACTACACTTCCAACTGCAGGGCTTCATAACGTTATCGACAGAAAAAATATCGTTACGTACCGTTATTTTTATAATGGTAGCCAGATAACGTAATTTTTTTAACGATATTTAGTAAAATAACGTTATATTTACCGTTATTATTATAACGATATTTTTTCGTTATGTAACGAAAAAATATCGTTTTAATAATAACGGTAAATATAACGTTATTTTATGGTATCAGGTATGCGATCGTGCACGGTGTATTAAATCTCACTCACAGCCCACTTTTTTTGCGAGATTTGTGTGAAAATACAAAGAAAAAATACACCTTATAAGCGTGATTACGTTTAGAAAATTTTCCCACCTATCATAACTTTCTTGACGGACTATAACGTTATCGAAGAACACATATTTACCGTTATAAATCCTATATAACGTTATAACATTAACCGTTATTAATATCAATTTTTAACGTTATATTTAATGTCGGGTAAATTTTCATAACGTTATCTATGCCCTTGAAGCAGTAACGTTATGAAAAAATAACGTTATTTGTAGCCCAGCTTCCAAGTTCCATGCTTCCATGTGTGACTGACGACAGTTGACTCAACTGTCGTCAGTCACCAAATATATACTAGTAATCTGTGTCAGTCACACATGGAAGCATAGAACTTGGAAGTGTAATTTTGGCTTTTGCCAAGCGACAGCTCACAGCCCAGTGATTATAATTCTACAAATATATACAAGTAATCTGGGATTATAATATTCTCCACAGACTACTTAGAAGAACTAACGTTATATTCTCTTTGCGACAGCCGACAAGTGTGAAGTGACATATTTTGACAACATTATCATTATTGTTCTCAAAAAGATTTTATTTTGACGATTTCTTATTATTCGTAGGACGATATAAATTAATCTGTTCGCAAATAATTTATAAAGTGGTGAAGAAATACTTATAAAAACTATGCTCACAAGTGAAAAGTAATTACAATTTTATTACTACGTTTTTAGAATCTTTGATCATCGTTGTTATCTGATAAGTTTGAAAGTAAATATTAATAATGGGTGGGCTTTTTTCTAAAAGTAAGAAACCTGTGAGTCGTATAACTCCTCAAGACAAAGCAGTTTTGGAGCTCAAACAACAGAGAGATAAACTGAAACAGTATCAGAAGAAAATTGAAATAAATTTGGAAAGGGATCGCCAATTGGCTAAAAAACTTTTAGCCCAAGACAAACGTGATAAAGCGAAATCGTTATTGAAGAAAAAGAAGTACCAGGAACAACTTTTATTAAATGCAGACATACAGTTGGAAAAAATAGAACAACTCACCCATGATTTAGAATTCACACAGATAGAGATACAGGTATTTATTATATTTCTATGTTCCTATTAAAAGGTCTTCGATTTAAGTAGGTCAAGCAAAACAATAGTAAAATACCACAGTATAAACTACAAACACATTATACACACATACACATTCAAGATAGATAGATCTATAAAAAATAATATCTATTACTGGGTGTGGCACATTTCTTTAAAAAAAACATTTCATCCTTCGATTGGGGATTCTAGGAAATGCTTATTCTATTGTTGTCGCGATCACCAGTCTTCGTATGGGGCTTGATGGGTTAAAAAATTGTATATAGCTTAAATAATCAATAAAAGTTAATATCATTTTGTTAAATTTTCAGGTACTGGACGGACTGAAAACTGGCAATGAAGCACTTAAGAAGGTGCACGCTATACTAAACATTGATGAAATTGAAAAGATATTAGATGAGACAAAGGAAGGAATTGAAAAACAAAGGGAAATAGATGAGCTTATATCTGGGCAATTGACCGAAGAAGACAATGAGGCTATTGAGGCAGAACTAGAAGACATGCTCGATGTAAATGACCAGTTACCTGATGTTCCTATGGATGAAATTCCAGAAGCCGAAAAGGAAGACATTCCAGAGAGGCCAGAAAGAGTCAAAGCGCCAAAAATTGCTGTTGAAGCTTAACTTTAGCGTGATTAATTATTGTCATATTGTACATACTAAGCAAATATATTATATATTTTTGTTAATTTTAATACAGTTTTAATAACACTACATTTTATATTCATTTTTACTAAAATCTAACACCTAAGAGCAGGGCTGGTTTTAGCGACCTTCTTTCAGCGCCCAGGGTGCTGATAGTGTTGAAAAAATTTGGCGCCCCTTTTGTTTGCCTTCAGCGCCCCTTTTTATCTGGCGCCCTGGGCCGTCGTCCCCCTCCCCTTAACGCCGCTACTGCCTAATAGCAAGTAGCATAATAGTAACTTATAGCAGACTAATAGTTGCTTTGCCATGAAGGTAAATGAAATATGTATAGGTCTACCAGGATCTCATGGCAAATTTGGATGGAATATTTTCAAAAAATATCCTCGAGTATTGGATATTTTTTTACATTTATTTACGTATCAAACACAGAATTACAGCCACTATAAGGAAAAAAAAGTATCAAACGTTTTGCTCCAATCTCCCCAGTATTGATAGTGTCAATTTCCTTTTTCCATTTTTTGCCATCTGATTCTGGTAGACCTATAATAGAGAAAACGTTCATTGACAACGACTGTAGCCAGTTAGCAAGATAGTTAGTAGCCACACTGTGCATGTTGCATTGTGTAGAATGTAGATAATTTTAAGTTTAGCGATTAGAACAGCGCAACTAAGACGTCAAAACTCCATTTCTACAGAAAAACACAAAAGTCTGCAAAAGCAGTTCAAGTTTACTTTGGCTGTAGTCTGTGGATCCCTTGGGCATTGACTACGTTTAAAGTTAATAATGTTTTATATGCTTTGATAAAAACTTTTAAGTCCCTTTGAATAAATAAAACAAACTTTTTATATTTTATGGTTTATTCTCGTCATATCAAATTACAGAACATAATTTATATATTTAGCTTGATATTCTATGTGATTCTAAGTTTCAAATCTGTAAAATATAAATTAAGTGCCACCATTGTGTGCAAACCTTCCGAAGTCTTCGCAACGATTTACAAAGAAAATCCCTACGATACACGATTTTAAATCGCGAAACCCTTTAAAACCTATAACACATAATATCATTGCTATTCTGACCGTTAACATATTATGATATATTTTATTAGCCTTAAGTAATAACTACGTACTAAATATAAAGTTACTTTTATATACAATTATCGTGTAAGCTATAATTAAGTTTACAAGCTTCGAAACCCATGCCGATCAACAAAGAATTCGTAAATGGCTGATGGTATCATTCAAGTGGCTATGGCGTTACTGTTTTCTACCAAATACAAAGCACGATGGATTTAAAAATAAGAAGACTAAAATTAGACATGTCAAATGTTGCACAAATCACATTTGCTTCACTTCATGGCTCACGCCAACACGCGACGTAGCGGCGGCGCTTCCCAGATGGCGATTAACAATCTTATTTAACACACAAAATTTACTTTGCGAAGTTCAGATTTCGAGCAACCACCACGTTATGCATACCTATGACTTCTGAGTAATTCTTATTGTCGTGGTAAATAAGGTTCAATATTTCTGAACATTTTTCAAAATATGCCCCAACACATCGCGTGTCGGTGTGCTGACCCTTAGAATTGACATTGCCTTTTTTTAAGATTCATTTTCCTCTCCCCACTCGTCGTTTCTATTAATTAGTAAAATATGCAGCTATAGATTTTTGATTTTAGCAGTTGTGTGCAAGTGAATTTCTTAAAAATTAGTAGGCGATATTTCAATCTAATAATAATATAGATACTCATAAAAAGTACATAATAAAAGTGGACAAAACCAAGGCCCCATATGTATAAAGATGTTAACGATTACGCTAAATGTTACCGCCTTTGTCTGAAACGTTGAAATAAACCATTCAACACAACCCCGCGAAGACGCTCAAAATAGGAGGCATTTTGAGCGTTTTGAACGTTTTTAACGTCAAGTGGAACGCGGGGAAAGACAGTAACATTTATTACTGTAACTGTAAAGTATATTCTTATTCATAAAGAGTTTTAATTTTAAATAAAATTCGCGCCATTATCAAATATCTTGGTTAGATGACATGGATTGTTAACTGAAAGTGATTATAACACCACTTTCATGGCGGTCCACTAAGCTAAGTATACAGCCACCAGTAACTATACATTTTCCCTTAAAATTAGAATTATCACACCTTGTACTGTACACGAATGGCAAAAACGAGCTTAGATTATAGGGGGATAAAAACTAGCATAATTTAATACATAGTTTCAAGATAAAACAAACGATGACAAAATTAGTGTAGCGGCTGCACTGAGCAACATGTAACATGATTAATTACATAGCGAATTATTAACAACCGCACTCAGAGTAATTGAAAGATCACTTGACTTTAATTTAGTGAAGATTTTCACATAAACTTGATACATTTTCCCTCAATCTCATCAAATGACTCTGAGGGGGTCGTTAGTGGTTTTCATCAACCTAACGGTTTCGACATAAAATGTCTGTCCTAAGTAGTTATTTGATGTCTTCATTAAATAAATACATAAGCAATTGTTTACCTACCCCCTTGCTAAAAAAATATTCATGCAGGGTGCAACTATTTGAGGTTTGCTTTCTTTGTCTGTCACTTGTGTTCCAATGTGCCAGAACTGCCAGACAAAGGGCGTGTAAGTATTTTTATTACTAAGGAGTGTAAGTCAGAGTACGGCCGTAAGCGTCAGTTTACACCAAGAATCGCATGACAGCAGTCTATGTATCAGCTGAGGCTGACCCAAGACTTTTGCCAACTTATAAAGAACAATAATTGATTGACAAAAGTCCTTTTTATGGGTTTAAAAAATACTTTCCGCTTACGCTCATTTATATTGCTGTCGATGTAAGATACGTATAATAAAGCCATTTGGTTAACAGTTGGATATTATGATTTATTTATGCGTAAGAGTACACTCTTAAAATAAAGTAGATATTTAAAGTAAATATTTTTTTAAGCAAGACCGTAATTATTGAGTGAAATAGTAGTATTCATTAGTCAGTTCTTATTAGTCGTGCTGTTATGGTCTGGTCCCCTACTTAAATCATAAATATAATGAAAACATTTCACGGTTTTAAAAGATTACATAATTATTTGTCTTTCAGAACTGTCGTTTTTGTACAACCATACCTATCTGAAAAAAAATATTAGCCGAGCGACGTCAGCAAATTAGTTGTACTGTATAATAATGTAAGTAGAAAAAATATGTATAAGAATATACTTTTATGCTGCAATAATTTTAAGACAATTTTATGCTCTTGCTTTTGTTAAGGAATGTAATGCTTGTATTCAAATGTTTTTCGATTTTAGATGCCACATTAAAAAGTAAACATACTTTTATATTCAAAATAACCTGCCAGTGTGAAAAAATATTTTTATTATCATAGGTTAAAACTTGTTGATTACAATAAAAACAATAATTTCTAGTAGCTTCTTACAAAATTGCATATTATGATGTTGAGTAAAATCTAAAAGTTATTGTGATTATAATATTTGCACTGTATATGCACTGAAGCATTCCATTTAAAAACTATAAAAATCATCATTTTAAAACAAAATCAGACGTTTAACTTCGCGGAAATCCATTCTATCATAAAATTTTTATAATACATAATATTATATTTAGCCATCCTGTGCCTAAACTGTAATGCACAAACGCTTTTGAGAGTTTTCCAAAAATCTAGTGGAACTATCACATGTATTACTTCACAACACTTTTCATTTTATCGATATTTTTGTCAATTTACTATAGGGTATAAAATGAAATGCGCGAAACAGTAACAATAGTTGTGTTTGTCTCATTTTTTATCATGGTAATTTTTTATTGCGCATGTCAAAATCATGTACAGTCAAAACCGTTTATGACGATATCGTTTAGAACAACATACCGGTTAAATTGACCAAAATCAAAGGTCCGGCTGAATGCTATATGCCCACCTGTCACTGGTTATTACAACTATCGGTTTTGACGACTAAATATGAGTAGTCCCTTCGATGTCGTAATAACAGATTTTGAGTGTAATTGCATGGCAACGCCACAAACAAGTTGTTTAAAGGGGTACGAAGATTTTGGCCGACCTACTTGTCCGCCATTTTGTTTTATTTTTGACATCACGTTCACGAATAATTCTTTAAAAAATGGATAGCTAATATCAATACAAACAAAAAATAATCTTGGACAAAACCGCGTAAAATGTCACATTTCGAAGATATGAGGTGCCAAAGTTTTACCATTGGAAATCAATATTTAAGATATTGCAACTCTAAGGCATGGTTATTCCAAGTGGTTTCTGGTTTGTGAAACAGTAGCCACTCTCTAACACGCCGTCGCGTGATGACAAAGTGCAATCCAGCTCAAACAATATTTTTATTTTTCAAAGAATTATTCGTGAACGCGATTTAAAAAAAATAACAAAATGGCGGACAGTAGGTCGGCCAGGCTCCATACAAAAATCTTCATACCCCTTTAGTTACATGTCAAGTTGCGTTGCCATGACATGCACAATAAAAAATGAGACGAACAAGAATAATACAAGTAAACTTTGCCTCTGGCTTCTTATGAATATAAAAAAGTGTAAACAAATCAAAAGCCCACAAAACTTGATCAATTTATAGCCCTGAGGGTGACCTAGGCTTGACCTTACCTATTGTTTTTAGCAGCAACAGACGTGACTCTCATCTTTAAGCCGGCCCCTAGATGATCAATTGTATTGTGCAATATTACGCTTCAATTTTATTGAACAGCTTATTTGAAAATTATATTGAAGGCGCACGATGTTCAATATCAACCTTAGACGGTAAATAATACTACGCAATACGTGATATTGCGCAATAAAATTGCTCGTCTAGGGGCCCGCTAATGGAAAACTTTATTACCGTTTCGCGCACTATCGTCATGGTTGTGAAATGCTTTCTGACTAGCGCGTTACACTTGTGATTAATAGCGCATGCATGTGCGTCCGTCCAAGTCTCTGTTAGGCTGCATTTCCACCGGAGTTGAGCTAAGCTGCGTTGCGAGGGATGTGTTTTTGAGAACCAATAGAATTTCTTCAATTGCCTCTTCACCTCGCTAAGCGCAGCGAGCATCCCTCGCAAAGCTAAGCTCAACTACAGTGAGCGTAGCCTTAGGCTGAAGTCTCGAAACCAGCGGGAAGCGTGGCGGGAGCGGCGCGACGAGTGACAATGCATGGATGGATAGGCCCCGAATACCGAGCGGCGCGCGGCGTGCTAGACTGCTTATCCATATAAATACATTAGCACGCGCCGCGCCGCTCCCGTCCCGCTACCTGCTGGTTTCGAGACTTAAGCCTTATACCCAACTTCTTTAAGCGACTACCGTTTCGCGCAACATCCATCATGAAATGCTATCTGACTAGCGCTTTAGTCTCCCTGGTGCATGTGTGCTAGTAGTTGACTGTGACTGTGTGATGGGCGATGGTGGCGCCGGAGTGATGGCCGGTCGCGTGGCCGAAGCTGCCCGCGCCGACGGTCGAACCGGTCGTGGGTGCTCGGACTTGTGGCTGTGAATTTACAAAAGGTTTAATTATAGTATATGATAATAAAAGTTTATGAACATACTACATGCTGAATTGCAGCAATATTATTAATTATTAGCGAGTGAAAGAAGTAATAGGCGAATGTACGACCGTTAATTACTAGAAGGAGATAATATAGACTAACATAATATTATAACAAACACTGGACAGTTCTGGAAATTTAACATACATATGGTTCGAATAGATAACCTCCTTTTTTGAAGTCGGTAAAAAAATTGAACATAATAATATGTGGTGGCTGTATACTACCCCGAGTTTTTTTTCTCTTTTTCACAACTAAATTAAAGCACATACCTGATTTGTGATCTGTTGCATGACTGTGGACGTATTCTGTTGGCTTTGAACAACACTCTCTGTTGATCTACCCTCAGACGGTTCTCTGTATAATTTAAAAACAAGTGTTGATCAATATATTTTGTTATACTACTAATAATTGTTTAAATCTCCTTATGCTAAGTACTCACTACTCACATACGGTTTTACTCGATCGAGCAATCACGTAGAGTAAAAACCACGGCTTGGGCTTTCGTCCACACATTCAGCAATACTCGATAGTTTTACTCCAAATCGAGTAAAAATTTTCGCGTGGACCGCAAAACTCACACGCCTGAGTAAAGCTCGACGGCTCGCGTCAGTAAGTTTATTTATTTATTTATTTTATTTTATTCGGAAAACTTACAGCTTGCAGAAATTACAGTAAGAATACATTTAAATTAGAAACATAAAGCCAATTATAAAGTTTTCGCAATTATATAAGACGTAAAGAACATAATCTATGATTCTAGTGACTCGACAAGAAAAGTAAGTATAAATAAATTAGGAAACAACAGTTAATAACAGTAAGAACATTACAAAAAAAAGTGTGTCAGCTCCGACGCACGACTCCATACGCAAAAAGAGTTTATTCAACTGAAAAAAGATTAATATAATATGAAATCAGATGTTCCGGCAATATTATCTACACCCCTTTCTGCCATAGTTATTTCAAAATATTTTTTTCTCAATTCTAAGACCAGAATCGAATAGAGGAGAAAAATCCAGGAAGATCAAGCCGAAGAAACTCATATCCAGGACAAATAGTTGCCGAGTTACAAGCATTCAAACTTTGACATTGACAGCTCGGCAACTGTCAAACGTCGAACAAAAGCGGCCATAACTCAGCTTCCAATAGGCCTAGAGGAACGGGGTTTCTTCTAACATCAAAGGCAACACCTCGGCTACCCCCTCCCTGAATTTGAAATAATTATATTATATAATTATATTATTTTATATAATATTACATTCCGATAGGTATATTACCTTTATGGTCTTAATACACTCACAGCCAAATTAGAAAGTTTCCGTCGTCCAAAAACGTGACACATTTTCGTTACTTGTTAGTATGCCCCTCAGATTTTTCTCATACCGGGCGCCTTATATATGAAAATCGATTCTTAAGAGCCCGGGTTACCCTCGAAATTCTCATACATACATAATACCAAAATCATTTTGTCATACGAAAGTATTTAACATGTTTGAGTTATTTTTCAGCTTAAAATAGTAATTACCTAGGTTCTAAAAATAAAAATAGTAATTACCTAGGTCTAAAAAATATTTTTAATTACTAAATAAAATTGGTTAAAACGTGCGCTAGCTCTACAGATAAAGGAGTTGCGGCGATAAAATGTTTTATAGGGTGGGACATGGAATAGTACATGAGTTCGAAAGTATCTACTGGGGACATTGAAATTGAATTTAGATAATAGATCTGGATCATCAATATTGTTGTTGATAATTTTACTTAAATAAGCTAAGTCGGAAATGTCTCTGTGATGATATAAGGGTAGGAAATGAAATTTATTACATCTTGCCTCATAGTTAGGAAGGTTTAGATGGGACTTAAATTCAAGAAACTTTAGGAAACGTCTCTGGTTTGACTCTATTCTATTTTTACAAATGTTATAGGAAGGATTCCAAACCTCCGACCCATACTCGAGGATACTTCGTACATAGGAGCAGTATAATATTTTGATGGCCTTAATAGATTTGAAATTTGTGCTGGATCTGATCACGAATCCAAGAGATTTAGAGGCTTTATTTACTATATAATTTACATGATCATCAAATAATAGTTTTGAGTCACTATGATTCCGAGATCTTTCATAGAATTTTTATGTACTATTTCTTTGTTTTTCAGCTTATAACTGTAATTTACTAAGTATTAGTTTGAAGGATATTAGTTTTGTTTAATTCCACCGAGCCGGCTCGATGCGAGCCTTCGAGTTGTGAGTTTTGCGGTCTGCGCAATAATATTTACTTGATTTGGAGTAAAAATATCGAGTAATACCGATAGAGTACTGACCATTAAAGAGATTTAAGCTTAATTTAATAACGCAACTCCCATGTTTGTTTTGAGAATCAAGAGAATTGCTTCATATGTCCTTGCTACGCGCAACGATTCTATTGCATAATATTTAAAACCCTCGCAACATAGCTCCGATGGAAACAGCCTGAAGGTACAAGTTGGAAACCGGCTTCATGAAGCGGCAGCAGACGTGTTGTCGCGACACACTGGTTTCTATGTATTTCTAGGAAATACCCTCCGGAGCTAGCGACACTTAGAAACCAATATAAGTGTCGTGACGACACGTCGTCTGCCGCCGCTTCATGTCGCCCGCTGCCAACCGGCACCTTTATGGTCACAACTTCACAAGACGTATGGTAATATTTACAGATAATATTTTCAGTCAAACATTTGTTTTTTTTTTTCTATCTAAAAACTAATCTACGACCAGTCCATACATACCGTATATTGTGTTTCCTCTCTACTGGTTCCTCCTTATCGCAGTCGCTGCAATCCTCGGCCACCGCCTCCCCGGACTCCACGTGCGTGCGCCGGTGCGCCATAAGATTGGCTAGAGTATAACAACATTATTAGAAAATTGCACCAAAATAGGACTATGCGGTAGATTTGACCCAAATGACACTAAGGGTCCTTCCACACGACGTTTTTTTACGCTCGTTTGTATCGATACAAACGCAAGTTGAACGCTCAGCAAACGTAAGGAAGGCGACACGTTTTAACCTTTACACACGATCCTATTTTTGCATCCATACAAACGCCACGTTTTTCAAACGCAACTAGGACGTGTTGTAAGCGCGCGCTTGTATCGCGTCTGTATTGCGTTTATATCGCGTTCGGGTAAAAAAAAAAAACATCGTGTTGAAGGGCCCTAAGCGTGTGAGGAAAATTTTGTGGAGTATTAAAAGTTTTCTGTCTTTTAATTCTGTAGCCTAATGAATAAAATATAACGTCTGTAATTTGTAGATTTCACATCATGAAACTTAACTAGAATTACAGTAAAAGAACTCAGGTCAATGAAAAGCTGAATATTTAATCGTTTACCTATTAGTGATTTGTTAAAAACAATAGAGGGTGTCGATTGGTGTCGCAAATATTTTATTACATTACAGCAATGGTGTATTTTACAAACATTTTATTTTTCGATAGATTGTGACATTCCACTAATGTATCCCATTTAACCATTCGGAACACAATATACACAATACATACAGGTCAGTTAACAAGAGCTGGCACGATCAACACATTTAAACATTGCGCTTGTGTAGTGTCTGTAAATAAGCGCGTGGCGTGACATCGTACTGCATACGCATCATAAAAAGTCTGCCCGTCACTCTCGCGCGCGGTGATCTTATGAGCGTGAAGGGGACAGTTATTGTTTTTCTTATGCTTCTTATGTTTATAAATACAGCGTGATGTTACAAGTCGGTAACGTGTGATCGGTGGGCGGCCAGCGTTCGGAACCGTACGATAATTATCGTGCACATACGATAATTTTGTGCGTACGTACGATGTACGATAGCATATTATTATCGTATGCAGATTATACGATAATTTGTATCATGATGCAAACATATTATACTTTTAAACATACTGTATAGTGAAATTGCAGCTTTAGTTAACTGATTTATACGTAGAGTGTGTTCTGAAATATGATGTCTCAGTAATCAGTATACTATCAACTGACCTTTACAAATGAAGTCCTTGGAGCACACGTCGCAGCGGAACTTGGAGGCGCCGCCCTTGTTGTGCGACCGCTCGTGGAAGAGCAGGTTGCCCTTCAGCGGGAACGACTTGCCGCACTCGCCGCAGCTGAACGGCCGCTCGCCGCAGCTGTGCGATCTGGTAACGATATACGCATGATGACTATATTTTTTCTTATTAGTAATTTAACGAGCTTTAAAAAATAGAAACATCGGTGAAAGAATTACTCTGATAGCTTAAAAATTCACCAAGATATGACAATTCAAACATCTCATAAAACGAACCTCCCCGAAACGCTCCATACAAAATGCTACTCGATTATGACGTCACCTTAGAGTTGTTTGTAGGCATCGCGGAAGATTTTTGTTCGGTAGTTATATTAATTATTGCGTTTATGAAAGTGGTTTCATAACAAAAGTTGCTTTAAATTACATAAGTTATAATTTTGATTTGTAACGAGTCTGACTAGTTTAAAATTGAGCCGCAGCACGATCGTGCGCTAGTGTAGCTGTCAGAAGTGGGAAAAGCCATTGTGATGGAATTATTTCCAAATTGAGCCGCAGCACGATCGTGCGCTAGTGTAGCTGTCAGAATTGGAAAAACCTTTGGGATCGAATTAGTTCCAAATTGAGCCGCAGAACAATTTTACGCTAGTATATACCTATAGTCGAGGCATTTTAATAGGCCACATTTGACACTTCATCAAAATAGCACAACGTAACCTTGTAGCGACGTGCATAAAAAAATAAATATTTTCGTTTTGTTATAACTGCACAATTAATTAACTTTTTTCAATTACGATTACATATTTATTGTAAAATATATGATCGATACGAATTATTTAACGATTTGCTTTTACTGATAAACAATTCTAAACGTAATGAACAAATTCTGATCTTAATAATTGCACGTCGTTACAATGTTACGTCAGCTGACCTTCTTTCTTTTTAAACTCTAGGGATGTTACTCTAAAAATCGAAAGCAAATAAATAGTATCGATGCATTGATTACTTGTAACGAAATATGACCATAAATTAATAACCACGTTGTGAAAAGTAACACATATTTATGTGAAATGAATAATGATAATACTTTTAACAGTTTTTATAATTCAAGGGAATAAATGCATTTTTAGTAAATTATGTACTTGTCTTATTTTGCTCCTTGAATTAAAGTAATAATGGGACAGGAATTTGTTTTTGGTTTTACAAATAACGTATAAAAATCAAATATTTTATATCAAGTCCGTATCGATTTATTCGTCTTGGTCGATGTTTTTACGCAGCTTACCTCACTATGGAAATTAATCTGACAGATGTCAAATGTGGCCTATTAAAATGCCCACTGTACGTCGGAAGTAGCAAAAGCTTTGAAATCGAGCTGATTCGATTCTGATTCTGTCGAGAGTAAGTTCTCTGATTTGTATTGTAAAATGCGTAAGATATTTGCGAATGAAGTTTTCTATCTATCCCTCGATTTCTTTTCTTTTAGAAAAACGAAGATTAGTATGGACTTTTATTATATGCAGTACCTATGATATGACGTCAAGGTTAGAAAATTTCTGTTTAACTTACCTCATATGCGTAGCCAGCAATTCTTTTCTTGAGAATGGTTTGGAACATATCTTGCAGGGATGCACTGAATCACCCGAATGCTGTTTCATATGGTTTGTCAGATGCTCCTTCCTCGTGAAAGTCTTGTTGCAGAACTCACATCGATGCGGCGACTCGCCCGTATGTATTCTATAATGGAAAAAGATTTTTAAAGCAATCTGTATAGGGAGCACCTCACTAAAGTCCAAATGGCGAATCGAGAAACAAAACTTCAATAAGAGGACAAAATTTGCATGAAGCTCTATACCTCGTATCGTCATTTTGCTTATAGGAAACTGTGAAAAGATCAACACTGTATAACATATAATACAAATGTTTTACTTAAATTGTGCTTTGTGTAATAAGTTAGAAAAGAGGTTAGACAATGACATTTAAATGTATCACTGTGACAAAGTCTATATACAGTGTAGATCTTTTATCAGTAAGAGCATTAGTAAATACTATAACATCGTTTCAATTAATTTTTAATGTAAGCCAAAATGTAAACATACTCATTTAATTTTCACATGTTTACCACGCAATAAAGAACTTATGTAACTCATTAATTTGGTTGAGTTTAGTTTTTTCTTTAATAGAGAAAATAATTACACATTAAAAATATTTTTTAAGAATGAAATAAGTATAAAAGTGATAATAAATAATATGCATTTTAGTATTATTATTGGAAGAAAAGCTACTACAAATAACATGTAATTTACTTGTTATGTTTGAAATGAATTGAGTACGTATCATGCTGTAAGTAATACTAATTTCAACATTTACACACAACAATGATACCATCAAAATATAGTCAGACCTACACAAATCTACATTATTTTAAATGCCTTCTTTCTTCTTTCCAAGTTGTTTGAATTGTTCTTTGAATTCAAATTAAAATAGTTAACTTAGAGGGGTGTAAATCATAAACCATGTAGTTACTTGAAATTAGTGTTCAGTTTGTAAAATAATATTGAATAGTAAAATATTTGATCGAAACTTGATCGAAACCTTGATCGAAACTTGTTCGAAACTTGATCGAAACCTTGATCGAAACTTTATCGAAACTTGATCGAAACTTGATCGAAACTTGATCGAAACCTTGATCGAAACTTGATCGAAACAACTTGATTGACGATTTTTTAAAAATCGATTTTCATAAAAAATGGGTTAAAAAAATGCACAACGTTAATAATCAAGTTTTCACTTCTGCCGGCACTCCCGGAGTGCAACCAGTCTTTTTTTTTTAATTTTAGTAAAGGTGGTAGTACACCGACGGTGTGAACTGCCATTAAACGACGAAAAGGCGATAGAGCGAGATGAAACATGACACATCGCCGTTTGACTTGTGAAACAGAAGATCTGCCAGCCGCTTTTATGAGCTTCGCAGCGTCGGTGAACTAGCAGCGTGCGAAAAGGTCAATTCAGACCGCAACGCGACGCGTAGATGCATTTATTAATTTGTATGGATTTAACAGATTTGTACGATGTCTCACGTCTCACGCAATTGAAATCTGTCAATTCAGTACAAATTTAAGCTTCGGCCAAACCTACGCGACCAAAACGACTGCGAAGAGGGAGCGTCTGCAACGCGAAACTGGTGTGCACACCTGCGCGGCTACGGTGCGAACCGTATATTATTCCCGCTCTGCCGATGCGAGCGTCCCGCGTCCCGCGTTACTGACTCGCAGGTTTGGCTGAAGCCTTATCCTTAATGCATCTACTCGTCGCGTTGCGGTTTAAAATTTGAATTAATCCTCAGGGTGTTAATTTACACCGACATTATACTATCAGAGAAGTTGATTCACAGGCAGGTACGTGGACCTACGCAATTCGGTTTCGTTATGTGAAACCCAGACGTAAAATGATCGACCAAATGAAGTAGGCCCGCCATCTACCTGTCAATTTCCTCCACGGTACAAACGGTACTCACCTGACGTGATTGGTAAGGTGCTCTTTCCTGGAGAATGTTTTCGTACAGATCGGACACTTGTGCGGCGTCTCGCCGGTGTGAAGGTGGACGTGGTTCGTCAGGTGCTCCTTACGCGAGAACGACTTTGTGCAGTACGTGCACTTGAACGGGGTTTCGCCGGTGTGTTGTCTGTACCAATACATTCCCATTGAGGTAGGGTGAAATCGGACGGATATTTTGGGTATACGATCTTACTCTACGAATATTAAAAACTAAGGAAGAACAAAATGAAATCCGAATACATGCATACTTTATGCATGTATTCGGTACATAATTTTGTGTATGTATAGAAGTGACAAAATATTGTCAACGGCTTTATTTCGTCAATTCGATTGTTAGTGTTTCGTCGCTATTATCATATTTAAGTGTGCGAAAAGGAACCAAATTCAAAACGGTTGAAGTATGGAAGTTACATTTCCTTAGTTTTTATTATTCGTAGGTTCTACTGCTTTAAATATTATTAGGGATACTATACTCCACTCGGGATAGCTTGTCGCTAGCGGTCGTTGACTTCCTGTCAAAAACTTGTCTTTTTCCATATAAAACCACGATTGACAATATCTGACACTTCATTGTCAATCGAGGTTTATATGGAAAATGACAAGTTTTTTACAGGGAGTTAATGACCGCTAGCGACAAGCTAGCCCGAGTGGAGTATAGGCGTAACTACACTGCAGAAGACCGATGCGACACTTGTAGTTCAAGTGCAGCGTAGTGCGGTTTAGTTCATACAATTTCATAGAAAGAATATTTAGTCTAACAAAAAGCCTTTAAAATCTTACATACATGAGGTTTTTGAACTTTGTGTATGATGTTTTTTTTGTCTACGTTTTTTTATGTATAAGCAGTAAATCGTATGCTCAAAATATCCGTCATTGATTTTACCACACCCTTGTATACCTTGCATCGAGGTTGCTCACAAAACTTTTCTATGTGATATTCCTCCATGCCAGGCTAAGGTCTTATTTTAGCAGCTGCAGTTGCCATAATTTCAACAAACTAATAGCAATCGCGCACTGCACTATATGAGTCATCTAACTAAACATTGTTAAACCTTATTCAAACTTTAGCATGCACTTTATTACTTTTTACTTGTTATGAATTTTTAATTAAATATCAAAATTACATTTTAACACTTCTCCCTCAAACTTGTGTCTGCTAATAATGCCATTACCATGGTCAATAATAAGGTTGGGTTCGATCGCAAAGACACCGCAATCTCACATTTAAACCAGCACAAAAAATAGACCTTTAAAGCGTCGTTTGTTCTCTTTCACTCCTATCTGCCTTTATATTACAAACTCATAATATGCATCCCCCATTTTCAGTGCAAAGATTCTCTGTGGCCTGTACCGACTGAATCTTTGTTTTAGTATTAATCTTTTTCTAATAGTATCATTCGGTCGGTAGTCGGTATATCAGTCGGTCATTCTTCTCACTACGGCTCGTATTAATAAACCGCTCTTATACACCTACTCTTAGCTGATAATATGCTCTTAGCTTAGATATTAAGAGAGTGTGGTAAGTAAGGTAAGTGGCATCTTAAGTAGCACAGTTAAACAGATGCGGAGTTCATTCTTTTGAATTATCTAAGACTAGGTGACGCCCGCAACTCCGTTTTGCCAAAACTCGTTTATCGCGCGGGAACCGTACATTTTTCCGGGACAAAAACTATCCTATGTCCTTTCCCGGGACTCAAAGTATATCCATGCCAAATTTCAGCAAAATCGGTTCAGCGGGTTGGGCGTGAAGAGGTAACAGACAGACAGACAGACAGACAGACAGACAGACACACTTTCGCATTTATAATATTAGTATGGATATGGATTTAAACAATAGAGCGATTAGGGTGCGTTTCCACTGAAGCGGAGCGGAGCTTAGCGGTGCGCGAATTGACCAATCGTGCTATTCCAGCGGAATGACAGCGAAGCGGAGCGAAGATTTCAAGCATGGTGATTGGTCAATTCGGCACCGCTAAGCTCAGCTCCGCTTCAGTGGAAACGCGGCCTTAAGTGCTTGTTCAGACACAGCTTGAACACGCGTTTCCCGTGTAGAAACCGAGCGGTTAAGTGTGAACGCTGAAATACAAAGCCATGGCAATAAGCTGCGAGCGGTACGCAAGGATCCAAACCGCACGGTTCCCGTTGTGTCTGAACAAGCATGAAGCACTTACTAAAGAAAGAACGGTTTATTAACACGGTCGGACGCAAACTCGGACACTCTCGTTAGAGCCACACGGGCGTTGCGTCAGCGTTGCGTCGACGCAGCGCTTCCGTTTGACACATAGCCGGCTACACGGGCGCTGTGTCATCGCAGCGTTATTACGAAGCAGTCTTAAGTCCTAACTCCTAACGTCAACACCCTCTCATGCTTCGTCTCGGGGGCTGCTGTCCGTTATGTATAAGTTGCGCACTGCTGTCACGACGCGGCGCGCCGTGTGAACACTTTGGTTATTTGTATGTAAAACAACGCAACGTCAACGTCGCGCCGTGTGGACTGGCTCTTAGCGTCTACCACGTACCGGATATGATTGACCAGGTGCTCTTTCCGCGTGAAGCTCTTGCTGCAGTAGGAGCACGAGTAGGGCACGTCGCCGGTGTGCTGGCGAATGTGGTTGGTGAGGTGCTCCTTGCGCGCGAACCCGCGCGGGCAGTACGTGCACTTGTGAGGAGTCTCCCCGGTGTGCTGTCTGCACAACACATTCCGATTTAGAACAGGGAAGGGGGGCAATACGGTCACTTCACAGTGCAACGTAGGAGGCGATGCGACAAGCCATTCAAATTGGAACAGGCCAACACAGCGGGAGGCGAGTATGTTAATTCAATGTGTATATTAAAATAAAATTTAGGGACGTTACTCCCGAAACTACGATTAGGATTTACGAGTCGGATTCGATTTTGCTCCGATCGTAATCCGTACTCAAATTAAGATCGATTTCGCGTTGAAACGTCTAATTCTCGACATTGTATTGAAATGAACTATGGTTTGTTTAAGAATGCATCGCATCGCCTCGCCACGTTGCAATGTGAACTGATTCTTAGGCCCACTTGCGCCCATTCGAGTTAAAGTTAAACCTGTGTGTATCATGAAGTTTCTTTCGTATCGAGCGAGAGAAATAGCATAATATTTAACACAGGGTTAACTTTTAACAGTGGCGCTAGTGGGTCTTTACAATAGGCCAAGAGGGCCATTTCGATGTCAATTGTATTGTCCCAGATTCTCTATCAGCCAATTACAAGTGTCAGTTTTTAACGCAGTAATATTTGGATAATGACCTGATGTATTATCGATTTAATTTATGTGAATGTGATTTATTCGATTTTTCGGAGACTGCAATATGACAAAATCGCCAAAAATACTGTGGTGCATGTATCAACAAAATATAACACCAATTTAGACCAATATTTTAGTCAGGGACAAGTATTGGCCGATACAGAATTTGTTTAACGTATACATATACTATATCATTTGGACACCCGCAACACCAGAGGGGTTACAAGTGCGTTGCCGGCCTTAAATCGGAATGGAGTGCTGTGCAACGGCTAGGATAGGACTTCCCACAAATGTCGTACGTCAAGCGGAAGCGGGTGTATACAGACCTACAAGGCTACTTTAACGCCGCCATATTGTAAAATGTCACGTGATAATGTTTATTGTTAAGATATTCCAAGTATCTCTTTGTAAGTAGGCTTTGGGTAAGTTCCAAAATATAAGTCAGTACACTCGCCAGTGCTAATGACGTATTTTGCAATAATGATATCCCAACGAAGTCACATAATTTGAAAAATACCGTCAGTATATTCGGAACGAACCAACAGTTTGGCGTCGATTAATGATGTCCTGGAAGCCAATTCTCAGGATGGGAACTTTTTCGCTCGTAAAATTATTTCATGAACTATTCACTTCTACTGGCAAGTTCGAATGATCCCTAAAACTCGTATTCTGGGGACCGATAGCTATCGAAGTGTTCCTGCCATTAACATTATTTTGCGTTCTGTTTCGACGTTAAAAAAAACGCTGGGACAAATTTTGCAACGTGCGAAGACATTGTAGTAAATATAGCTTACTAATTAATTGGTTTTATAATATTACTAGCTATCCCGGCAAGTTGTTTTGCGGTTATTTTGTCATATATTTACGTAGTACTCATATCTCAATGCGTAATATAATATTATAATAATTTGTAGTTAACAACTAAATCCTCGCAGAATTATTTCATGAACTATTCATTTCTACAGACAAGTTCGAATGATCCATAAAACCCGTATTCTGGGGACCAATAGAACAATAATTACCAATCGAACTATCGAGGTGTTCCGGCCATAGACATTATTTTGCGTTCCGATTCGGCAAAAAAACGCTTGGACAAATTTTGCAACGTGTGACCAGTGACTGATAATATATTATATGTGTATTCTAGTAAAAGCATACAAAATAATTCACACTGAATATCACTATTCACTATAGTAAGTATTAAGTAATATCAAAATTCGCAACTTTCGTAATCGGAAGCGGGCGCGAGACTGCCCGAGTCGCCGCGACTCGCGAGGCGCGCATACGCCGTTCCGTCGGGATTTCTCGGGACCACTCGGGACTTGTCGGTGCAAGTGCGAGGCGATGCGAGGCTCGCACGACGACCGCGACGCGAGCGAGACCGCGACCCACCTGCTTCCCATAAGCTCACCGGTGAGCGAGACACAATAGATTACAGTGGTCCCCAACCTTTTTTTTCATGCGGGCCACAAACATGTTTTGGTCTTGGTGTCGCGGGCCGCAACAAAAATTTTTTAGGGTTAAAAAATATCATTTTCCAAAATTAACGATTTAAAAGTGGAAAAAATTCACGACTATCACGACGACTACATTATTATTTTGTCGGTGGGTGCGAATTTCAAAATGGTTTTACATCACGCGGGCCGCAAATAAAGCCCCGGTGGGCCGCGGGTTGGGGATAGCGGCAATAGAATAACAATAGATTTCCAAGAATCCACCATCGATGATCGAAGTATTAATAATAGTATACTTAATCAGTAAAACCGTTTCGGAGGAGTAAGGTAACTAATATTGTGACACGAGAATTTTAAATAATTTATGAAGATAAGAAAATATGTACTTACTTATTTGTTATATTAAATACTAGATTACGCCCGCAACTCCGTTACGCCAAAACTCGTTTATCGCGCGGGAACCGTACCTTTTATCGGAATAAAAAGTATCCTACTAATTCCTATGTCCTTTCCCGGGACTCAAGGTATCTCTATGCCAAATTTCAGCAAAATCGGTTCAGCGTTTTGGGCGTCAAGAGGTAACAGACAGACAGACAGACACACTTTCGCATTTATTATATTAGTATGGATTAATATTATGATAAACGTAATTATCCAAAAACTTATACTATTTAATAGAACAAAAATTCTGATAAAATTAGTCTAATTCAGCTACTCCACAGAATACTCATTAGTACAAGCTACTCTAATTTAACGAAATTATACCTAAATTAAACTTATAAGTACTTAACTCATAAGTATGTAATTATATCGTAAAAGAAACACAAGCACGAATATTTGTTTATCATATTTTATTTACTAGACAACTACTTTGCTACATATCCACCAATAGGAGGGTGAATTTGTGTACGAATTCGGACATCTACCGGTCCCTAGCACTTGTATGACTCGAGCGATCTTTACACGAAATATTTCGAGTGTGAAGTTTTGAGAATACACAAACTATTAGCAACAAATTGTATCGTGCAAGAAACCGGTTTCGACCGCTTCAACTCCCAAGCGGCCACATGTGGTGTATGAATCCGAACATCTATAACCGGTCCCACTCGTTCGACTCGAGCGATATTTGCACGAAATATTTCGAATGTGAAGTTTTGAGAATACACAAACTGTGTTACGTTCGTAAAAATCTCATAATTGGGTAATTTTTCCGAAGATGAACTTTTCTCACATCGTGAGAATTGGCTTCCTGAACACTGGCCAGTATACTGGGTTATGTTTCAGAACACACTGCGCACCAAAGCATCCTTCTAGGTCTTAGCGATTGTTAATGTGAAAGGCCCTATGATTGACACCCCTCCATTGGTACTTAGTGTTAATTTCAAGAAGGAAAATTGATAAACCTATATGTCAATAACTTTACCCTACCTCATCATGAATACACCTATTAACAACACAATTTTTTAAAAATTTATTCACATGTTTCAACACCAGTTACTTTTTGTAGAGAAATCGATGTTGAGGTTACTAAATACTAACCACAGACTGTGAGCTGACTGCTGATTTTAAAACTATAATTTAGATCATCAACGTTATATCTTTGTCATATTATCAGATTGAAATGCTTTTTGCGACGCAACCTAGGCTGATTCATTCGCCCGATATAAATATGGCCTGGTTAGCCAACAACAAAGCTGTTGATTGTCGATTGAAGCATGTCAAATACCGCTCTATTTCCAGAGGTCTCAAGCGATTGAATCTGATAATAAAAAAATCAGGAAACAGTCATTTTTATGATATAAAAACATAGTATGTTTGTTTCAATAAATTGTTAGTGAATTTGCAAAATGTTTTTCTACAAAAAAGTAACATTGGTTTGCGGGTTAGAATGATTGTGCACATGTATTTATCAATTTGGCATATCAATTTTTAAATTATATCATAGCAAATAAACACAGCTATTTGAATAAGTTTTAAATTAAGTTACTAAAATATAAACGTTTTATGCACGTTGTTAATATTCGGATATATTATACTCAAAATATAACATGCAATCATGCAATAAACTTTTCACATGCTATGACTTTTAATGAAGAATTTATGCTTGTAAAAGGCAATATAAAAACATATCATATAGAGTTAAATGATACGCGTGTTTAGAAGGCATTTGCGACAGCAATATAATAATTTAAAATAATAATATAACAATAAAAGCGGGTACTACGAAGCATTATTTAAAGGTGTATAATGTATAATATGTATTTTACTTTCCATGGGCCTTATACTTTATACTTTATTTTTAATTACTATTACTTTATTTTTTACATATTTTTATAATTTTGTGTACAGTTGGGAAAAAACGGTTTTCGATGTCTATATTTTCGTGTGTGAAGAAAACAAGCACCTATAGGTCAATCGTCGATTTTTTTCTCTATAAGGCGACCGGACTCTATCCTTGATATATTTTTTTAGATATCTCCTTTTTGCCGACTGTACAATCTATATAATGCAAACAACGTTAAGATCGACCGGTAAAAATTGAGGGAGCATAAGCACTGTTGAATTTTTTGGTCTCTTTGATACAGCAAAGAGTGGACACGCTATTGCCACATTTTTGATCAGACGGATTGTAATTGACAGAATGCAATGAAAATATCAAACGGCGACAAATTATTTGTGGCTATTATAGATTTCTCCTTCCACTTTCACTGAGCAATCTTAGTCATTCCCTGTAGCTATAGCTCACCTGACGTGGTTATTGAGGTGTTCCTTGCGCGTGAAGCTCTTGCTGCAGTATGAGCAGCGGTGCGGGGATTCCCCCGTGTGCTGTCGCACGTGATTGGTCAGGTGCTCCTTGCGAGTGAACGACTTGGTGCAGAAGGAACACTTGTGGGGAGATTCGCCCGTATGTTGTCTGACGTGGTTCACTGGAATAGCATAAACGAAGTGTTACTGCTAGTAGCTAATAAAGACTTATTACTATGTATTAACTAATAAGTCTTATGTGATAATATAGATTTGGCGTGACATTTATACATAAAGAAGACACTTTGGTTGAAATTGGCAGATATGTATATGTCGCAGTCATCTGGTTTAATCTGCGATTCGATTGAATGACTAGCGCATTTGGGGCGTTCCACGCCAAGCGGACAGGAAAAAATAGTCGATGTCTCCGATTTTGATAATATTTGGATATGTTATACCTGCACGTGTTATTAATACGTGTGCCAAATATTTTTGTAATATAATGGCTAGATTAAAAATGATGGGACTTTGAAACATGACTTTTCTATTCGACACTCCGTGCTTCAAAGTCGATTATAGATTTAAAATATATATATTAGAATAATTAAACCACTGAATTTGTTACTTCATTTAATGAGCTCTTTAAGTGCATTTTTGAAAACAAAAAAAAATGCAAATTAATTTTTTTCTCTTGATTTTCTCAAAGAGTCCCACCCTTTTGATTTTTCTTATATTTTTTGTGTAAATAGCTAATATTCTATAGAACATTTCTGCAAAACTTCTATAATGGGCCGGGAAGTGGATTAGGAGCTAGACTGAAAATACTTCCGAAGGGTGGCGTCCAGCGCCATACTGTACTATGGGCAGAAATCGCTAAGTAGTGGAAATTGCCAAAATACTTCGATTTTGATGTGGAGAAATGAACCCTTAGATAAGTTTTTTTAAAGAGTAACATAATTAAAAAAAAAGAAATTTTTTTTTGAGAAAAAAAATTTTTTTTTCACGAATTTTTTTTTCTTGTAAGTAAACATTTTTTGTCTATTTCTCTTTCAAAAATCTATTAAATGTTACTCTTCACTATATCGAAATTGATGTTATTTGGCAATTTCCACTATGTATCGATCTCTGTCCATAGTATTGTATGGCGCTGGACGCCACCCTTCGGAACTATTTTCAGTCTAGCTCCTAATCCACTTCCCGGCCCATTATAGACGTTGTGCAGGAATGTTCTATAGAATATTAGCTATTTACATAAAAAATATAAAAAAAAATCAAAAGGGTCCCTCTTTGAAAAAATCAAGAAAAAAAAATTAATTTACATTTTTTCCAAAGAAAAAAACATTTTTTTTTATTTTCAAAAATACACTTAAAGAGCTCGTTAAATGAAGTAACAAGTTCAGTGGTTTAATTATTTTAATGTATATATTTTTTAATCTATAATCGGCTTTGAAGCACCGAGTGTCGAATAGAAAAGTCACGTTTCAAAGTCCCATCATTTTTAATCCAGCCATTATATAACAAAAATATTTGGCACACGTATTAATAACACGTGTAGGTATAACATATCCAAATATTATCAAAATCGGAGAGATCGACTATTTTTTCCTGTCCGCTTGGCGTGGAACGCCCCATTTATTGAATGACACCATTCAAAGTTCAAACTCGTCAAGACGTTGACTGTAACATTTAACGTCTTGACTAAAAGTCATATAGCGAAGTCGTTAAATGGGATGCTATTTTTTTTCAAGTAGCCGTTGACGGGGTAGTTATAGGTAAATCCACGCTTTCATATTATTTTATTAGTTAAGTATTACAAATAAAGCACTTTAATGTCTATAGGTAAATGTAATCGATAAAATATTTACACATAGTCTGATTAGCAAGTGCCATTTTCGTCAAAACCTGATCTCATGCACTGAAAATTATGATTTTGGGTTCATTCGATTCGGAATACCATCTAGAACATTGTATCAAAATTCCAAGAGGGGCTGAAAAAAAAAAAATGCAATAGTTATAAACATCTAAGTAAACATAAAAAGAAGGGTTTGGATTTTTTTTAATATTTCGAAAACAATTTGAGATAATCAAAATTTGAAAATAGATCCTTAAAGAGCAGGAAATTTCCTAAAAAAAAATCTTAGATCCTGGAACCTTACCAATAATCCTTATAGCTTTAAATGAGCGGCGAAAGTAACGGTAAAAACGCGTAGTTCGGGATTCGCGTGAATTGCCGCAATCTGCCACGCGAACTAAAAAATATATTTTAACTGATTAAATATTAATATAAAGAAATAAAAAAAAATTGGGTACTAAGTAGACATATCAATAAATAATAATCCGTCAACAAAAATAAATTATCACAAATTGTTTAAATGTTATGCTTTTGTTCATTTGTTAATAGTCACAATTTTAATGTTAACATAAAAACGCTGATTATTTCTAAATAAGAAATCTAGATTTTTTTATTATTCTTTTGAGCTAATCTTAAAAGGGTTTAGAAGAGATATCCGGTGGAAAATTTCAATAATTTTGATTTTTCAATTTTTTATGAACAATCAAAGGCATTCATGAAATTTTCATGTAAATAAAACAATGAGGGTTTTTTCATCAATCAAAAAGATTATTTAAATTTTATTAGTTATAAATATAAAAATATATATTGTTATCTGGCTTCTAGCAACAACAAAACAAAATAATACCGCAATTGCTTTATTTACATGAATAATTTTGGAATGCTTTTAAATGTTAATAAAAAAATGAAAAAAAAAAATAATAATAATTTTGTCAACGGGAATCTCTTTTAAGCCCTTTTAAGATTAGCTTAAAAGAATAATAAAAATTTCTAGATTTCTTGTTTAGAAATAATCAGCGTTTAAAATGGTGACTATTAACAAATAAAGAAAAGCATAATAATTAAACAAATTGTGATAATTTATTTTTGTTAACGGATTATTGTTTATTGATATGTCTACTTAGTGCCCATTTTTTTATTTCTTTATATTAATATTTAATCAGTTAAAATATATTTTTTAGTTTGCGTGGCAGATTGCGGCAATTCACGCGAAACCCGAACTACGCGTTTTTACCGTTACTTTCGCCGTTCATTTAAAGCTATAAGGATTATAGGTAAGGTTCCAGGATCTAGGATTTTTTTGGGAAATTTCCTGCTCTTTAAGGATCTATTTTCAAATTTTGATTATCTCAAATAGTTTTTGAAATATTTTTAAAAAAACCAAACCCTTATTTTTATGTTTACTTAATTGTTTATAACTTTTGCATTTTTTTCAGCCCGTCTTGGAATTTTGATAGAATGTTCTAGATGGTATTCCGAATCGAATGAGATCAAAATCATAATTTTCGGTGCATGAGATCAGGTTTTGACGAAAATGGCACTTGTTTACCAGAGTAACAGTGCTATCAGCTGTGCGAGCTGTTTGACGCCATATTTGTTTTAGTGACTAGCAGCGCCGCAGTAGGAAGAAAATGAAATACGTTCAATTACCTGACAGATTTCATGATCGTTATCTTCAAAACGCCATGCTACAAATCGCTAGCTAGTTGAACGTTGAGGGACGATCGTTCAATCGACGTTCGGCCGAGTCATTAAATTGAATGGTGTCATTCAATGAATACGCTAGTCATTCAATCGAATCGCAGATTGAACCAGATGACTGCGACATATATAATACTAGCTGTTGCCATTGAATTTTTAATACAATTAACATTGAATTGACATATTCGACCAAATAACGTTGGTCTATCAACTGCATAGGAATCAATTTTCTCGATGGTACATTTAGCCCCCCAATTACACAACTTTACCCACAAACTATTTATCATTGATAGGTTTAAGGTTACGTCACTGCATAGATAAAGTACTGAGTTATTAAATAACGTAAAAAAGAAATAACAATCGAAAAAGTCGAAAATTTTATATAGGGGGCCGCCAATTTTTGGTGACTTTGCAATTATTTTTCTCCGCCCTTTGTATTTTAAAAAGTATTGTGTTTATCTTATGCTCGAAAACTGATTCTAATGAAGAAAACAAAGTGCTCAAGCATGCATTAGAATTATTTGAGTTCCAATAATAGTCAAAATATATTTACAATTAAACATAAAAAAGGGTAAGAAAATAGCTTAAAATATACAATCCGCCGTGGAAGAGGTGCACTTTAACTGTCGCAGCAGTAAGTATGACAGATTTGAAGATAAATCTGATATATTATGAATACTTATATAAATGGCTATTACCTCATCTAATTCTTATAGTATTTTAAGATAACTTTCTTTATAAATTTTTTCAAATCAAATGAATCGTTAGAAACATCAATTCCACCCCACATTTTAAACGTCATCAATAATACCGATTTATTGTTATCGTTGGGTGTTAGGGAAGGTAAAATCGGGAAGTGGCAACGCTGAGTTTTTACGTATTCTATGGAAAATTTCGTAATATTCGCCATTTCTCGACAGTTCACATTTGAACCTCGGTCGGGCTGTGTACACAGTTTTTTCAAAGAAAGTTTTTTTGTGACACAAATGTAAGTATTACTTTTTCACATAAAACGATCAATGCATCATGTGAGTAGTCAAAAGGGCCATGTTTGGGGCTATAATACAAACCGCATTCATGGGCGCCGGTAGAAATAATTCCCAAGGGGTGCAGATTTTAGTTTTCTTTCTTTTCTTTTTACTTTTTACGAACAACAGTGACCGTCTATTTACGTCAACAGAATACATTTAGTGCCGAAACATTACGAACTATCTTTGTACGGCATGGTATTTTGGGTTACAAAATGCTTTTTATTTCAATCATTCCTGTTGATCCCGAGATTCCCAAGGGGTGCAAGTGCACCCCCTGGCACCCCCCTGCCGCAGCCGGCGCCCATGACCGCATTGTGTACAGAGATAAGTTTGATTTTCTCTACGCTACGATAGCCTCTACGCTATCATTTTGGTGCTCCAACGGCATATTTCTCAACGCTATGATAGCGTAGAGAAATAAATTCCCTACAAATTAGGTGCTCCAACGTCACAAGCAGCGTAGATTTTCTTTCTCTCGCAAAATTTTTCTGCGTCATATCAGCAAAAATTGGCGGCCTCACCCATAGGATGATACCACCTCTTATAGAAGGACGTTTGAGCAAGCCTCAGCGCGATGTAGGAGACGGCACGGAGGAGACTATTATGAATTTTTGGAACTAACTTAATTTAAACAATTTTACGCATTTTCACCCCTTTACAACTCTTTTTTCCAGTAAAAAAGTAGCCTATGTCCTTTCTCAAGCCTTCGACTGTGTACAAAATTCATTACTATCGGTTCGGTAGTTTTGGCGTGAAAGCGAGACAGACAGAGATACTTTCGCATTTATAATATTAGTATAGATGTCTTTTATTGGGTAGTATAGATGTCTTTTATTGGGTGTTTTGAATTTATGTGGTCGGCATTTCAGTTGGGGCGGTCAGTGCAACCACGCTACTAAAATATAGCAGACGTGCGCAAAAAAGTATTCCGAAATGGAGTCGCAATCAGAAACTTTTTTATAAGCCAGCAGCCAGTGCTGCTATCCTGCACGGTTCTTGTAATAATTATTATTCACCTAAATGATCTTTCCGGGTGAAAGCCTTCGGACAGTATCCGCATTGGAACGGTGTTTCTCCCGTATGCTGTCTGACGTGGTTGACGAGATGTTCCCGTCGCGTGAAGCTCTTGGCACAGTAGTTGCAGTGATGGGGGTACTATGAGTTATGACTCACCTAAATGATCTTTCTGGGTGAAAGCCTTCGAACAGTATCCGCATTGGAACGGTGTTTCTCCCGTATGCTGTCTGACGTGGTTGACGAGATGTTCCCGTCGCGTGAAGCTCTTGGCACAGTAGTTGCAGCGATGGGGGTACTATGAGTTATGACTCACCTAAATGATCTTTCCGGGTGAAAGCCTTCGGACAGTATCCGCATTGGAACGGTGTTTCTCCCGTATGCTGTCTGACGTGGTTGACGAGGTGTTCCCGTCGCGTGAAGCTCTTGGCGCAGTAGTTGCAGCGATGAGGCGATTCGCCCGTATGCTGTCGGACGTGGTTCAGTAGGTGCTCCTTACGCGTGAACGTCTTGGAACAGAAGTCGCAACGGTGCGGAGTCTCACCTGTATGAATAAAAGATAGTTAGACAAGTTTATAAATTTAAAATTGCTCAAATGCCTTAATAAACATATTTGGTGTCAAACCCAGCAGACAGATCACGACTAAGATTGAATTGACATAACCCGACTGAATGACATAGTGCCGTAATCTGCCTATGAATCAATTTCTTCAACGGTACAATGAAGTGAAATAAGTGCATAGAATATGTTAAATTACTGTAAAACACGAAATTCACCAAAAATCTAAAATATTTTTAATAACATATTTAGTAAACCTGGCTTCCCTTCCTTGCCTTCAAAACTTTTCGTGCGACTCCCAAGCATTGTGAGGATCTTTTACTACTTACTATAATATTTCCCACGATATGATTGATATAACTGACAGTGGCAATGGCCAACATACCCAAGCATATTGTAAACAGACACATGCAAATATAATACAAAATTATTTTCCACATTTTAGTGTACGTTAAATAAATATTTTATGACAAAATTCAAGTGCATATAAAAATTTCATTCACATTATGCCATTAAAAACCCAAGCCTGTCACAAACAGAAAAGCAATACAAACCGGTGTGCCACAGTATGTGGTTGGTGAAATGTTCCTTCCGGGTGAAGGACTTGCCGCACAGTTCACACCTGAACGGAGTGTCGTTCGTATGGGACCTCATATGGTTCACTAAGTGCTCCTTCCTAGTATACTTCTTGCCGCAAATTTGACAATGGTGCGGCGTTTCACCTAATAGAGCGGGGCAGAAAATAAAATGTTAAAATTCAATGATGCAACTTTGTTATGTTTGATGACGTGAATAAATTCAATGATGCAACGTTTAAGACAATATTTTTAATGACAAAACATGTTAAGTCTTGCATCCAATTTTGCAAAACACTTGTGCATGGAACATTATTTACGTTCAAGAGGTTTATGCTTGGAGGAAAGTAATTCTATTTATTTATCATCACTCACAAAGAAGGTAAGCAATGATTTTTGGTAGTTGAATCATTCAATTTATATTTACTTTCTGCACTAACAAGGCAAGGAATTCATGATAAGTGAAGTGTTAATGTAATATAACTTTTAGTGATTTGAACACAAATTCCTTGCTTTATGTTGCATGCAATTTTTAGTGAATTGCCATTGTTTGGTGCAGGCTTGGGTATTTAGACTACTTAAATTATAATAAAAATTTACACATGTGTTAATTTAAAAATTCCCATATTAATTACCATGTATGGTAATTAACATGGGAATTTTTAAATTTATACTAAGTACTATCACACCACAGTGCTAAATACTTAACTAAGGGTCTACACAGACGGACCGCATTTCAACTGCAATCCAACCGCAAATTGCAGTTCAAGTGCAGTTTGAATGCAGTTGACACGACTGCAATAGAACAGCAAATCAAACAGTTCACACGACTGCAACTGAACTGCAATCCGACTGCGCGTTTGGTTTGCAGGTCTATTGCAGTCGTGTCAACTGCATTCAAACTGCACTTGAACTGCAATTTGCAGTTGGATTGCAGTTGAAATGCGGTCCGTCTGTGTAGATCCCAACTCAACAATTCATATTTTCTACAACAATGCGTTTCACAACAGGCCTTTAATTGACCATTAAAACTTTACTTTGCGATATCATAGATTTTAAATGCTACAGTCACATTATCCCGCGAAGATTCGCGTCGCGTTGGCGCGATGATAACCGCACGAACTTTGTTGTGATAAAACCCTTTGATTGCGGCAATACACCGACAGCATCGCGAAGGGCGTTCGTGTTCCCGATAGTACGAATTATTTGGCCAGACGTGTCACGACAACGCAAATCTTCGCGATATCACGATAATGTGGCCGCAGCAAAAAGGTGGAAAAAAATAGCAAGCTGACATTAAGAGTAAAATTTTGCTGTTTTCTAATAAGTATGACAATCCTGGAAGACGATTGACTTAAATGAAATTGAGATTTATTTAATCATTGTATATTAATTATTTGATATTAGCCTAACGGAAAACACGATTCACTTGACTCGCTAGTTATATTTTTCGAAATTATGAATATTTCTGGGCTTTTTAACAAATATCTGTTACACTTATTCAGTTACTATCATTAAATAACTTGCATTACTACAATCACACACTTTATAAAACAATAGCTAAAGGAAATTAGTATATTGTATTTAATTTTTAAGTAATAATCAAAAAACAGTTTTGGGACTTACGACCTTTACTTTCGTGCTATAATGCGGGAACCGTTGTTTCGCGATATTGTTCACTATTAGCTGCAGCCTAAAGCACATTGCCCGATTGCACGATTCATGGAATCATTGTATCACGATTGGAGGATAGCGGTGTGGGTAGGCGGGGCTAGCGTTTTTACAGTAGGCTCTTAAAACAACCTGCGGTCACGCGCGGCGCCAAATCGCTGTGCAGTGTGATAAGTGATAACCTACAGCGGTTATACAACGTACCGGTATGCCACATAACATGGTTCATGAAGTGCTCCTTTCTCGTGAAGCTCTTCTTGCATATCTCACAGCGGTGCGGGGTCTCGCCCGTGTGTTTGCGGACGTGGTTCACCATGTGCTCCTTACGCGTGAACGTCTTGGCGCAAAACTGACATCTGAAAAAAAAGTTTTGTTAGTAAAAGTGGATGTATACAGGTCAGTTAACAAGAGCTGGCACGATCAACACATTTAAACATTGCGTTTGTGTAGTGTCTGTGAATAAGCGCGTGGCGTGACGTCGTACTGCATACGCATCATAAAAAGTCTGCCCGTCTCTCTCGCGCGCGGTCTATCTTATGAGCGTGAAGGGGACAGTTATTGTTTTTCTTATGCTGCTGTTTATAAATACAGCGTGATGTTACAAGTCGGTAACGTGTGATCGGCGGGCGGCCAGCAAAATTATCGTGCACATACGATAATTTTGTGCGTACGTACGATGTACGATAGCATAATATTATTATCGTACGCAGATTATACGATAATTTTTATTATGATGCAAACATATTATATTTTTAAACACACTGTATAGCGAAATTGCATAAGTGTGAGCACTGTGAACGTGCCAGCTTTAGTTAACTGATCTAAACGAGCGCTTTGTCGCAAGAATAGCCGTTTAGATGTCAGACTGCCTAATTTCATCGTGCGGCAAAAGTCGAGTGGAGTAAGATTAAATCATTTTTAACCGACTTCCAAAAAACGAGGAGGTTATATGTTCGGCTGTGGATATTTTTTTTTTTATTTTTTTTATTTTTGTATGTTCAACGATTACTCCGCCGTTTGTGAACCGATTTTCGAAATTTTTGTTTTGTTGTATTAGGTTTCACTCCAATTTGGTACCATGTTCACAAAAGTGGTGATCTGATGATGGGATCCATGAGTAATCGAGGGAACTCCTCGAAATTTATATGGAAACATATGGTGATTTTGATTTTATGAGAAGCATCCTAAGCATATGCTACCAAAACACAAGATTCTGCACCAAGGTATACTATGGTTCCGAAGATACTAAGAGAACTCCGGATTCCTTTTAGATACAAGTTTGGGGGTTTAGGCGCTGTTTTAAGAACTGAAAGCATATGCTACTATACAAATTATATTCATCATCATCATTTTTACGTCAGGGTCACCAATGTCACCAAAATTGAACATAACAAAATATTCAACCTTATCTCCAGAGCGTAAGGCACACATTTGACATTACTTCTGAGAAGTAAGTTGCTTCGATAATACAAGTAACATGCTAGAGTGCACAGCTGTCACACTTACCAATCACGGTCACGGGCGGCCGTAGACTTCTCAAGCGATACTATGTATTACAATAATAAAGATAAAGTTTAAAATCATATGACAATGAAAGCCTCGCCGCTGCCGCGCTGCTAAAATTCCGGTTTGGCGCGGCTCTGGCACGTGTCCACTTCGATTTTTTTTTAATGTATTGTTCAAAATTATCTGCAGCTGATATTATATTTTGTAAGTGTGACTGTTAACAAATTGTAATAAGATACGTAGAATAGTATACAGGTGTATTAGGGCCGATTCACACCGGAATGGCGCAGGCGAGGCGAACAGTTTCAGTGTCATATGATTTTAAACTTTATCTTCATTGTTGTAATAGATAGTATCGCTTGAGAAATCTACGGCCGCCCGTGGATGCTCGTGGACTCTTGCGGCCGCCGGCGGCGTCAATTTCTCAAGCGATACTATGTATTACAATAAAGTTTAAAATCATATGACACTGAAACTGCTCGCCTCGCCTCTGCCATTCGGTGTGAATCGGCCCTAATCTACGTATAGTACGCGATGATTTTACTAGGTAACTAAAAAGAGTGAAATTATTATTTTTAACAAAAAATTAAAACCTACTTCCAAGGTAAAAACAATAATAACATCCTTATAATATGAACTAAAAAGTATTAAATAATTTTTCCTATCTCATGGTGCCTTTTTCCGAATTCGGCTAAAACTCAACTATTTCTGTACTCAATCTTCATAATTTTGAAGTCGGTGCCAGTTACAAATGTTTCAAATATTCTGGCATCTGGATTCAGCTATATCTGGTACCGACTTCAAAATTATGAAGATTGAGTACAGAAATAGTTGAGTTTTAGCCGAATTCGGAAAAAGGCACCATGAGATAGGAAAAATTATTTAATACTTTTTAGTTCATATTATAAGGATGTTATTATTGTTTTTACCTTGGAAGTCGGTTTTAATTTTTTGTTAAAAATAATAATTGGTTAAAAACTTAAAGGGAAGTGTATTAACCTACCTTATTAACAAAATATTTGCAGAGTAAATTACTATACATCTGTTGTCTTTGACACATTACAAGTCTTATAACAGACATATTATTTTATGTATTCCATGTATATTTAAGGGCTAAGAAACAAATTTTGCTTTATATTTGCTCGTTCTGGTTTTTTCTGTTTTATTATATCTTTTATTTGCATGGTCGCATGAAGTCATCACTCATTACCCGTGCCCAGTGCATGGCAATCAGTTTGCGTTATACTTTTAATATGTTATAACTGTACATATTTTTCGCCTCACCTCTGACTCTGGCAACTCCTAAACGGGGAGGCTTACGCCAAAGAAGAAGAAGAAGACATTGTTATCTGCTGTGAAAGTATTTTGATAAATATGTATAATAGCTAATATTGAAAACTAGATTTGCATCTTGGTGTAAAAGTCAACAAACTTATTTAAGTGGCCAAAGAGACAGCAGAAACTGACTGAAATTCTCATAAAATCTTGTTTTTTTTTTTGGCTTATTAAAATGGACAATTACTTATTAGACTATCTTTGTTTTAGGTCAAAAAACAGCTGCTTAAAAAAATAATTGAATTCTAGCAAAGTAGTTGATGCCACAAATTTTATAAATTAGAGTTATATTATGTTTTCTAAGTTGATGATGTTTCACAATAAAAATATCTGTTTTATTGTCCAAATAAAAAAAAAAACGAATAATTACCTGTAAGGGGTTTCCCCTGTATGACTCCGCACATGGTTGTCTAGATGCTCCTTCCGCGAGAATGTCTTGTGGCAAGTTGTGCACGCGTACGGCTTGTCCTGCGCCAACCTCTTCGCCTGACGCTCGGCTGGATCTCCCGCGGCTAGGAACAAGGTTAAAATGTAATTACTTAGTTTTCGAATCGTCTTCTTTCTAGTGACTATTTTTTGGATAGTTTCTAATGACCAGCTCATTACGCTTATGGACTACTAAGGCCGCGTTTCCACCGAAGCGGAGCGGAGCTTAGCGGTGCCTGAATTGGCCAATCGTGCTATTCCAGCGGAATGACAGCAAAGCGGAGCGAAGATTTCGAGCGTAGTGATTGGTCAATTCGGCACCGCTAAGCTCCGCTCCGCTTCAGTGGAAACGCACCCTAAAGGCGAAGTAGCGACGCAATTTTAAAGTTAATTTTCTGCATTAAGAGAGATTTGACAATAAGATTGAAAGGCGGGCGCGTTCCACATTAACCCTAAACGGTCAATAATGTTACACAATACGTGATATTGCACAATAAAATTGATTGTCTAGGGGCCCGCTTAGTCGAAAACGCTATAATGTAAGTGTAGCCGTGGCGTAACAAAAATATTTTTTTATAAAAAAAACACTCACCCAGATGACATTTCCCGTGTCTTGACAGTTCAACAGGATTCGCGAAGGTCGAGCCGCAGACATGACATGTAAAAGGTTTGGTTTCTCCGTGATATCGCCTATAGCAAACAATTCAATCTCGAGGAATACATAAGGAATATAGATTACTTTGCTATTCCCTGTCTACCTTTGTTAATCGTTTATATTTTTTAAAATCTAAGGTTAATTACTTAATTTTATTGTTTTAAGTATAAAACTTGAAACATTTTTGTTAAGAGTTTTAGCAATGTGACTAAACCTATATTGTGATCCTTTAGGCTGTATACTCGCTGACGCAGTGAACCACAAAAATGTTTTAAAACAAGACGCATTATAACGCATTGATAAGACAGCAAATCAGTCGCTTTTCTGTGGTTTACACCATCAGTGTATTAAAATATTTATTAATCACCTATGAACTATAAGCTGGTATCTGAACTGGAATATTTTCCCGCATATATCACAGGCGTGATGCCCTGGCGAGGTCTCCGATTCTGCCAACGCGCCGCTGGTACCTGGTATCACTTCTACTTCGGCTATGACCTGGGTACAAATGAAATAATATTATAATGGTTCAAGAAACTAAAACAACACGTTTTTTTAGTTTCTTTTTCAAAAATTTAAGAAAGTATTGCATTATCGTTGGCTCTATGTATGCAAAGTTTCGAATTAATTAGACTACTGGAGATAGGTAAAAATCGTCCTCAAAGATACATACATACAACCCAAACTAAGAAGTGTGTTAAAAAGGTTTTAGTACCCAGGATTTAAACAGATTTTTAGCCCCTCTGAGGATCAAAACTTGGCCACACCTTGATAATTTTAAGTTTAATATTATAGAGAAAGCATGTCGTCGCGCGTCTAAAGATGGCAATATTCCCAAAATGACCAAATATTTTTCTATATTAGATAGATGAATGAACACCCAAAATCCATGTATAGTCACGAAACGAATAATGTAGTCATTATCAGACTGACTCAATGGACAGTTAGCGTTATCATTAGAGATCAACTACGATAACATGGCGCGCCCCTCCAAAATTCAAAACGTTTGAAGTGCGTTGTCTTGCGCGGTAGGCTAGTTATGACTTATGATTAGTTGACCAACAAATCTTGGTAATAAGTGACATTAACAGAAATATTATGTGTACTGTGATTGGTTGAATACTACATACAAACTCTTTCATAAGGATGTGATTACACACATTGAAACAGTCATTTGGAGGGGCGCGCTATGTTATCTTAGTTGATCTCTACCGCCTCAAAAGCCCCATGTAGATGTTACAATGTGACCACAACGCGTTTCAAGTTTTTTAGCTCATTGAACCTCACATACTAACCTCTATTAGAATACGCAAAGAATTGCAATTTATTGAGAAAAACACATACTTTTTGTAAAATTACTTTATTTACCTTAGCCTGCGGTGCAGCCTCTGTGTTGAGTTTACCAAACACCTCGTGGTAGGCCAACAGCTGTGATAGATCCTCCACATTCACTTTGTACATGGTGTGTAGATCTTGATCTGAGCCAGTAGATATTTTCACTACTGTACCCTCCATACCCATAGCGCCGACATTCTGAAACAAATAACATCCATACTGATATAATAAAATATGCGAGAGTGTCTTTGTCTGTCATCTCGCTGTTTCCAATTCAAGCTTGAGCTGAACTGATTCAATTAGTATTTTGGTATGAAGGTACTTTGAGCCATAGAAAGGATAGGTTTTATAGCGGAAAAAGTGGTAACAGGTTTTCAAAGATGTAACATAGTTTGATCGTTGTAACGTTATGCACCTCACGTCGCATCTTTGGCAAAAGTGCAAGGGCAGATAGCTTGGTCCTGAGCCACATAATAATATTGTTACCACACATATTTGCGGAAATTTGCGTGACTTAATATTATGCCCATATTGTTTGCTGCGTTTCGTTTAGATTCAATATATACTAGCGCAGAGTCGAGGCGTATCGAAGCGAATTACCAAAAACTGAATTTGTTAACTCCAGCGTAACGCACACATTACTTCTGCGAGACCAATCAGCGTTGGTTGCGCGCAGACGCGCGAATTCAGAAGTAATGTGTGCGTTAAATAAAATAAATAATAAAATAAAAATTGTTTTATTTCCGAATAGATTTGCAACAAATACTTTCAGAACGTTGATACTACTGGTGCCTACCACCGGTTCGGGAACTATCCCGGCGAGAAGAACCGGCGTAAGAAACTCGCACGGGGTCCCACTTTTTACCAAAAAAGTGAGAAAAAAAATGAATCTTTTTAAAATAAAATTTACAATTGTAACTTAAAATTATTATACAATGTCAACATCCATACATGATTATTGTAAGTCATATTATAATGATGTAGAAGTAGCCTTGCAAGCAACCATCCTACTCCCAAGATGTGCCATCGTTTATGAAATCATTGACCTTATAATAGGCTTTGGCACACAAACGTTCTTTGACTACTTAAATTTATTAATCGAAAGATTTTGAACGTTTTCTGGGATTTTATTGTACAGGCGTATACACTGACCTTTAAAAGATTTACTAACTTTACTAAGTCTGATCATCGGCAAATCCAGCTTGTGCTTATTTCTGGTGTTCCTACAGTGAATGTCACTTTTAGCTTTAAATTTACTTATATTTTTTCTAACATATATTACATTATCCAAAATGTATTGAGAAGCAACAGTTAGAATACCAATTTCTTTAAATTTATCTCTCAGAGATTCAAAAGAAGACATTTTATAAATAGAGCGTATGGCTCGCTTCTGCAGCACAAATATTGTATTAATGTCGGCAGCGCTTCCCCATAAAAGGATTCCATATGACATTCTACTATGAAAATAACTTTGTTATCAACATGTAAATTACAGTGGGGTCCTAAGAATACAGTGGTGTCTACCAAATTCGTCTTCTCATCATTCAATAGTACATTGGTTTGGACTTGCCTAACATTGGGAAAAGTAAACTTTACACATTTAGTTTTACTGGAATTTAAAAGTAAGTTATTAGCATTAAACCAATGTACTATTTTTGAGAGAGCACTGTTTACCTCGTCGTAATTTGACTGTTGTCGCTTCACTTTAAAAATAAGTGAAGTGTCATCAGCAAAAAGTTAAATGTATCAATAATGTCTCTGGGGTTAATTTCCCTGAAATTAATTAAAATTGACATCACATTTACATTGTCTCTGAGTAGCTTTTCAGCAGCTTCAGGTGAGGAATTTAGATTTTTGGTAGTTGAGACCGGAATGTCAGCAAAGAATTTTTCAAAAACCGTCGCAACTTCTAGATTATTAGAAATAAGTTTTGTACAAACATTGTAGTTACATTCTAGAGTTAAAGTTGAATTTGTAATTATTCAGTTTTGACAATTCGCTTCGATGCGCTTCGACACTGCGCTAGTATAAATTGACCCTTATCGCACAAGCGAATTAAAGTGAAACAAAGATGAAAAAAAAGGACTATAGCTTCTAACTTCCCTTATTTGAATTCCTCTCACCAGTCACCACTGCCTAAGCAACCTACCTTCAAGTCAATTCCCTTGATATCCTTGATCTCAGCCGGTATCGCGATGGTGGTCTTCTCATCTTTCACCTGCGCTAGGCTGAGTTCACCGGAACTCGTCTCGATGGATGTGGTGCCGTCGGGATTCTGTGTCACAATTACATTTGCTGGATCACCAGTACCTTGGTCTATACGTACTACACTGTCGATAACCTAAGGGGGAATTTCTTTAAATTCATTATGTATTAATTTAAGCGAAAGTACTTTGGACTTGAAAGAGGATAGTAGAATGATGAGGATGAATGCTTGAAATGATACTATACAGTGATCACAGGAGATCTTTGGAGAAGGAAAATATGATATTATATTCGTCGAAACTCGAAAGTGATCAGACGAGAGAGATCAAAAAGTTAAGCGCAATAGACACATATTTTAAGTAAAGCATTTATTATGATGTATTATTCATAAGATTGTAACAAATAAGTAATATGCATGTTATAGTTCTTGCAATCTACGAGTGCGCGTAGCCTTAATATTTGTAGTTGGAAATGCGAATAGACATTTTCGTTAGTGTGCGTACCTGACGGAGCAGTCAGTAGCGAACGAGCCATGTACGCGTGTATAGATATGGTCACTCACACAACTAAGGGCGACGCGCACTCGTAGATTGCAAGAACTATAAATAAAAGAAGCTGTTTGTCTTCTGCTTTTTTTAATGACGCATGCTATATACATAGGGCATCGAGACCGGGTTTTCCCGAAACCCGAAAACCCGGGTTTTGGGGTTCATGAAAAAACCCGGGTTGCAAAAATGGAACCCGGGTGTTTCGAGCTTTTCGGGTTTTTCGTTTTTTTGATAATTATTAAAGGCCAGACCTGATTTAAGGTATTTATAACAAACTAACATATAAGTTATTTATTTTTATAACATATTATATAGGTTTAATTATTCATATTGGTCATAATTAAACAAAATATAAAATTTTAAAGTAAAAGTTTCGTTTTAAGAGCATTAAAGGCATAATTTAAAAATCCTACCAAAACTATTAAATGTAAAAAAGCCAAGTCTCTTCAAACAATCTATCCTTCGCAAAAAGTTTTCAAATTTCATAGAAGCCAAGTCTTGTTAAACTTATTTTATAGTTTTCAATCAACATTCAGTGATTGACCACAGTTTTGTTTATTATGTGATCAAAGGCAAGGCTTACAAAATAAAGTGTGGACAGCTTCAAAGGGTTCTAACTTCTAAGTCTGCTGAAAGTACCATAGACTTTTGATGATGGGCAAGGCAGCCACTAGTTAGTGACAAAACGTTGAAACTTGTTTGGACCGTTGCTGATAAAATACACCCATCAACAAAGTCTTCGTAGGATAGGATATTTGTATTTTTGGAATATCTAAAAACCTGTCAGGATTGTTTGAAGACAGTGTATGGAGCAATGTTAGCTTATTTTTTGGTATTTAATAAAACGTTTTACACTTTTCCGAATTTTATCTTTTCTAAAGCAATCACAGGCATCTACAGTCATCAATGATAAGTCAACAAATCTTTATTTCGTTTTAAAAACTGAAAATTTCATTCGAATGAGATATTTTATTGCTGATTGTCAAATTAATAGCAATAATTTATACTGATCGATGTTTGGCATACAGTATTTTTACAAAAAATATTTTTTATGTCCTGCTGCGGTATGACACCCAGTCTTCTTTGCAATTTTCATTCGTCAAACTTACTAAAAACCTTTAAAGGTTTTTGTTTGTCGTTATGCTTTTTGTCATTATTTTTTATATTCACAACATAACAAAAACCGACAATATTAAGAAAATGCAATCAGTAAAAATGTTCCAGGAGAGCAACCAGCCCCTAGAAACTGACAAAACCATACCGAGGAGTTTCCATCAAGTATAATCTGAATCCATATTTTTGTATTGCGGTCTGGCAAATGCGGCAGATTGCTTTTAATTGCTTGAGAGACTCATGTTGGTAACACATAATAGGACGAATGGTGGCTTTCTTTAGCCGGCTGTGGATGTCATACTCACTGCAGAATTATTAAAACACGTGATTTTAGTGAATGGAGATGAAATATAACAAGCAAAGTTTTTTATCATCACATGCGCCAGAGACAATTTCTTGTGTGTAGCAGCATGCCACCATAGTTAATATTCCAAATTCATTTAAAGCAACCCTCCGCATTTGCCATAATATTATGGTCTGGTCTGATCAATTAAATATAGTAATATGATATGAATTTTGTATATTGTGACTAGAACTAATGACTACAAAAAGCTTTGAGGTATAATGTAAGATTTTTCAGTAATGTAAGATTTTCCACTAAGTTAGATGACAGAAAAGTTACCTTAATTGCAAAGAACATTCTGCTTCATACCGTAGCAAGGCAGACAAAAGGCAATTTCAAGTAAAAACTAGGCGCAAATATTTAATTATAGGTAAGTATATAAAGTATGCCAACATCAATTAGGACTAAATATTAAATAATTATTAATAACTTGACAATCAGCAATAAAACCCAACAACCCAATTTTCAAAACCCCGAAAACCTGGGTTTTGAAAATTGGGTCCAGGTTTCGATGCCCTATATATACATCATAAAAAAAGAACGATAAGAGAATTCATAGGCAGATGACGAACCTACGGTAATTTATGGCCGTTCCCAATATTCAATCTATCTTTGGTTTGACATACGACTGATCGCAGCTAATATTAAATTGACATAAAATATATTATGTCTCTAATGTCTAATGAGAGCTATTCCTATCTCTAGTAGGGCAAAACCAGAGACAGATCGAATATTGGGAACGGCCGTTAGTCGCGCTATGACAAACCGGGCCAATGGATTACGAATCTATTAAAAATATATATTCATAGGCTGATGGCAGGCCTACGCAACTTAGCCACGTTATGTCGAACCCGGCTAGCAGATTACAAATCATGACATAACCTTACTAAATAACTTAGGCCCGCCATCTACTTATAAATCAATTAATCCTTCAGGCCCCGCGCGAGCACCGGTGATCGCGACAACAATAGAATACAATAGCAATTCCTGGAAATTCCGACTGAAGTATTAATAAGAAAAAAAAAAGGATAAGCACATAATAACCATCTGCTTCTTCGATGGTACATAATACACAAGGATAGTCACATAATCGCCAAACCATCTCACCTGATGATGCCCCACAATCTGCTGCAGCTGGTGCACGGTGAGCGCGTGGTCTGTCGGCATCTTGATGGTCTCGTGTAGCTCATCCTTATCCACCAACTTGTTACCGCCGCCCGGCTCCACGACCGTCACTATACCATCCTCACTCACCGTGAGTTGGATCTGCAAAGAAATATTATGTGTTTTAAGCTGATCGCACATTTATCAGCTAGCACGCGCCGTACGCGTCGCATTTTAGTATTCGTTGTATGAAATTATGTGAAACCTCGCACATTCGTCCGCACCGTACACACCGCATTTCCTGAACTCTGCGGCGCGGTCGGCGCGTACGGTGCTGACAAAATATGTGCGATCAGCTATAGTAATGATAAGACAACACTTTTCTCAATAAAGTTATTGATTGGTTAGTGTTTTTACGTGAGCCAATCAAAAACGCTAGTACATAGATAGAGCTGTTGATAAACCTCAGAAACTAGACATGAATCAAAATTAAATAGTCATGCTTATTGTATACCATCATAAACTATTTCTAGGCATGTCGAATCTACGAAATTTGTTAGGGTGTCTAGCCCAGCTAATAATATCACTTCACCATTCTTAATTAACATAGACTTGACAAAAACCTAACAAAATTATGTAGGTCCATTACAACAAGCCTGTAAATTATTTTCTCTGATAGATGGGCGAGGCCGCCAATTTTTGCTGATTTTGCAATTATTTTTCTCCGCCCTTTGTATTTTAAAAAATATTGTGTTTATCATATGCTCGAAAACTGATTCTAACGAAGAAAACAAAGTACTCAAGCATGCATTAGAATTATTTGAGTTCCAATAATAGTCTAAAAATATATTTACAATTAAACATAAAATATACATGGGAGAGCCATGCTTCGGCACAAATGGGCGGCCCGACCCGAGAAATACCACGTTCTCACAGAAAACCGGCGTGAAACAGCGCTTGCGCTGTGTTTCGCCGAGTGAGTGTGTTTACCGGAGGCCCAATACCCTACCCTATTCCCTTCCCATTCCTACCCTCCCCTATTACCCTATTCCCTCTTAAAAGGCCGGCAACGCACCTGCAGCTCTTCTGATGCTGCGAGTGTCCATGGGCGACGGAAGTTACTTTCCATCAGGTGACCCGTTTGCTCGTTATTTTATATATAAAAAAAAATATCCGCCGTGGAAGAGGTGCACTTTAACTGTCGCTGTAGCAGTAAGTATGACAGATTTGAAGATAAATCATATGTTATGAATACTTATATAAGTGGCTATTACCTCATCTAATTCTTATAATATTTTAAGATAACTTTCTTCATAAACTTTTTAAAATCAAATGAATCGTTAGAAACATCAATTCTACCCCACATTTTAAACATCATCAATAATACTGATTTATTGTTATCGTTGGGTGTTAGGGAAGGTAAAATCGGGAGGTGGCAACGCTCAGTTTTTACGTATTCTATGGAAAATCTCGTAATATCCGCCATTTCTCGACAGTTAACATTTGAACCTCAGTCGGAAGTGTACACAGTTTTTTTAAAGGAAGTTTTTTTTTGTGACACAAATGTAAGTATTACTGTTTCACATAAAACGATCAATGCATCATGTGAGTAGTCAAAAGGGCCATGTTTGGGGCTATAATAAAAACCACATTGTGTATTATTTACAGAGATAAGTTTGATTTTCTCAACGCTATGATAGCGTAGAGGAATAAATTCGCTACAATTTTGGTGCCCCAACGTCACAAGCAGCGTAGATATTCGCCAATTTTCTTTCTCTCGCAAAATTTTTCTGCGTCATATCAGCAAAAATTGGCGGCCTCACCCAGATAGTACAAAGAGATATTTCAATTACAAGCAGATAGAGGAGGAGTACGCATGCCAAGTCATAGAAAATGAAGTCCTTGATTAAATTATTAAATTCAGCTTTAAATCATTTTTCACATTTGCACAATTAATTTTCAAGTTCTAGATGAAGAAGTTAATACAAATTATAAAAAATCGTAAAGAAATGTTCTACCAGGCAAAAATTATAATATGATAATTAGCACAAAAATAAACAAAGAAATAAAATATCTTGATTTACTTCTGTGATAATTAGACTAAAGTACGGAGCAAGTAGAAAGTTGTCTTTTGACCCAACACTGCATCATTCACTTGTACATGAAGAAATTAGCTATCTCGTTTTCTGGTGTGCAAATGACAGAGACAAGTAGCATTAGGTTAAACAACACATTTCTACCACCTACATGACCAACTACACCATCAAATATTTTACACAGCAAACTAACCTCGGACACCTTTTAAATGTATTTATTAAAAGCAGCGTGAATACAAAATGGCAATTAATTTATAATTCATTTTATTCCATCTCAAAACTAACCATAAGGGCGCGTTTCCACTGACGCGGAGTGGAGCTTAGCGGTGCCGAATTGACCAATCACCGTGCTCGAAATCCTCGCTCCGCTTCACTGTCATTCCGCTGGAATAGTACGATTGGTCAATTCGAGCACCGCTAAGCTCCGCTCCGCTTCAGTGGAAACGCACCCTTAGGTAACAGTACACTTCTATGCAAAAACTCCTGAATACTTAGCACATGACTGCAGTGCAATTTGTGCAAATGCGTGGTTCCCAAGGGATAGTCGGATTGCCTGCTTAAAAATCTCCACAAACCTGCTGATTTGCGTGCTCTTGCCGAGAAGCAGCCATCAACTGTTGTTGAAGAAGCTGAGAATGATGTCCCTGTACAGAAAAAATATAATTTAGATTATGATACCAGCAAATTGGTTCTTGAACCTAACTTTTTTCTGCAATGAAAAATAGCCAATGTTTACTATCATGGTCTACACTATAAATATATGCCAAATTTCATCAAAATTGGTAAAATAGACTTTTACTTCTTTCAATATTAGAGACTTCTATAGAGATAATATAAAAACTTTACATACATTTTAGATTTGTGGGCAACAGAAATTCAGGGTGCAAATTAAACCATCCTGCCAAATTTTGATATATTGATCCTTGTTATAAATAAAAATACACGTATTTTTTTCTTTTATAGATAATAAAAATACACTCAGTACTAAAATGTTGAGAAATAGCTTCCGAAAGTTATCCTAAAAAACACTACAATTAATGGACACGATGCCTCGGCCGCGCGTGACGTGCCCCTGCGCGTGCACCTCACCCGCGTCACCTCCTCTCATTCCCCCGCGCCGCGAGTGTCCGTTCTGCAACGATTTTAAATGGGATAAAATATGTCATTGAAAAAAATAACACCCAATTTTTTGGTTAAATTGACTCTCCTAATAGGACCTAAGCCCTGGAAAAAATCGGCAGTAAGGTTTAATTGCACCCTGTATAGTTATTATTGTTAGATTAAAATTAGAATCTATTTATGAATTATACAAAAACAGAAATACAGACAACATGCAGACACCATATACATTTCTTAAAAGATTAAATTAGAACATGTGAAGAATTGTCAGAAATGTGTTTTTGTAGTAATTATGATGTGAATTGTATTATAATACAATATTGTATGTTGTAATATGTAGTAATACACACTCTGTATAGGATGATGATCAATCTTATGCTTTGGTAGGCCTCAAAGTGGCAAGAACAACTGGTTTGTTATAATACAAAATTTTTCTACTGAAGGCACAACAAAGAATCATGCATAATGTTAAAAATAGTTCTCAAAAGTAACATTCATGCAACAATTCTAAAAATATCATGTTGTTATTAAAATAAAATGGTCAGTTAATTTCATAGTTATAGTAGCTGAAACAAAGGTTCATACAACTTTAGTCCATTTCTGCTAGTACCAGTATTTTATTTAGGCATTATAATTTAACAAAGTTGATTTTTAATTTTCTATGTTAGTATTTCATACCTGTATAAAGTACCAATACACTACTCCCAAAGATAGCCAAGGTAGTGCTAGACAAAGTACGAAAAGTGTTTGTCATCATTATAAAAAAAAACTATAAGTAATTTAAATAAAAAAAATAATAAAATCACCAAAAGAATGCAATGAAATAGTATCTACAATTTGATAATGTCATATTAACATTTTCGTATTTGTCGAACTACAGCCAGCTTCTTGAGCAGTATGGAGCGTAAAGAGTTGAATATGTAAAAGTTACAACATAGAAAAGTCTAAAACTACCTACCGTCTAAGTTTCTATTTCTACGTAAGAGCTACATATTATATGCATTCCTGTTATAACAGAGTGTGTTACCACATAATTTACCATATCAATGTTATGGTGTTGTACAAACTCCACCCGGTTATTGGGTACCTGGTGCGAGGTTTGGGAGCCCCCAGCTGTAACCTGTGCGCTGGACGAAGACGACTGCTGAGACCCGAGTTCCGACTGCGAGTGAGCCAGGGGATCTAGAAAAATATATGTAATTATTGATCAACATGTATTATGTAGGTGTGAGAAATGAATTATTCTGTAGGTAACTTATTAATTATATTTTAATCAGCATCATAATCAATAAAAAAGTTAGAATTTTGTATATTTGGCCAGAATAACTTTTGCTTAAATACAATGATAAAAGGGATTACAAATTGTATTGTCAGGTTTGTTAGTAGACTTAGGTCACCTTCATAGACCTTTCCATGAGAGATACTAAATAAGTAGGTTAAGCTTAGATCTTTTAACTTAATTTTTAATGCTCACCTTGTCCTGCCTGTGATGCAATTATTTGTGATACAGGTATTTGTTGTCCAGACGCCGAGACAGCTACCGGCTGCTGCCCACCATGGTGACCCAGAATTATATTCGGATCACCATTCAGTATACTTTGATGGGCTTGACCGAGATCCTGGTGAAAAGGTGATAGTGTTACACTATGATTTCAATTTTATTTAAGTATTTTGGCTACACCTAAATTCAGTGGTCCCCAACCTTTTTTTTTCATGCGGGCCATAAACTTGTGTTGGTCGCAGTGTCGCGGGCCAAAACAAATTTTTTTTAGGGTTAAAAAAATAACATTCTTCAAAATGAACAAATTAAGTGGAATAAATTTTGACGACTGTACATTTTTTTATTGGTGGGAGTGAATTTCTAAATCACATGGGTCACAAATAAAGTCCCGCCGGGCCGCGGGTTGGGGATAGTGGCTTAAAATAAAGAATAGAACTCTTACAAATTAACTATGAACAATGATGAGGAACTTGTATAAAGTGCTTCCATAATATTATATAAATGTATTAAGTAACTATAATTACCTGAACAGGTTTTCCATTCTCCAGTCTGGCGTTCGTAGGCAGGCCGTATACAGACACTTGTGGTATGGGCCCAGGAAATAAATTCGTGAACACCCAGTACTTAGCGACGCTCGACAAGGCAACGTTGACTGCCGCGGAGTTTACTCGTAAATCAGTAGCAGATGTGGTGGGAGGGAGACTACTTGACTGCTGCTGCTGGGACGATGGGACTCTCTGACTCTGAGCCTAGAATCATCAAACATATCCACGATAAACATCACAATCACGTCACACGACCGAGGTGTAAAAAATAAACAAATTACGAACCTCCGAATTGCCAGGGGGTTGGCCACCACCCGTGTTAATATTATGATGATCCGCATTCATATTTAGTCCGTTTGTTTATAATGTACACACTTATGATAACTTAGAAACAGTTTTTATCAAAACTTATTCGTATTGTCATAATTGGACTGTCAATGAAATGGAGGCGCGGGGGACGCGACGGGCCGCCATCATGAAACTTTGCACACAATAACATTTTCTTATTTTATCATTTTATACTACATTTAGGACATAACTAGCATGGTATTTATTAAAAACCGCACTGTTAACTACTCGACCACAATTATATTTATAAACAAACTGAATTACACACTAATTTCACATATTTTTATTAGTTTTTTGTCTAACATATTTCCCGTAAAGAGAGAACGAAAGTTTTGTCATAGACAAGGTTGCCAACTTTCCAAAGCTACTTATCAAGTTCGCAACCGTTTTACATAATTTACACTTGCAAAGCATTGAAATTTTAGTCAAAATATATTTTTATAATTTAGTTTTGATATTATGATATTAATATTCAGTATCATGACTAACATGTAATGTCTTCCGACAAAATTCTTTTTAATGTCTTCCGGAAGTACGTCATGATTATATTTTAACAGTTGCCAACTGTATGATGTAAGAAGTACAGATAAAAATTCATTACGACAGTTAAGTTTTATTCTGAGCGTTGAGCGTTCTACAATCTATTAACTCAATGCTAGGAACATAATATTAAGCAACGTTAAAATAAAAAAAATCGACATTTAGCCTTTAGGATGGATGGACCTTTGGGATGGACATGGACCAACTTACCAAGGATGGACCATGGCTTGTATGTCACCGGTTACACGGTCAAATTTTCATCAATCTGATGACTGATCCATCAATCTGGTACGGATTGGCGAAAATTTGATCGTGTGTACGGCGTTGAAAAAATAGTTTGGACAGTACTAGTCTTTGAACAGAGCACAAAAACACTATTTATGGTTGCTTTAAAAACTGCCTGTTTTTCTTTAAAAAAAACCAGGCGTTCTATTACCTTAAAAACAGGCATTTTTTAAAACAACCTTAACAAATTTTGTGTTTTAGTGCTTTGTCCAGTCACTGGTACTGCCCAATCGGCAATCACTAGCCAAATGGCTTCTTTCTCGTGTGTAAATACACACGAGAAAGAAAATCATATTAATAAGAAAAGTACCATCTTGTGACAAGTTACGATTATTAATAATTATTATATTAATTCATCCGGAAAAATTGTGGCAGTTTCTTAGAGTAATAATTAATGTTAATGAAGTATTTTCTTACTTGATATTAAGTGCTAAAATAATATTTTTAAGCGTCATTTTACTCCCCGGAAAGGAACATTTAGAAAAGTCACATCTACTGAGCACTAGATGGCGCTCCTAGGGTTAGTTATTCTAATGCAGAGGCATTAGAATAACTTTTTAAGTTTGTAGGCATTTTCAGAATGAAGCTAATAAAAGCGTGTTATAAAAGTGTACGCTTGTCTAAAATTTAATCAAATATTTTACATTATGGGGATGACAGCTGCTTATTCGACATCTTTGTGCAGTTTTCTAGACGTATGTATTTCATAGATTGGCACAAAAAAATATGTGATTTTTGATTATATTTGGAAAAGCTTGTCGAATTTAAATAATAAAATAATGTACTCCTATTGGATGAAAAAAAATACCAAAGTCACATCTTTCAGGAACTTTAAACAGTTGTAACTAAAGTAATAATACAATCTATGCTTTAAAAATTAGTTTAATTGATACCGTTTACAAAAACCGAAATATTGCCGGATTTAATTTTCGGTTCTGACATCTAGATTTCCCATAATATTTAATTTTTTCCTCTAACAAACGAAAAATGTATCCACGCTACCGAGTGAACATTTCACATCTCTGTCTCTCTGGCATGAAAATCAACACAGGTGCGAGAGTGATGCGAGATCAAGGTCATTGGCAATTGTCAGCGTCTTAATTGCCACCATAGATTATTTCTGTAGATAATAATATTGAAATTTGAATGGTAAATATGGTAAATGGTGAAGCCTTGGCGGCTGGCGCCTCGACCCACTTCGCCAGAAATCACTTGAACATATTATTTTAAACATTATTATTAATACCATGATAATATACGTGTTTTAACACATAAAATAAAGTTTGATGTAATTTTTGAAGTGAAAACTTCTTTAGCGGCGTTGAGCACTTTTGTGGGATGGGTAAAAACTGTGAAACTCGCGTCAGATTCTCGTGCTGATCGAAAAACCTTGGAAAAACCGTAAGACGGTTGGAGAGTAGTGTTTTGTGTCGAACTGGAACTCGAATTGATTGTAAGGGTTTCGATTAATTAAAAAAAAGATGGGTTGCACTCCGGGAGTGCCGGCAGAAGTGAAAACTTGATCATTAACGTTGTGCATTATTTTTTCAACCCATTTTTTATGAAAATCGATTTAAAAAACTTATTAAAAAAAAACGATCGTTTTAATTAATTTATCGAAACCCTTACAATCGATTAAAAAATATCGACAATCGAAAAAAAAGCTGCTGTCAGACAGACTGTCAGACACTTCTCGCGACAGTTGTCTTGCAGGTGGAAACGCGGCCTTAATCAGCGCATCTGCTAAAGAACTCATTTCCCCGACTGTACATTTCTGCTAAGCAACTCATTTCCCCAACTGTACATTTCTGCTTAGCACAATTTTCCCCGACTGTACATTTCTGCTAAACAACTCTTTTCCCCGACTCTAAATTTCTGCTAAACAATTCATTTCCCTGACTGTACATTTCTGCTAAACAACTCATTTCCCCGACTGTACATTTCTGCTTAGAACAATTTTCCCCGACTGTACATTTCTGCTAAACAACTCATTTCCCCGACTGTACATTTCTGCTAAACAACTCATTTCTCCGACTGTACATTTCTGCTAAGCAACTCATTTCCCCGACTGTACATTTTTGCTAAACAACTCATTTCCCGACTGTACATTTCTGCTAAACAACTCATTTCCCCGACTGTACATTTCTGCTTAGCACAATTTTCCCCGACTGTACATTTCTGCTAAACAACTCATTTCCCCGACTGTACATTTCTGCTTAGCACAATTTTCCCCGACTGTACATTTCTGCTAAACAACTCATTTCTCCGACTGTACATTTCTGCTAAACAACTCATTTCCCCGACTGTACATTTCTGCTAAACAACTCATTTCCCCGCTGTACATTTCTGCTAAACAACTCATTTCCCCGACTGTACATTTCTGCTTAGCACACGACTGTACATATCTGCTAAACAACTCAATACCCCGACTGTACATTTCTGCTAAACTACTCATTTCCCCGACTGTACATTTCGTTCGAGTTCGAGTTCGAGTTCGACACAAAACACTACTCTCCAACCGTCTTACGCGTTTTGTATGGTTTTTCGATCAACACGAAAATCTGGCGCGAGTTTCACAGTTTTTATCCATCCCACAAAAGTGCTCAACGCCGCTAAAGAAGTTTTCACTCCAAAAATCGATTTTCTAAAAATCGATTTTCATAAAAAATGGGTTAAAAGAAGCGCAACGTTAATAATCAAGTTTTCACTTCTGCCGGCACTCCCGGAGTGCAACCCGTCTTTTTTTAAAATGTTAATACATAATTAAATTTTATAAAAAAACTATTCATGAATTCAATGAGAGTGTTTGAAAATTTATTTGCTACCAGGTGCCGCTATGTAGCCTTAATAGGGTCTATTGTGTCAAATAGGCATATTATCGTGACACGTGACAGCTATCTATATCGTGACATATTATGACATCAGTTTGACACGATAGACCTCAAGCTCTGCCTCAAGGCTACATGGTGGCACACTGGTGGCAAAGAGAATTTCAAACACCCTCATTTACTCACTTTAAAAATGAAGTCTCCGATGATAATCGAATGTCCCAAACTGACTCCTATGTGCCCTTTCTCCCGTGTTGGATGATTCTATGACGTTGGTATATTATAGGAAGGTAGGTGACAAATGACAATACAATAGCATTTCATAAGATGCGAAAATTGACAGTGAAAAATGATCTAAGTAACAGTAACTTATACTCACTACGTGGACACTTGACGTGAGACACTTTATAATCATAATAAGAGTATACAACAGAATAGAGCTGTGGAGCTAAATTAATGCTAAAATAATAATTATAGTGGTAACTAGCTGTAACTTAGACCGTCAACCATTCAAACAAGTTCCAACTCTTGAAGTTCGAACTCAGTAACATTTGTGAGGCTGAGAGGGCCGCGCGCCTCTCTATCCGTTTGCCGCGCAAATATTTACGAAAAAAATAAAACTTTTAAATATAGAATATTCGTTCGTAATTCAAGTGAAAGTGTTTCGAAATTATTAAATCGGCTTTTATTTAGCATAAAGTTGATAAAAAATCCCAGAACTGAGTAATCAGCTAATCAGCTGTGCTGAAACTACCGAACGTCGGCTCAAGGTGTGTATTGACATGTAAACAGAACTATCGTGTTTCAGTTTTTAAGATAACGACATTAATATTATCTGTATTTATTACATAACCACGCATATGTAACCACGTTTTGTTTACCCGTAGTTTGCATAGTACCTATCAGTAATATTAGTTAATATTTAGGATGTAATATTTTCTTAGGATAGAAATCTTGCGGTCTTTCCACCACAAGCATTATAATACTTATTAACTCTATTATAATGAGAAAAATTTCTCTCCCCTCAGACAGGTTAGAATTAGATACTAAATTATCTATTACTAAACAGATAGAAACTTATGTAATAAAATGATTTGCTATTTATTTTCGCTAAAATATTCAATTCGAAATCTGAAAGGACACGATTTAAATTGTAAATAAGTTTGTGCAACTGTTTATGTTTCGTAAAACAAGCATTAAATTTGTGTAATAATAAAATTTACTGCAAATTGCCGACATGCGTAACTACATAGGTACATAAATCATAATAATATTATTGAATTTAAAATTAAGTGACATTATAAAAATATAACTTTATTTTCCACATTTTTTTCTCACAGTTAAAATAATTCCTAAGTATGTCCGTCCCAGCCTGTGGTCCCAGCAGTCTCGTCTATGTTAAAGTTCATAAAAATCGAATCAGTAGTTTCAGAGCCTATATTCAATGCAAACAAAGAAATTTTTCGAGTTTTTAATTAGTATGCTATGCTGTGAAAAATCTTACTAAAGATTTTACGACAAACTCATAGCGATAACGAAACAATAAAATTTGAAAATATCAAGCAATCAGAAATGCATAATTTGTAAACATCATATTGGTATGTTCAATTGAAACGTTTAACAGCGTTTGAATTCGCCCTTACGCAAAATTTTTTGCATAGCAAAAGAAATACTTACGGCACTTTTTGTCTGCTTTTGCACATAATATAAATATAGGTAATTTAAGAACCATAGTTTTGAATAGAGCCATAAATGATAGGTAATGAATAATAGTAATAACTAATAAAGATCCTACAATATGTATTTAAATCGTTGTAACATAAAATACTGCCTGTACTTTGATAAGTATTTTGGACATTTAAGTCATAACATTTCTTTCCGAAAAATGTACGATCCCCGTGCGATAAGCCACTAAAGTACCAGCAATAATGTATGTATATATATTTTAAATATATCGCACATGAAACCAAATACCGTATTATCTCAAAAAAGTGAGTTTCGAGAAAACGCGTTTTGAAAGTTTCAAAAAATCATAGAATTAATACTACGTATCTGATTAGAAATCTATAAATACAGTTTTGTTTATCAGTTATCTGACTATTAATTTTGATGAGAAAATAGCTATAAAAATGAGGATGAGGTGTACAAAACCAAACTTAAAAAAAATTGGTTGAAGATACTACGGTGTTGCCCGGGATTAAAAAAATGTTTTTGTTTTAATACCCTCTTGCCCGTTTTTTAATAACGACTTCAGAAATATTTTTAGGTAGTAACTAATGCCATCTACTTGACGCCAAGGTAAAGGCGGCGGCAAATAAGGTTCGAACCCTCGAGATTCGGGAGGAGCCATGCCAATGCTCCAGCAGTCTTTTTCACCTTTTCAGACAGCTGCTTGAAGTGGTTCTTAAACGTCCAGAGACTGTCAAGAACCAGATAAAGGTAGGTACGTCATGGTTGACTTCTGGTCACAGGTGGTGGATAAGGAGGAGGTCCTTATCAGAGTCATCCAATGACTGGGCCATTATCAGTGGTGATCAGTCAGCTCTGGATTGAAAAAGGGCAGAAACGACATTTTCGGGCAGCTCTGGATCGAGATTCGAGACTCTTGGTGGAGTGGTGGGCCGGCAGGGCGAAACTTATGCCTTACCCATTTATAGGGCCTCCTTCAAGCACCCCGCTCCAGAGTGGGAAGCCACTCCTCCCAGGCTTTGATCTCGGCTCGGATCTCGGTCCTCGGATGCTGTCTCAAGGCATGACATGTCGCACGGTACCTATCGGAGCCGGAGCCTTTCTTTCTCATCTTGGCTTCGATAGCCCCTCCCCCTATATGTGACATTTTGGCGCCCAGCAGCCATGCGTGCAATTCGCAGCTGTTTTATCTCCGGGCGCCACCGATGCGCTCCGCATGGAGGCCTAGGGGCCGCACCATCGTCATACACACATCGCAAATTGCCTGCATGGTATTGTTTAGCCACTCTGCGCCCTCTTCGGCCCCCCACCCGTAGGCAGTAGTGCCCAGGATGCTATTATCACAGCCTCCTTCAGGATCTCTTTATTCAGACCTCGTAATGACCACCTAGGCGTTTGAGGATACACGACTTCGATTGTCAGGGACACGTGCTTCAGCACCATCAGCATCATCAGACATCATAACGAACTGTCTGTATTTGATAACAAAAAACTAGGTCTAGATACAATTACTATGGAAAGGACTTTTCTGAGTCCTTTTTCATACTGGTATAAGTCTAAAATGAAAATTACAGATACTAATACACGCCAATTTAGCTTATACGCAGTTTTTTATTCCCAATACAGTATAATTAACTAATTTAACACATTAAAATTGCCGTACAGTGCCATACATTAGTATCTTAAAATAATACAACGACGATTGCAAAATACAAAAGTTTTAACCAGGCAACAGGGTGTTATGTCAAAATAAAACAAGATTTTTAGGTATGTACGAGTAGGCAAAAGAGTAATATCTCAAAATAATACTGTGTTGACTGTCTAACCTTTCCGTCTTGATACACCTAAACAGGTTGTATCTCAAAAACGCCGCTTTTGCCTGTTGCAGGGAGGGCAAAAAGGAAGAAAAGACGCAGTGGTAAAACGAAAAAATTTCAGAAATATTGCAGTTACAAAAACATGGAATAGATCATCTTGTAGAGAAAAAAATGCTTGTATTTTTTCTTGATTAAAGTGAATTTGCCACTTTTTTGAGATAATACACTATTGGGTTTCATGTGCGATATAATACATACATAAATTATAAAACAAAGTCGCTTTTTTCCCTCATGTCCCTTTGTTCCCTTTAATATTTAAAACTACGCAACGGATTTTGATGATTCTTTCAGTGTTAGATAGCCCATTTATCGAGGAAGGCTATAGGCTATATTTTATCACGCTAAGACTAATAGGAGCGAAGAAATAGAGGAAAATGTGAAAAAACGGGGAAAATTATTTGAAAGGGCTAACTTGAACGCGCTAATCTTAGGAACTACTGGTCCGATTTGAAAAATTCTTTCAGTGTTAAATATTTTATTGAGGAAAGCTATAGGCTATATTTTATCACGCTAAGACTATTTTATTTATTTATATTATATTTTACACCCGTGCGACGCCGGGGCGGGTCGCTAGTATAGGTATAAGGGATGATGAATTAAAAAGCGACGAAAACGAAAGCTCTAAAAAACTTGTGATAATTTCTTTAGTCTAGAGAAAGAAAATGCAAGTCTTTTTCCAAGAAGTATTGTACCTAGTAAAATCAATTTCTGCTAAGCTCTTAATTTAAATTCAATATTCTGAACCTAAGTAAATTAACAAGTTATGATATCGAATTGATATCTGTTTGATTGTATACGAACTGAGTTATACCCGAATATAACAGAAACTTAAAACAAATGATACGGAGTTGGAGTTTACTTGCTATTCTGATTATCTTGTAGAGTTTGTTCGGTATAACTTAGCGATTCTGATAATAGAAGGTATCTTATGGCTTAGGTATCGGTAAATTTGGTAAAGTAACGTAACTATGCCTAAGGGTGGAGTGGAGCACCATGGGGTTTTAGTGGGTAGTTCCTCGGGGCTCGGAGAGTCCCACATACCCCGGCCGATGTCCCCAATCCGCTGGGGATGCGCAAAGCATTTTCCCATGTAAATAAAAGGTATGTACGCACAGCGGTGCGGCAACGCAGTGTGGAGTCGGAGTGGGGGATGTTAGGTTTATTTTCGTTACGGGATTTCTTGATTCCGTCGCCGAGCTCAAAGCCCGCAATTTGCTTTAATACAAAAAATACAAAATACAAATATCTTTATTTCAGACAATTTAATTCAGACAGACAAAAAGACATTTAATGCTTCGATCGCGGCTTCTTGGAAATCTATTGTTATCCTATTGTTATCGCGGTCACCGGTGTCCTTATGGGTTAAAAAAGGGTAAAGAGTACAAAAATAGTGGAAGTTGTGGAAGTAGCAGGGAGTGGAAGTTGTAACTTAGTGTCAGAATCATCAGTCTAACATTGTGACCAAAGCATCTCGCGTGGTGAAACGTTTGTAAATCAAACCCTCATACACGTTTTGTAATACATTTGACATTTGTATGTAATAAGTAACAAGATTTCTAGTCGTTTTCACGTCTGCTCTACCACATTCTAAGTATTACTGTACCATTCAGCAACCACAAAAGTCATAAAATTATAGTGTAAAGCAGGAACTTGGCACCTGCTCAATAGAGTTACTTTAGGACGAGGTGCCTAGTTACTGTACTGCGTTATAAGCTTCTAGAAATAGTAATGTCGACGAAATAATGACATTCTCGTTAAAATCAGGTGAAAAACATTTAAATGGCAAGAATAACTAGTAAAAATAACTCTTAAAGTGTTTTTATATGACTTTAATCCTTCGATCGGGAATTCTTGGAAATGCTATTGTATTCTATTTAGTATTGTTGTCGCGGCCACCGGTGTCCTTACAGGGCTTGATGGGTTAATTACCCAAAATGCGCCAGGAGGATTATATTTTTCAAGCGTGAGATCAATAATTTAAAAAGCTTTTAGAAATTGATAAGCCTCCAATGTAACCTTTAAGGCGAAGCAGTCGATTTCGCACATTTGTCCTTTTTCTCTTTCCCTCTCTCTATTTTTTACTCTCTTTAGTAGGCAAGAAAGAATGTAATCTTCTGTCAAAACGTCTCAATTTGAGACGCGTTAATTTTTTTAAAGAAGAGATGTTTAAACTTAAACATCATTTGTAAATAAATGATGTTTAAGTTTAAACATCTCTCGTTACTCACTAATACTTATCTATATATACAATGTGTCCCGACATCGGTGTCCGATCCTTGAATGTCATAATTTATGGCACATTTTATCGACAAATTGGCTCTCAAATTTTTTCTCTCTCTCACGGTTGTAAAATGGCAGCCATTTTAGTTTTTTTCGGGCTTTCACACTAATCTGACCAGTACTTCTCATGTAAATATCCAATGGAAATAAAAAGGGTCTCATTTGATAGCTAAGTTTGTGGACTACGCTTACAAGGGAAAAATGTTATAAATTTCGTGGAATTAAACATAGAAAAACCCAAGTTTAAGAAAAAAAATATGTGTATTTTTTATTGATGGCTTTTTGTGAAAAATCTAGCACATTAAACTGGTTCTTTTTTATTTTAAAAAGATAGAGGAGGTTTTCATCTTCTAAAATTATTTTACTTCAATGATCTAAGTCTGATAGTTTAGAAGTTATAATGATTTTCTTATGATGAGGTGGTCAGATTAGTATGAAGCCAGAGATTTTTTTTTTTCAAAAGTTAGAGAAAAAAATAATTTGAAGGCCAATTTGTCACCAATATAGGCCATACATCATGGGTTCAATTTTTTTTCTCCAACTTTTGAAAAAAAAATTCTCTGGCTTCATACTAATCTGACCACCTCATCATAAGAAAATCGTTATAACTTCTAAACTATCTGAATTAGAGCATTGAAGTAAATGAATTTTATAAGATGAAAACCTCCTCTATCTTATTAAAATAAAAAAGAACCAGTTTAATGTGCTAGATTTTTCACAAAAAGCCAATAATTAATAAAAAATACACATTTTTTTTTCTTAAGCTTGGGTTTTTCTATGTTTCATTCCACGAAATTTACAACATACTGCCTGTGTAAGCGTAGTCCACAAATTAAGCTATGAAATGAGACCTTTTTTATCTTCATAGGATATTTAGAGATCAACTACGATAACATGGCACCCTCCAAATGACAGTTTCAATGTGTGTAGTCACATCCTTATGAAAGAATTTGTATGTAGTAAGTATTCAACCGATCAGAGTACACGTAATATTTCTGTTAATGTCACTTATTACCAAGATTTGTTGGTCAACTAATCATAACTAGCCTACCGCGCAAGACAACGCACTTCAAACGTTTTGACAACGCACTCCAAACGTTTTGAATTTTGCAGGGGCGCGCCATGCTATCGTAGCTTATCTCTACATGAGAAGTACTGGTCAGATTAGTGTGAAAGCCAGAGAAAAACTAAAATGGCTGCCATTTTACAACCGTGAGAGAGAGAAAAAAATTGAGGGCCAATTTGTCGATAAAATGTGCCATAGATCATGATTCATGACATTAAAGGATAAGACACCGGTGTCGGGACACATTGTATAAAACTCAAAGGTGACTGACTGACATGGTGATGTATCAACGCACAGCCCAAACCACTGGACGGATCGGGCTGAAATTTGGCATGCAGGTAAATGTTATGACGTAGGCATCCGCTAAGAAAGGATTTTGATAAATTCCCTCCCCAAGGGGTTAAAATAGGGGATGAAAGTTTGTATATAATAATACTTCTCAACGCGAGCGAAGCCGCGGGCAAAAGCTCGTTAAAATAAAGATTGAAGAATAAAATAAATAATAATTATCAGAATATAAAATATATTGTAGGTATAAATTAATAAATTATATAAATCCATTGTATAAGTCCGACAATTAATATGCTCCAGCCACCGTAGACAGCATAAAATTATGAATCATTATATTGTTTATACCGTAACTAAGTACTACTAGTATAATTATACACATTGATTTTCCTACTAACACGGAAAGTATTGTGTCAATACTTTATACTAGTTAATTTGGTTTTAATTGTATTATTAATGTAATAACCATTTTACTATCGATTTTTATAACGGATTCAGAGTTTAAAATCGATATCGGATACGGTTTAATTTTAATCGATTACATGAGATTAGAGCATTATTCAATCAATAAGTGGTAGTTTATGTTATATGACTTATGAGCTATAAAGGTGCTCCCAGACAGAAGTTATAATATAACGTTAGATAAAATTTTTGTATAAGTAACACAAATTTTTTTTAGTGTTTAAATATTTTGTAGTAAATTTTTGTGCAGGAACCAAGGTAATTACTATTTTAAGGTGAAAAATAACTCAAACATGTTACATATTTTCGTATGAGAAAATGATGTATATACGTATCTCATACGGATGAGAATTTCGATGGCACCCGGCCCCTTAAACACAGACCATTGATAAAATTACATTCGGCCATAAACAATGACCAAAAATATCAAGTTCAACCGACAAAAATGACCGGCTTGACTAATAAGTTACATAATAAAAATGTACAGTTGTGAAATTATTGCACTAAAACAAATAGTGCGTTGCCGATCGAAACTTAGTCGACGGTGGAAAATAGATTGTACGAATGTTTGATAATTATATTTCGTTGGATTATTATTAACTAGCGACCCGCCCCGGCGTCGCACGGGTATAAAATATATAGCCACTGAAAAAATGATTAAAATCAATAGCCTATGATCCTTCCCGTGGTCTACTTCTTATCTGTGCCAAATAACATAAAAATTGCTCCAGTAGTTCGCGAGATAAGCCCTTTCAAATAATTTTCCCCGTCTTTTCCATATTTTCCTCTATTTCTTTGCTCCTATTAGTTTTAGCGTGATAAAATATAGCCTATAGCCTTCCTCGATAAATGGGCTATCTAACACTGAAAGAATCATCAAAATCCGTTGCATAGTTTTAAAGATTGAAGGGAACAAAGGGACGTGAGGGAAAAAAAGCGACTTTGTTTTGTAATATGTATAGATTCGAAGTCTTATTTTAACTATTACCTTGTGTTATACAATCAGGAACACAGAAATAAATCAAGATTTATTTCTGTGATCAGGATGGATGAATGTATTGGTCGCAAAACGTAGCGTGAAGACATCATACGGCGGCACTCATAGATTTAACCATTACTTAACTTTAATCATATAAAGAGATTGGTATGTGACCTTTTTTTATAAAAGATAGATAATATGTAAACTGTTTCTTACACTTTTCTACTAGGTACACGGATCAGTATTTTTCAACGTTAGCATAGTAAAAAAGCGTGAAAACTAACCAACTCCCAAAAAGTTGCAACCTACAGTCGCCAGCAATATTTCTGGACAAATACGACCTGCAAACCTTCAAGATACGTGGGATGCTTCGGCATGAATGGGCCGGCTCGACCGGAGAAATACCACGTTCTCACAGAAAACCGGCGTGAAACAGCGCTTGCGCTGTGTTTCGTCGAGTGAGTGAGTTTACCGGAGGCCCAATCCCCTACCCTATTCCCTTCCCTACCCTCCCCTATTCCCTTCCCTTCCCATCCCTACCCTCCCATATATTACCCTATTCCCTCTTAAAAGGCCGGCAACGCACCTGCAGCTCTTCTGATGCTGCGAGTGTCCATGGGCGACGGAAGTTGCTTTCCATCAGGTGACCCGTTTGCTCGTTTGCCCCCTTATTTCATAAAAAAAAGAAGTATTCCCTCTTTAGGCGCTATATTGAAAAAACTGTCCTTTTTGACCTAATACTATTAGTAGGGGAGGTCGCGCTCAGTTTAAAAAGTCATTTCATACCGAGCGAAAATCGTTACAATAATAGTATTCCACTAATACATAACAGCTTTGATCGTCAGCCACTTCATAATGGGTGGAATAAAAATTGAGTGCATCTCAAAGTTGTTGTTGGGAATCGTATTGAATTGACATTTAAAAGATCCCAATTCGCACCCAATAAAGGTTCATATCTAGATTATAGGTATTATTTTAGTTTTAGTATATAACAACAGATGGCGCTTTTAAAGTAAAATGTATATAATTTTTCTTCACAAATATTGACTATCGAATTAATTACTTAAAATTGCTATGTGACATAATTTTATGGTTGATTCAAACGAAAATCGCCGTCAGCTGAATGTTTGCAGGTGGAAATGTCGTCTACGCGACGCCCTAGGATACATTGAGCGCGAAGTAGGGCTATATAATAATATATCGCTGCATAACTTATATCACTGGCTGACGGTTTTCCCACCATCGTATTAGCGACTGACGGTTTTCTTTATTATTTACAAAGTAAAAACATTCACCTATATAAATTTTGTACGGTATAAAATGACTTTATATTCAAAAAATTTTTACATGTTCAGTAACGCGACTGACGTTGAATCCCCCGTCTGCAATACGGCTGACGGTGATTTTTTGGTTAAACATGACCTCAATAATCATCCATCAAAGTTTCATTCGGTATAAAATCACTTTTCGCAACTATTTTTTTTTACAACTTTGAAATACTCTCAGTTAACATTCCACCACGGGTGCGGCGACTGACGCTGATTATATTGAGTGATAAATATTAAGCTACCGCTGGGCAAAAATTTGGTCGGTATGCAATGACTTAGCAAACGCTAGCACTACCTCTCCTACTATATAGGAACCTCAGAAATGTTACAAATCTGGTAATGAGATATACATATCTTCATAGCCTTATCTAGGTTTGAGAAGAACTAGAAACACGATTAATGTATTTTGCCTCGATATATTTAATTTTCGAAATGACCTCTTAAAAATACGAAATTTGAAGATTATTTTTAAACGAAAATAGATGTATTGTAGGAAATTAGTCTAATTAATAGACACCTTTGCAACTCAAAATAGCATTTTGCTTATTTACGATTTTGAGTTGCTACTAGTTATTTTTAAATAATTATAATTACGTTTTGTCGCATGTTTTCCGAGCGAGCCGATAGCTTCTGGCCGCAGCGTATTCACGACTTTATTGTCATACAAATTAAGTATAAAATTGCCCTTGCGGTATAATTTATCGGCAACGCACCTAGAACTATTCTGATGTTACGAGTGTCCATAGGCGACGGCAGTTGCTTTCCATCAGGTGACTCGCTTGCGCGTTTACCACCTTATTTTATATAAAAAAAACAAAGAAGTTTTTACATTCAAACAATGAACTAAGAACATTGGCAAATTGTGCATATCAAACGTTATCAGCGCACATGTTTCCTATTGCGTGCGTTACACGCTTCCTCTACAGCTGCTGATCTATCAACCGTGCACTTTGTTTACTTTTACAATTCAATTATTAATACTATGTTCTAAATTCAATGTCAGTATAAGGCCGAAATAATTTAAAGTTTCCTGAAGGCGCGAGACTGTTCTTGCCGGGTAACAAAATACCCATACAAATGAGTTCAACGCCTATGAAACTTTCAGACGACGAATATTTAAATTCCGTATAGATGGCGGAGGTACGCAATTTAGTTGTATTATACAGGGAGTAGCAGAACAAACTGATAATACTTTAGGGTGTGTACGATATGGAGTTCACTGTGAAAGTAGCAGCGCTGAAAGAGTAACTTTTTCAAAACTTTTGTATGGGCAACATCATATCGCTGGGACGCCTGCCTGCAAAAAAATATTGCTCTTTCAGTGTTGCTACTTTCACAGTGAACTCAATATAAGGGACACGGTATCCATACTAATATCATAAAATATGTAAATGTCTGTCTGTTACGGTTCCCGCGCGATAAACGAATTTTGGCGGAAATAAACGGAGTTGCGGGCGTCATATTGTATTCTATGATATTTTGCTGCTTTTACATGGTCAATTAAAGTCTTAGATCGACCACGTAATTTTCCTTTTTTTTGTCCGATCATTATATCCTGATCTAACGAGTTAAGAGTTAATAAAATAAACGAATAGCGAAACGTGTTTTAGCAAACAATTTGGAAAAAAAATCTACTAAAAAACCTGCAAATAGGTATAATTAAGAAGATTCGCTGGATGATTCTGATTATTAAATTACTGTAAAATTCTATTAGTTATCACATAAAATTTTAAAATTTTGGCTTGCAGCTCTATAGCGATCGGCAATAATAATTATACCTATATTGTAAAGAGGCAGTGTTACTGCTTACGTCATACTGTTTTTCTTATTTATAATGCCTCTTGAAACATACAATACATACATTTAATCGTTTGATTATATTATGTAATCCCATTGTAATCCACTCGGTATTCAATGTGTTTATGACAAGTTTCTTTATTCACTTAATCTATGATGCTAACGTTTTCGTAGATAGAGCCTACAACAGCTTGTAACGTCCCATGCGGTAGGGTAAGCCGGTAGGTATCTACGCGTTGCCATGACAATGTTTACAACTACTTATTATGCTTGTGATGAAAGCGATAGGAAAAGTCTTGAAAACTCCACATTGGATTATGAACATTATTGGTAGAAACAAAATATACATATGTGAGTACCTACATGCGTCTTTTTGAGTAGGAACTTTGTCGATAATATACAAACGTAGACTACCAAAATCATTATCCCTTTGGTTTCACCGTAGTCGGTAAAAAAAGAAAATCCACACCGATGAAAAGAAATATGGCGTAGCGTTACTAATTTAGCAATCATCTCATAGTTCTGAAGGTAATTAAATCTTATTTCCAAATTGGCCACGCTTTGAGTCAGTAAATGGACTACTGCTTTATTAATGTTATAAAGAGGAAAGATTCATTTGTTTCTAAACAATAATTAAATAAACCTAAATATTGATTCGACATTATACAAGTTGTAAACACCACGGAGGTTAGAGATCAACTACGATAACTTGGCGCGCCCCTCCAAAATTCAAAACTTTTGAAGTGCGTTGTCAAGATGTTTGAAGTGCGTTGTCTTGCGCGGTAGGCTACTTATGATTAATTGACCAACAAATCTTGATAATAAGTGACATTAACTAAAATATTACGTGTACTGTGATTGGTTGAATACTTACTACATACAAACTCATTCATTAGAATGTGATTACACACATTGAAACAGTCATTTGGAGGGGCGCGCCAAGTTATCGTAGTTGATCTCTAACACCGTTACCCTTAAAGCCTTTAAATGAGTCCGTCAAAATGAACAACTTTTTCTATGAGAACAATGCTGGAAACTAAAAAAAATGCCGTCTTCATACCCAGGATCGGCAATATTTTGTGTGGGTATGACGACGGATTTTTTTGAGTTCCCAGCATTGTTCTCATAGAAAAAGTTGTTCAATTTTGACGGGCTCATTTGATGGTTTTAAGGATAACGGGGTTCACCCGAACAACCTGTATAATGTACTTCTGAGAGGTCTTCCAAGAAAAGGAAGTTTAGTTAAAAATTCCCCTTATATTGTAGCTGTATCTACGGTGATTGGTTTTCTTGGTAAGGGCTAATTTGGGAATACGAGTGGGTGGCGAGTAAAGGTCGCTTTCCGAGCTAGAGGTAGTATGCTTGGTTAGGCCGAGCCATTATGTCTTCTAAGGTGTTACTTCTGACAAGCTGAGGTAGTTTCAAATGCAGAAAAATTGGATCGCGCAATTCAGAATTGTAGCAGTAATAGTCACGCCACATTGCCATCTTCTCAATGACTAATTTATGGATGTCATTAGTCACAGACTATAGCTATTAGTACCTGCGGAAAAATACAGTCGATGTTGAAGATAAAAAATATGCCATGTTCTGTTTTAGCTTTGACTTTGAGAATCTACGAAATTGTTACATAAGTTTCGAGTTCATTACAGATTAGTCTAATTATGACAATTCATTTGTCACCGTTACAATGTTAAGTCATTTATTTAGGATCTATAAAATTAGAAATCACTAGAAAAAGGCGTAACGTTGACTAGAAGATTTCTGATTGACATGATTATCAGCTTTATAATCCTTCGATCGCAGATTCTTGGAAATCTATTGTTATTCTATTGTTGTTGCGATCACCGGTATTCTAATGGGGCTTGATGAGTTAAAATGTAGAGGTACTTTAGAGTTAACTTAAAAAAGCTTCTATAGAGGTTCCTTAGAACGATGTACCATCGAGGAAATTGATTCCTATGCAGTTGATAGACCAACGTTATTTGGTCGAATATGTCAATTCAATGTTAATTGTGATCTGTCGGCTGGGTTTGACGTAAGGCAACCAAACTACGTAGGTCCCCGACCTGCATAGGAATCAACTTCTCTGATAGTACCTAGATTTTACGTATTAGAAATCTAAATTTAAAATAAAAAATAAATTTGTCTGTATCTATTAATCTTGACGGCCAGGTATCTCAATTTATAGAAGCTAATACCGGTTTCAAGTAAATGCTAAAAATAAACAAAATGTATGTTTTTAAATGCATTTTATGCTACAGAAATTCTACGAAATATATTTAGAATTTTAGAGATCACATAGTCAACAAGTCATTTTTTTTCAAATAAAATTATTTGTTTTAATATATGTATATTACTAGCTGTCTTAGCAAACGTTGCTTTGCCATAATATTATAAAGACGTATTTCGCCCATATTATTTTATTGAAGTGACTAAATACATACATACTTTGTGTTACGTCCATCGCTATCCCGTCGCAGTTCGCACAAAGAATGGTCGCCGTCAGTCTCGAGTTGTAATAATTTGCTATTATTCATTTAACAAATGCACTTATCAATATATAAAGTACCCAGTAGCCGATTCTCAGACCTACTGAACATGCATATAAAATTTATTAAAAATCAGTAAAGCCGTTTCGAAGGAGTACAGTAACTAACATTGTGACACGAGAATTTTATATAATACTAGCTGTCCCGGTGAACTTCGTGTCACTTTAAAACCTTCCCTGGACTTTTACGAATATTTTAAGACTAAAATCAGCCTAATCCGTTCAGCCGTTTTCGAGTTTTAGGGCGACTAACACATTTGAAAATCCATTTTTATATATAAAAGAGAAGATAAGATGTTATTAATTATGTTTATTATTTTTTACTTGATTTCGAAGTTTGACGTGATATATTATTATCTAAATTTTAGATTCTAAAACGTCTAGGGCTCTGCGTATTTTCATCATCACAGTATAATAGAATGTCAGTAGAATATCATAATGATAATAATAATATTTAATTTTTAATTACATATGATAATCTACATTGCAATCTGCTTTTCGGACGTCATACAATTATTATTTTGTATTTGCAGATTAAATCCAACGTGAAAATATTTTGATTAGATCGAATCATTTGCAAATTGCAATATAAAAAGCTGATTTTTTAAATTGCATAAATTAAGATAACAATCAATCAACCTTTTAGATATTTTTTTACTATTACAATTAATTAAAATGGCGAATACATTTGAAGAACAAAAGCTGTAAATAATCCACAATCGCACACGTATAAACCGGCATAAATGTAGGTTCTTGTAAGTATCAGTGGCGAAGCGTCCATATAACCCGATTCCCATCGGCTTCCCTTAGGGCTTAGAAAAATCGAATATATGGGCCAACGACATATTTATCTAATAAATATTTTACATACCTACTTAAAAAACTTTGAATTCACAATGTTATATGCAATAAATTTTTCTCTCACTTGAAATACATAGTTTGAATTAATAACTATCGCCTATAAATTTTAAAAGGCAATGCAATGTGCGGGCGCAGAGAATCAAGCCGTGGATTAGCGGCTTATTTCTCCATACAACGACAGTTCATAGTAAGCATCTGTCCTTTTCATTCCTGTGAACTGGTCGTCATGTTCTGTCTCGTTCTAGCACGCGCGATATATACTTGGAAATAACTCGATGCCCGACGAGTTATTACGGAGAAAGGTTAATTAGCAACGCACAAGTGCAAGCGAGATAGATGAGTCATGAAGTAAAATTGTTATGATTCGAATTTAAGAATGAATGTAGCGACATTATACTTTTGCTGGCGCGTAATACATTTTATTTTGGTAGGATTTTTTGTAATACGACTTTATTAAGAATGCCTTTAGCGGTACTAAATATGACAGGCGCGTAATACATTTTTATTTTGCTGGTTTTTAGATTGACATATTAATATGGCGGATAGTGTGTTTGTAAACAACATGTCGTTTGTTTTGTTTTGTCGAATTTAAATTTTGTTTTAGCGTTAGAACTTAGAAGAGTGTCGTGAATTAAATTAATTTATATTATGACTTGTGAATTGTGAGTCGTACGACGTAATCGCGTAGTTCGGAAAATATGGCATTAATTCAGAAAGACTGTTGTCTGACAGATTATATTTTGCTGTCGAAGGAAACTTTGTTTTCCAAACTTAGTTTTGAAAATTAAAAGCATGTCATTCAATTATAAATTACCAAAATTGGTAAGTAGATTTTTTACTCCGGCTTCCCTTCTCAAAATATTCACCCCTCGCCACTGGTAAGTATACCTACTTTTTGCATTTTATAATGCTGCTAGGTTTCCCAACAATTCGGTAGAGTTGTACACTATTATTTATAGTGCTTCAGAAGTTAGGTAAACTACTGAAGCACTATAAATTCTAAGAAATATATTAGGAACTAAAATTCGTTTATCGCGAGGGAACCGTAATTTTTTCTGGGACTAAAAGTGTCCTATATCTTTTTCCAGGACTCAAATTATCGCCATGCCAAATTTCAGTGGTTTGGGCGTGAAGAGGTAATAGTCAAACAGACCGACAGACAGGCTGACATACTTTCGCATTTACATAACATTAGTATGGATATGGATTTTAGAGAGCACGTCATAGTCAACAAGTCAATGATTTGTTCAAAATTAAATTATATTCAGTAGTTCACCTATTGTAAAACAGGAAAAACAGTATGATTGTGTTGGGAGGGGAGATGGAACATGAGGTCAGCTGGGGACAATTGATTCACCGAGACGGGCCAAATGCCGTTCTATGCCGATCATACGCGCGAAAAACAATTTTTGACAGCTGACATGTTTATTTTTTTTGCAAATTCAATGAAAGTACCGTGCCGTACGGCATTTAATCGTCGAAAAAAAAAGGAAATTGTGGATAATAATGCAGGAGTCTTCTTCGGTCTTTTATTTGTGTAAGAACTTCTTGCGAAGAGCTAACTTGTATTATAATTATTAATCATTACACTTAATATATTTTTATGTAAAACGACGCTAATACCAGCTAATACCAATGACTAGCACTGTCAAAAAGTTATCCGATTTAAGCAAGCTTCGGGCTCTACGTAGAGAACTTTTATACGTAAACGGACAATACGTACCTGGCTTTTCTTCTTAAATCTTCTAATTTAACTTACAAAAACTCTACCCTCTAATATTCAAAAGGGTGTCTTATGTAAGTATACATAACCTTTATTAAACATATCGGAATAGTTTCACAACGCAAAGGTCAGCGTTCACTTTTGTGTATCTATCCGCCTTGCACAAGTTTAAAGAGCAAACACGCTTCCGAACGTTCGCAATTATTTTACCTTCAACAAGGCTTTGTGGCAATGACATAAGGACTGTTTTTATATAGGAAGAGTTAAAAATGACTAAACGGACTATAGTTAAGCGACGCTTTTGTAACTGTCCTCACAAGAGAAACTTGTAATGCACTGTCATAAGCCAAGTTCTGAAGATTCTTGAGAGTTTATCTTTTTAATAGAGTTGTTGATTGGTTAACTATTTAATGAATAATGACATTACCCAATCAGAAGCGCTTCAATTTTGTGCCACTGACTCGTGGTTTGGACTTGGTTAACGCTATGGTAGAATTTAGACTAGTTTCATTTTAGATGCAAGAATTAAAATTAATATAATTTTATACCTTTCCGCTTTTGTAACTGTCCTCACAAGAGAAACTTGTAATGCACTGTCATAAGCCAAGTTCTGAAGATTTTTGAGAGTTTATCTTTTTAATAGAGTTGTTGATTGGTTAACTATTTAATGAATAATGACATTACCCAATCAGAAGCGCTTCAATTTTGTGCCACTGACTCGTGGTTTGGACTTGGTTAACGCTATGGTAGAATTTAGACTAGTTTCATTTTAGATGCAAGAATTAAAATTAATATAATTTTATACCTTTCCGCCAGATCGGTTCAGCGGCATGAAGAATTAACGGACAGACAGACACATTTTCGCATTTATAATATTAGTAAGTATGGATATTATGGATATATAAAAATTTTTAAGAGTATATGGTAAAATAATTAGGGGCGTATAAAATTCTTTTAATTTTATAAAATTCTTTTAATATCGTAGGAAATACTTCATGAAATCATTAAGTATTTTTTACAATAATTATAATTAACCATAACAACCTATACCCATTTTAACCATATCCGAATTAATGTCAAGAAACGAGAAAATTATGTACAACAAAAACAACAATAATTGTACCTATAACTCTCAATGCCTGTAACCTAATACATGAAACATGCGTTCCGATATTGCGGTCCAGAAAAAATAATAGATTAGAAATACTTAGAATTACATTGGAAATGAGGACAGGCTAAAAAACAGTGCGGCCATAGTGTTCAGTGTAGGTCGTCTAGGTCCTACCTATGAAATTAACCACTGTTCAGTGTTCTACTATGACCATAATCATTAGGTATATATTAGTTTTTGTTGCTGGTATGTACCAATGATACGCAAAGTAATAGCTGTGTATTAAAAAAGGAACTTCGAAAACAATAATATTATTATTTTGTCGGATTGTCCCGAATAACTTCCGAAACGGCTAGACCGATTGCAATGAAATTTGATCTGAGAATCGGCCAGCAACCGGTCCTTGCCGAAATAATAGCCGAAATAGCACCAACTTTAGAACCAACCAAACAGCGCACAATCCTGAATCACTTTCTTTAAAGTATTTATTGTTTTATAGTTGGAAGTTCTGGAAGGACTTTTTATTACAATGCATAACGTCTGAAATGACAATTACTCCTTTTTCGTCGGAAGATCTTCCTTTGGGGCTCTCATCATACCATATATCACAGAACAACGTTGTCGGATCAGCAAGGATATTATTGTATTTAAATTTTTACTTAATCCAACATTCATAAAATATATGCCCAGATTTCTAACTAAAATAAAGTTTTAGTTCACGAGTTCGGAGATATACAACTTGTATGTTACGCAAACAACATAATGCGCCGGCCTTGAACTTAAATTAGGGCTGCCTCTTTATACAATGCAATAACATCGGAATACAAATTGACTAAATAGCATGACCGAACTCCGACTTGTAAAATCGGTCCTGCGCTTGATCTCCCCACTGGCTTATAATCTGTGTAAAGAAATAGAGAGTGCTTAAAAAATGATTGTTAAAAAAAGACGGGTTGCACTCCGGGAGTGCCGGCAGAAGTGAAAACTTGATATAATATATATATATATATATATATATATATATATATATATATATATATATATAATTTTGCGAGAGAAAGAAAATCTACGCTGCTTGTGACGTTGGAGCACCTAAATTGTAGGGAATTTATTTCTCTACGCTATCATAGCGTTGAGAAATATGCCGTTGGAGCACCAAAATGATAGCGTAGAGGCTATCATAGCGTAGAGAATCAAACTTATCTCTGTAAATAATACACAATGCGTATGTATTATAGCCCGAAACATGGCCCTTTTGACTACTCACATGATGCATTGATAGTTTTATGTGAAACAGTAGTACTTACATATTTTGTGTCACAAAAAAACTTCCTTTAAAAAAACTGTGTACACAGCCCGACTGAGGTTGAAATATGAACTGTCGAGAAATGGCGAATATTACGAGATTTTCCATAGAATACGTAAAAACTCAGCGTTGCCACTTCCCGATTTTACCTTCCCTAACACCCAACGATAACAATAAATCGGTATTATTGATGACGTTTAAAATGTGGGATAGAATTGATGTTTCTAACGATTCATTTGATTTGAAAAAGTTTATAAAGAAAGTTATCTTAAAATACTATAAGAATTAGATGAGGTAATAGCCATTTATATAAGTATTCATAACATATCCGATTTATCTTGCGGATTGTATATTTTAAGCTTCTTGATTTTTAAATATATTTAATTGTAAATATATTTTTAGACTATTATTGGAACTCAAATAATTCTAATGCATGCTTGAGCACTTTGTTTTCTTCGTTAGAATCAGTTTTCGAGCATATAAAGATAAACACAATACTTTTTAAAATACAAAGGGCGGAGAAAAATAATTGCGAAATCAGCAAAAATTGGCAGCCTCACCCATAAAAAAATAAAATAAAAAAATAATAAATAAATAATAAAAAAGAACGATCGTTTTAATTAATTAATCGAAACAATCGATTTCGATGTTACAACACTACTCTCCAACCGTTTCGATCAGCATGAGAATCTGACGCGAGTTTCACAGTTTTTACCCATCCCACAAAAATGCTCAACACCGCTAAAGAAGTTTTTAACCGACTTCCAAAAAACGAGGAGGTTATATGTTCGGCTGTGGATATTTTTTTTTTTTTTTTTTTTTTGTATGTTCAACGATTACTCCGCCGTTTGTGAACCGATTTTCGAAATTTTTGTTTTGTTGTATTAGGTTTCACTCCAATTTGGTACCATGTTCACAAAAGTGGTGACCTGATGATGGGATCCAGGAGTAATCGAGGGAACTCCTCGAAATTTATAGGGAAACATATGGTGATTTTGGTTTTATGTGAAGTGTACTAAGAATATGCTACCAAAAAGTCAAATATTGGGTCAAGGTATACCATGGTTTCGAAGATGCTGAGAGAACTCCTGACTCTTTATAGATACACGTTTGGGAGTTTCGGCGTTGTTTTAAGAACAGAAAGCATATGCTACCATGCAATTCAAATTCATCATCATCATCATCGTCATCATCATCATTACCACGTCGTGTTAAGGTCACCAATGTCTCATGGCACAAAATAGATAATAGTACAAGGCATAGGTATGGATACAATAATAATAATTATGTACATAACAACACCAATTATTATAGGCTGTTTAATATACACGGCGGTCGGCGCCGCAGAGGCAACGGCGTCGCCGCGCGGCGCGCGGCGACGCGTACGTAAACATCGTATTCAAGTTCTAACTGGAATGTCAGGGCATGCGGCATGCCGCCAGAGTAGACAGAATGATAGAGTATGCCGACTTAGAACTGATGTAATTTTTTTAAGTTTGACGTATTATGACAAAAGTCGTCGCTAGGGTCGTAACCTACAAATTTAGTTGTTTATATTTTGGCACATGCAAAGAAAACTGTCAGAATTCAATTTCAAAATCTTATTTTTAAAATTAAATTATAGCAGCCAGCGCGCCAGCCTTTAACTTATCCTAGCGAAACACGAAAGAAACGACAGATATTAATACTCGTCAGTCTCATAGCAGTCGAAGTACTGGTAGTTATGTCTATTGTGATGCCGCGCTGCGAGCATTTTGCAGCACGTGTTCACTTAGATCTTTTTAAATGTATTGTTTAAATTTATCTATCTACCTGAGCCTTGGGGTATGCCGTATGACTCATATCAGTCTTAACAAATTGTAATAAGATACGTAGAATATACGCAGTACCACCGACGACCACTTATAAATTCGCGGACTATGACGGAGGTCAACTTAAGGTGAACGCAGATTTGGCCGCACCGTACGCACCGCAGTCGCCGCATCAGTGGCGAGGGGTGAATATTTTGAGAAGGGAAGCCGGAGTAAAAAATCTACTTACCAATTTTGGTAATTTATAATTGAATGACATGCTTTTAATTTTCAAAACTAAGTTTGGAAAACAAAGTTTCCTTCGACAGCAAAATATAATCTGTCAGACAACAGTCTTTCTGAATTAATGCCATATTTTCCGAACTACACGATTACGTCGTACGACTCACAATTCACAAGTCACAATATAAATTAATTTAATTCACGACACTCTTCTAAGTTCTAACGCTAAAACAAAATTTAAATTCGACAAAACAAAACAAACGACATGTTGTTTATAAACACACTATCCGCCATATTAATATGTCAATCTAAAAACCAGCAAAATAAAAATGTATTACTTCATGACTCATCTATCTCGCTTGCACTTGTGCGTTGCTAATTAACCTTTCTCCGTAATAACTCGTCGGGCATCGAGTTATTTCCAAGTATATATCGCGCGTGCTAGAACGAGACAGAACATGACGACCAGTTCACAGGAATGAAAAGGACAGATGCTTACTATGAACTGTCGTTGTATGGAGTATAAGCCGCTAATCCTGCGGCTTATTTGATTCTCTGCGCCCGCACATTGCATTGCCTTTTAAAATTTGTAGGCGATAGTTATTAATTCAAACTATGTATTTCAAGTGAGAGAAAAATTTATTGCATATAACATTGTGAATTCAAAGTTTTTTAAGTAGGTATGTAAAATATTTATTAGATAAATATGTCGTTGGCCCATATATTCGATTTTTCTAAGCCCTAAGGGAAGCCGATGGGAATCGGGTTATATGGACGCTTCGCCACTGCGCCGCATTCGGAATTCTTTATATGAAGTTATAGGCAAGCTCGCATACCTACCTACCCGCGCCGCAGTCTTCGCAACTTCATAATAATATGAAGAATTGCGAATGCGGCGACTGCGGTGCGTGCGGTGCGGCCAAATCTGCGTTCACCTTTAATAATAATTATACGAGATCAATTACCACTCAATATTATGATTTATGTTGTCAATTCAATGCTCACTGCTCACACCAAGCTCACTGTTGAGTTGTCAGACGTCAGTTGCTTACAAACTTTCAACAACACAACGAAAATCTGTTACAAGTTACAACTACCTATATAAAACTTCTACGTACAAGCGATAGCGCGACACAGGAGCGCCTCAGTGACATTTAGTGAAGACAATATGAAACTATTTTTTATACAATTTGAATTGGCACTAACAGTTTACCTACTAGGTAACTAAAAAGAGTGAAATTATTATTTTTAACAAAAAATTAAAACCGACTTCCAAGGTAAAAACAATATTAATAGCATCCTTATAATATGAACTAAAAAGTATTAAATAATTTTTCCTATCTAATATGTAGTGCCTTTTCCCGAATTCGGCTAAACTTCAACTATTTCTGTACTCAATCTTCATAATTTTGAAGTCGGTGCCAGTTCCAAAAGTTTCAAATTTTCTGTCAAATAAATAAAGATTCAGCTATATCTGGTACCGACTTCAAAATGATGAAGATTGAGTACAGAAATAGTTGAAGTTTAGCCGAATTCGGGAAAAGGCACTACATATTAGATAGGAAAAATTATTTAATACTTTTTAGTTCATATTATAAGGATGCTATTAATATTGTTTTTACCTTGGAAGTCGGTTTTAATTTTTTGTTAATCACTTCAAAAATTAAGCCAGTTTTGGCCACTTTATCATGAGAAAATTATTCCTTTTCAAGCAGGATTAAAAGTCGCTTTCCCACCTCTAATAATTTAAGAAACGCAGGGATTGCAAATTGCTATTTACTTCATCTTATGATTAGTGGCATAGTACGCCTGACGAAGTAAAGACAAACATATTTTATTATTGTTAGTATGGAAGTCAATTGTTTTGTTAACAAAACGTTACATTTTAGTCATTATTGTTTTCCCGCAGTAGAACGAATTAACCTATAGTAATACTATCGAATCATGCAAGTTATTTTTTAATTAAAAGTATTCAGACGTACTATGGCGACTTTATGCCGATAGGCAGAGCGGCTATATGACCCTGCCGGATTTTATTTATGATTTGAATAAAAAGAAACTTCACAAATCTATTGTACTACTAAGATATAATCATTTCACTGCGAGAAAACAATCATTAAAATTTCATGCAGTATAATATTGCACTTCAATTAGTGCCTACTAATAACGAATTATCATAAAGAATGTAAAATATAGTGTTACTTATTATTTTGGCTGACGTACCTTGGATAAAATGGAGGCTATGTAGTTACCTAAGAATAAAGACCTTGTACTTGTGTGTTCAAATGTAGGTAAGTATTGTGTATTTTTTATTGAAACAGTTTAATTTTAGTTTTTAACATAATAGCAAACGCTACGTATGTACCTAATTGAAGTTATTATTATATTATCATCTAAATCGGGTCAGCAATATAATCAGAAAGAGTTAACAGATAAACAGATAAACATGGTTTTATTTTATAATATTGAATAGATTGAATTGAAGGAATAGTAAGATGATTGTAGTATTCGGAGTATAAGCCAGATATTACAATTCAGAATTATTTTATTAATACCAGATGATGCCCGCAACTCCGTTGCGCCAAAATTCGTTTATCGCGTGGGAAACGTACATTTTTCTGGGATAAAAAGTATCCTATGTCCGGGGCTCAAAGTATCTCCATGCCAAATTTCAGCAAAATCGGTTCAGCGGTTTTAGCGTGAAGAGGTAACAGACAGACAGACAGACACACTTTCGCATTTCATTAGTATGGATCTACGAATAAGATACCTTAATTTTCTGTTTTCATAAATACCTACAAAAAGTTTAACACTTATACAGCAATTTCGGTTAACGCTTATCCTTGACGAAGGTAAATTGTTAAGTTTTTGCCGGCTGTTATTAACTATTATTTCCTCTTTAATATGTTTGGAAAATAACACTTCAAAATATAACCTTGTATCGTGTATTGTTTGAGGTAACTCTACTTACAATAATTGCTTTCAAAGTTGTAAGGAAACCATAGAAATAAAGTAATGGGATTGTTTCTGTTCCGTTGTAATAGTGTTAAAATGTAAAGAAAAACAAATAGCGCTTATTAGATTGTACATTTTTTGTAATGTGGCAACTGGCAACTAGGTTGTTAAGTTTTTTTTTAATTATTCACATACCTACCGTGCGCTGAGCTTGAATTTGTTCTGTTTTCAAAATTGGAACTGAAATATTTAGCCCCTATAAAGTCACCTTATACTGGGGCGAAAGATTGTTCTCCATTAAGTGATAGCTTCACAGATAAGGCCTAATCGGTATAGGCTATATAGCACGTAAATATAAATATTGACGATCTTCAAAAAATAGAATTCTTTGTCTTCAAAATGTGAGAGATGCATGAAGCTTCTCAGGAATGACATTATAGTAACATCTGTGGTAGTCGGTATTGAAAAACAATTTACCACTAACTTTTAACTCTTTTATAATAACATCACAATTTAAAACCACTACAACTTTATAAAGCTCTTATATTAAGAGCCCGGGTTACCCTCGAAATTCTCATACATACGTAATACCAAAATCATTTTGTCATACGAAAGTATTTAACATGTTTGAGTTATTTTTCAGCCTAAAATAGTAATTACCTAGGTTCTTGAACAAAAATTAACTTGAAAATATTTAAACACTAAAAAAAATTGTTGTGTATACATTTTTTTTACTAAATTTACTACTAAATATTTAAACACTAAAAATAGAGTAAAACACTAAAAAATTTATGCATAAATATTAAATTTACTACAAAATATTTCAACTCTAGAAAATATTTTTTAGTATTTAAATATATTGTAGTAAATTTACTATTTATTTTTATATTTTTTAGTGTTTTACTCTATTTTTTAGTGTTTAAATATTTAGTAGTAAATTTAGTAAAAAAAAATTTATCTTTCACAATTTTTTTTTTTTGTGTTTAAATATTTTTGTTCAGGAACCTAGATAATTACTATTTTAAGCTGAAAAATAACTCAAACATGTTAAATACTTTCGTATGACAAAATGATTTTGGTATTACGTAAGTATGAGAATTTCGAGGGTAACCCGGGCTCTTAAGATCGCTTTTTTATTTCAAAATGGTTTCGAAATGATTGTTGACTAACATTCCAGCTGGGTTTTTTCGGAATGCGGAGTAAGTCAAGGTTAGGTGAGTGCTACGGATATGTCACACAGATAAAGATATTGATGATGATGTTAATAAGGCGAATATTTTTTTAAACTCAGACTGTCGCACACAAAAGAAAAATCTTGAGGATTTGAAAAACTCCGTCACTCGAAAGAAAAATCTGACAGATGATGATGATGTAACAATGATCCTGAAAAGGTCTTGCGCTTGGGTGACTTATTCATGATGGTATTCAGAGTGCCTCAACTTTACATGCAACTGCTGTCTATCGAGCGACACTTTACAACAGCAGCAGTAGTTCCAAAAGCCAAAACAACTTTTCAATCTAAGCCACTAACGCCAAATTCATTGAAATGTCAAACACAGGGCCCCCGCTACCGTATGTGCAATATTATGTGCAATGCACACGGGCGCCATCCTCTAGGGGCGCCAAACAGCCAAACAACATCTTTAAGGGCGCCAAAACCAAGGACCCAAAAAGTTTGCCTAAAGGGGCGCCAAAATCTTTTTTTGAACAAAATCACACAGGCGCCAGTAGCCCTTACAGGGGCCGTGGTCAAACAGTCCCCAAAGAACACTAAAATGGCCACTAGTATTATAATTATTGTAGGGCCCACGTTTTTTGTCTCGACATGCTATGTCTATAATTATTATTATTATTGTGTCTATGTATGCCTATTGTTTAATTGATTTAATGACACTAAAATAATAATTGTTAATTCGTTATAAGATTTGTCAAAAAATGTTTATTTAATTATGCACAGCTATTATGATTTATCTTTTATACAAATACCAGGATAGGGGTAAAAGTAGACAGTTGATGAAATATCAATATTATTGTACTATTCAAGTGGTAAAGGTAAAATATTGTTATTTTAAATATATGCATTTATGAACTCATAAAACGTATATTGCAGTCTGTGATACCTTTACACAATTTTAGGGTACTCAATGAATTTGTTTTTACAGATCCGTTACTTCATTTATACATTAATCAATTTTTTAGAAGGGAAGATTTTTTTAATACTTTCGTAGGCTCAAAAAGTCATACAACACACAAAGAAAGATGTTAGAAAACATTGGCATTTTATATTTGAATCTTTGTCGGTGACAGCCTAAAAGTGGCTCTCCGTCCTCCGATCTTTGCCGCGGGTCTTAGAGCATTTAAACCAGCCGCGGGTAGCCGCGGCCAACAATTATTATATTCAATTAAAATGCTACTTTATGCCCTAGGCTATAGGTTCCATTTTGCGGTGGTGAATAAACGACCTAACAGTCACAATCCCGGGGTAACTGGTGTGAGTAATTGAATGAAAACGTAACAGCGGTCACAGATTTCGCGCTCGGTTTGCCTTGCTCCGTTGACATAGTCGCTTCGCAAACAAACATTAGGGTTGACACTCACGAATTGCGAATAGTATTTTGATTTGGAAAGTAAATCCGCAATATTAGTTGGTTGTTTTGGGAATTTTTTATAATAAAGCTAATTTAGGAGATAGAGAGATAGAGCACCCTACTCCCTAAGAAACGTACAATACTTTTCTTGTTGTTAATAATTCAGGTGTGAACAATTATACATAATAAAATGGTTATGATGATGATAGCAATAATTTTCTTATCGCTCATGTTGTTATCAGAATTATTATTAATTTAACAACTAGAAATTGAATACATTTGTTCCCTTTGGGCGTGAAGAGGAACATACATACAGAAAAACTCTTACTTTTATAACATTCGAATGGATAAAATTAAATATGATGTGCCAACCCTACTGAAAATGATGGGAACCTGTTGAACAACTTTCGCGCTTCGTCCTAATAATGCAAGTAAACTGTTACGTCAAATCCTTAACCATCTGTATTATAGCTATTGTATCACCGGTTGCGAACCCTTGACTCGTAGTAAATCATAGTGCTGGTTGTGGACCCCTGACACACCTGTCAGAAGCAGCCAACCTTTTGACCCAAGTGCCATTTTTTGACAGGCGTTTCCAAGCTGTTGACAGAATATCTACAAGCGCAGAAAATATTATGTTATCATGTGTACACATTCTATTGACATGTACAAGGTGTCATTGATTTGTTGTACGAATGGAGTTTTGTTCATATGTCAATGTAGTGACTGGTGTGCAACATATTATTATTCACTTGATAAATAAGTGTGTTTAAAGTTAATAACTTATTGCGTCTTTTGATATAACAAAGTAGTATTTTACTGTAATAACTGTGTCTCTGTGTCCGATTGATTATAAATGAGCGTTACATAAATTAAAAGTTAAATGAATTCCGATTGAGAAATGCGTAGACAGTTCCGTAGTTTATAATGGATTAAGTTTGAAAAGCGTCCGTATCTCAATATATAGTTGCAATCTATAGAGAGCATGATACTAATTTGGTTCAAAATAATAATAATTTTACTTACCGGTAAAAACTAAAAACATAGATCGTGTTTATTGCTTATCAGAAAAATACGCAAATCCTACCACTAAAATCAGCGATTACTTATTGCACACTTGCGAAGACCATATTTTTTTTAAGAGAAGCGGAGGGCCATAAATCATAATTTATATTGGCGAGATTCAAAATGAAGCCGAAAACAGAGTAGAGTTAATAGACTCCCAATGCTACTAGTACTGCACCACTGACTCAAGAAAATACTATTTCAACTTGTGTCAAAACAGAAGAAAAAAAAACTCCTTGGTTGAATTCTATTTTTGAATTTAGTAAGTGATAAAAAACATTTTTTTAACCAGCCAAATAACCACAATCATAATAATTTTTAAGACATGTAAAGAACCCTAACCAAATTAGATCACAAAGTTTGCGTAACAGCTGATCCGGTTTGGTGATGAAAGAACCTGTTGATCATCTTCATAATTAATTTCAACTAGTTATCCTTTGGATTTTTTTGAATATCGAAACAGTTTTTATAAAAATAAAGAAACCCTCTGTAGCAAAACAGGCAGTCTAGAAAATGATGATATAATTTATAAATAGAATAAAATATAAGAAACTTATGACATCTAAATCCTGCTCTTGCAATATAATTTAGTTTAATTTAAAAAATTAGATAATAATATTAGTATACACTAGATGTCTCTCGCAACTCCGTTAGGCTGAAATTGCGGGAATCGTACATTTCTCCAAAACTTTCCCGGGACTCAAAGTATCATGTAAACCAAACTTCATTAAAATCAGTTCAGCGGCTTAAGCGTGGAGAGGTAACAGACAGACAGACAAACTTTCGCATTTATAATATTAGTATTTGTACCATTGGTACATTATCGTTGAAGGAGTAAATTAAACACAGAATACTGTATCACTGAACGCTCTAGTCTCGGCGGTGGCTCGGTAAGAAGTGGACGACAGCTGTCATGTCTGGCGGCCATATTCTCCAAGCCCCCACTCCCCATAGGTAGAGCGGCCATCTTTATTTATCAATACACTACAGTATTGATCGATTACAATTTACAATACATATCAATGCGAGAACAATACTACCCGCTCCAGTAGGTATATCAATATAATACTTTTGCTTTCCAATTTTATTTGCATTAGTCTATACAACTAGATTTTAGCTTCATGTATAACGTTTATGTAAATATTTGTGAATAATTATACATTACAACACTCCTGAACATACCTCTCACAGAGAGGTGATTTGCATTGGCCATTGCACTAAAATAAAGGCCTTCGTTTCACTTTCAACCTTCACTAAATAACATTTCTCATCAAATCCTCTTGTTAATAAACAATTTTGAACTGCCTACATCCCCTAGTAAGTATCTAAAACTTAGAACGAGCAGGTAACAGAAAAAAAAACATAATTCTTTTTTAGGGTTCCATAGTCATTTAAATCTTATTTTATTCCAAGCCAAAAGATTATTTGGACATTTTATTTGAAATTTAAAGAGATCTAACGTCACAATGACGTCTCTACTTTTCAATGCCGCTCTAGGCGTTGAAATTGAACATTTTAGGTTTAAATTAATTATAATTATCGGCGACAGTCAGTTATTGGTGGCTGGCGATTGGCCAGACGGCTGGCATTCGTTATGTTAATGGCAATTGGCGCGTACGAGAGAAATTTGTATTTGCCATGCTTAGGTCTACGTTGTAATACCAGGCAAGGTCAGGGCCCGTACCACGAAACGGTTTTGAGACTCAAACAATCGTACGAGAATGTTGCGTCCTATTCAAACAAACGTGAAATGACGTTGTTAGAGCAGGACTCAGCATTCTCCTCCGATTGTTTGAGTCTCAAAACGGTTTCGTAGTAGGCCTACTGGTTCCGTATTAGTGATACACTTGTAAAATGAATGTCACTCTTTTGTAAAGGGATCTGAAAGACTGCTATGTCATATTATTATTAGCTGGTTTTGCTTCCAAATTATTGGTACTTAGCAGTTAGCGTACGTGTAAGTCACCTTTTTGACATGCTTTTGTTTAGTTCTATGATCATTATTCATTACAGAACTATTTATCTTTCAAGGTAATAACAACTTATTCCTTACAGACTATTATTCTGGTAGAGTCATGTAATGTCTGACAGCAGGGTTGCTAATCGTAAAGTAAACATTGTTTGAAATCTCGAGTTTTCTTGTATTATTTAATTTTTGCCTCGTTCTCGGCAGTGCAGTGGACTAAAAATATAGGCCTATTATAAAGCATGATATTTGTATCAGCTGGCTAGCTTGTTTATTGTGAAACCAAATATCCACTGCGTTTTGTTGCAAACGCATAGCCAGCTATGTCATTATTACTGATTATAATCTAGTTTTTTTTCTTAAATGTAATTAAGGAATAAAAGTGTTTATTCTGTTTCCAACACCATAAAAACTTGATCAGCTAAAGTGATTAAATTTTGGTGCACTTGTTTAAAATTAAATGTTAGTCATTACAACGAAACTCGTTTACGGGAATCGAATAATTTTCAGACTAAAAACTTTCATAATATTATGTACTTTTCTAAGACTCAAAGTATCTGTTTATCAAATTTTATTAAAATTTATTCGGTGGTTTGAACGTCGAATGGTAACAAATATACAGACAGACATATTATATGTGTGTTATATTAAGATGGACATGAATGTTCACTTAGAACTAACAGTACACTCAATGAATTAAAGACTTTCAGATAGAAAGACAGACAGACAGATAGTCAAAGACAGATTTCGAGCATTATTAAGATGGCCATTAATTCCCATCTAGAATTCACTGTACACTCAATGACTTATAGACAGAAAGTGAGAGAGATAGACAGACATTTTCTATGACGTACGACTGATGATGATGATTCACCGACTAGTCATTGCTCACTTGAGATAGTTGAACGATCGCAGTGGACGAACTAAATTGAGTATATCCGCGCAGTTTCGGCAATGCCCTCTTCCCTCTTTGTATAACCGCCATTAACTTTACATTTATCCGAGATGACAAGAGAAATAGTGTTTGTTGGTAAATAACTCTTACTAGTTACTGCCGCACTCAGACTCGAATATTAGTTACTTTACTGTAATTAATTTGAATGTTGACATTTAAAGCCCCATAAATTGTTCGTCCAGTTCTTCACTACATTGAAGTTTAATCATTATTAAATGTTCCTAAGTGCGGCCGATTAAATCGTTAAAAATATGTGAAGCAGAACAAAATATCATTTTCGCTACTCTACAATTTTGTAACACTTCTATGAACTGTGCCCTGCAGGGCTAGCATAACAACAGTAGACATGAGAAAGAATCGACATACTGACAGATTTTATCGACAAAATGGCGGATTTCCATAACTGTCACTTTGTCTTGTCTAATTGTCACTTTGTCGATTCTTCCGAAGAAAGAAACCGTTTCTATGGTGACCATGCTACGCCTGCAGCTGGTGTCTATGTAATACATAAGATTTCCGCTTTTATTCTTCATTAGGGTCAATATTTAGGTGCAATAAGTACATTATTTACGACCATTACAATGTACAAACAGCCTAAATAAGAGCCGTTATCTTGCTCTATCTATAAAATTTGTCTAACAATCTGTCCTTACCACGTCCTTACAGTTTGTATAATACAATTTTCGGCTCTCTGATTGGCCAATTAGGTATTAGCCAATCACATTATCTGAGTGCAACTGGAGCGACGGGACACGACTCTACAGTGAGGAAGCGGAATTCTGGGCCAAGGTCGGTTATGGTCACTTTTGTTGCAAATACTGTTTAAAGTGACTAAACTTGTTTTAACTAAAATATTGTGCACTTAAGTATTGGATAAGTACAATATTTTTTTTTTGTTTTTAAAAATATATTCTGTGTGAAATTATTGCGAATGCATTTCGTATTGCAACAGTATGATCTTATTAAATTCTTACTATATTTAACTTTTCTTAAAAAGACTGTTTGCTCTACATTTGATATTACTTTTGATAAAACTTGAATTTAGCTATATAACTATAAATATACAAAAAGTATATTAAAAATAATATTATTATATCATAAAATGTAGAGCAAAAGCCGCTAAAGAAATTAGGTTAGATCCTTATGAAGAAAATATGACGGATTTAAAGGGTAGAGAGCAGTAGAGTTTATCACTTAATTCGTCAAGCATCTTCTTTATGAATGATTCTATTTTAAATATACCATTGGTTCTCAATTTGCCGTTCGTTTTTGTTTCTTAGCGTGGCTCATGATTGCTTCTGTCCAACGGAGAAATAAGTGTAATTGCATTATGTGATCGATTTGCCAAAATCTATAAACTCCAGGCAACCTTGCAGCAGGGCCGGAGAGCGACCGTTATAGCTCGCGAGGCGTGGGCGCGCGATCTCATAGTTCTACACTTCAAAACATCGTGCGGATCATTTTTCGTATTTTCACATTTCTGTTCAAATTTCGAACGCGAGAGTGTATGTTGTTTTTTTATTGATTGTGGGTGTATGCAAAGAAATAACGATGCGGTACATGCAGTTTTGTTTGGTGATTCTTTACAGGTAGAGTCAAGTGATTTTGTAATATATTTAGTTTTTCTTTCGTTAATTCGTTAACACCTTTGAATCATAAAGTCTTTAATATTGTGTTAATCAATAGTGCAGAAAATCGATTTTAACTCACTTTTCAATTGACACTGTAAATAGTTGTTTTGTAAATTAAAATATAATTAAGAAACACTTAACGCTTTTTAATTTACGATAAGAACGTATCATAAAATGTTTTCTGAGAAAACACATAGATATTTTAAATTATTTTTGCATTTCATTCCGTGTGACTGTGTGAATAATAAGTAATAACATTGTCTTTAACACAATTACAGTATTGGTTACAGTGCAGCTACGTTTGTTTCGTAGAAGAATAATTAAATATTATTTTACGTTAGTCGTAAAAACGGATACATTTGTTTTTAAAACACCTTAGAAGATAGGAGATACGCTCTGGTTAATTTTAGGCGCCGTTTTTATTACGCACACCTGACTTTGACACAGAATACAATATATTAATAATTTAACAAACTGACATTTGGTCGTCCATTGACTTACATTCACGTGTTTACTAACATTTTACTAAAGGGTATAGCATGGGGATAGACATAAAATAGTCGACTCTTTTTTCATTTTCCCATTTTATTTAGTATAGTATCTTTCACTCAACTTTAAGCTATTATTTTGAGTCCTAAGACAAAATGAAACAAAAATGTTAAAGCATTTATTTAAAACTACGGTTTACAAGCGACGTGTCTGAACAGTTTGACAGAGATGTTATAACTTCATAATATTATAGAGACAGAGTAGCAATATACTCTTAAGGGCCCTCTATCCCCTAAATTAGCAGGTCGATTGTCTATCAGTGCGAATATCGACGTAAATGACATTAAAATAACATTCATAAGTCATAACAGCGCGCCTTGTACGGTGGCGGTTACGACGCTCGCCGCGTCCATGATAGGGCGAAATAGGAGAAAAAACCTTTTTAAAGCTTAAGATAATACATATTTCAAAAAAGTAAAAAACCAAGTTATCAACTTATGTATTGCAAAGCAGTAGATATTTATTTTTTATATATTCTTTTGATAAATAATGAAGGAGTAAAGTGGTTTCATTCAATGATTTGGAGGTGATTTGGTTTTTTATTTCTTTATTATGTGATACCGATAGAAAAAATATGGCAAAACTACGTTACGTATCATATCATGTAGATTACTAATTATTATTTTCAGATATAATTTCTCTGTTAATGCCGATGAAAAGTGGTTTCATCTGCACGCTTTTTTCGCGAGAGCAGCTTTAACAACACTAAAAGGTTGTATAAAATATGCAAAAACGTCGGCAAAATGACAAACTCTCTAAAATAAGATAACACGTCTTGTTAGTTGTTAATGTTAATTTCGCCTTAATATTATAGAGGTTTTCCACCAAATGAGCTACGCGTATGCATTTTTGACTGGCAAAAGACTATTAATTATTGTAACTTAAATCAAGCGCTACAATTTCCTAATACACAGTCATGCATGTAGGTAAACGTAGAGTCAGATATTTCGATATTGAACTTATTCGTTTATTTAAGTGAAAATTACACAACGCTTTCTTGGCCCTTTGTGGTGGACTGCGTTTCGAAACTTTTTGGGACACTCTTTGTTGGAGCCTCTATAGAATTAAGGCGCTATATCGAAAGTAATTTTACCGCAAGGGCAATTTTATACTTAATTTGTATGACTATAAAGTCGTGAATACGCTGCGGCCAGAAGCTATCGGCTCGCTCGGAAAACATGCGACAAAACGTAATTATAATCATTTAAAAAATAACTAGGAGCATTTAAGCAAAATGCTTCTATACGATTTTGAGTTGCAAAGGTGTCTATCAATTAGACTAATTTCCTACAATACATCTATTTTCGTTTAAAAATAATCTTCAAATTTCGTATTTTTAAGAGGTCATTTCGAAAATTAAATGTATCGAGGCAAAATACATTAATCGTGTTTCTAGTTCTTTTCAAACCTAGATAAGGCTATGAATCTCATTACCAGATTTGTAACATTTCTATGGGTCCTATAGTATTACGTCAAAAAGGACAGTCTTTTCAATATAGCGCCTTAGCACTGTTGACTCTACTATTTTATCATGATTGTAAAGTTGTTCATACTTATACTAGTTGATCCGGCAATGCTGTTTTGCCAATTAAGTTGTGGGAATATGCTTCAGAGCCTCTAAGATATCTGAAATAAGAAATTAGGGAGGCAAGTGTATCCATATTAATATTATAAATGCGAAAGTGTGTCTGTCTGTCTGGAGTTGCGGGCGTCATCTAGTACAGTTTATACTGTACTAGGTTATGATTTACAATGCAAAGATTTGAGGACACACATTAATATCCATTAAACATTTTAGATGGGTTCTATTAAGTTCTAACCACGGACTTAAAAAAATACGGACGTAACCTTGTCTAATCCCGAGTGAAGCATAGTAATGGCCGCCCGTGTAGGATGTGTGCGTGTCATTGGCGCCGTTACTCTATGTACAATGACAGCGGGTTGTAGTACCTAGTTGCGTGTGTGAGTGTCGGTCACGTGTACAATAAACGAAATTGTGACGAAATTGTCGTACCTTGCATGCTTTACCTCTTTATAGTGTAATGCTCCATCCGATTTTTTTTACATCCGTGGATGTAACTTCTACTTCAATTACTATAGAAGAAATAGATTCATACGCAGGTGGCGGACCTACATCATTTGGTCGGATTATGCCAACTCACAAAATTAGTCGCGATTAGCTTTGTCCACACTGTGCCTTTTAATGTTCTTCAAGGGCATGCGTTATAGCGCAGTCAACAGCAAACGTGAGACATGCCTGCGACGCATGCCTTCTGACCGTCTAAAAATTTCGCTTTGTTATTAAAAATGACAGTTGGCGTTGCGTTCTTTGACGCATTCAATTATTGAATGCGCCAAAACGGAAGTCGAATGAAAGATGATGACGAAAATTGAAGACGAAAGCGCATAATATGGACATTGCTATTTGTCGACTGGGTCTGATATAACGCAACCAAATTATCTACGTATATCTGATGGAATTATAGCCTCTGGGATCAAACATATCAAAAACGTTTTACAGTATAATTAAAAGTTGGCAAACTTGTTGAAGAAATAGTCTGGGCCAGTTCATAACCTAATCGACCTTGGCACTACAGGAACCGGTCTTATGTAAAATGACATTTTGTCTGGCACCGTTCAATGCAAGTGCCGTTTATTTAAAAAAAAGGACTCTATGTTTTATGTATAGACAAGGTAGACGAAAATAGAGTTCGTTTTTCGAAATTTAAAAAATCTTGCACCTCAATCCTCGTATCTCCGTTCACGGTTCGATTTCCCGGACTCTTTTTTTTTAGTTCTTATTTTTTAAATACAAAATAAGGGGGCAAACAAGCAAAAGGGTCACCTGATGGAAAGCAACTACCGTCGCCCATGGACACTCGCAACATCAGAAGAGCTGCAGGTGCGTGCGTTATGAGTGCAGAATTTAGGCAAAAGAATAATCCCTATCATAATTGAAGACGTGAGTGGAAGAATCGAACAAGTAACATTTCGTAATGCTTAGGGAAAAAGTGAGTTATTGTCTGTATGTTACGAAATGTTACTTGTTCGATTCGATTTATAACCTAGATTCGAGTCATAACCTAGCTAATATATCTGGCTGCACATATAATTCATAGTTTTTCTATTTAAAATATTTTTTCGGCCCTAAAGCCTCCATTTAAGCAAAAAAACGGAAAGTTTCTTCATGTTACCTTATTCTTCCACTCACGTCTTGAATTGTAATGTACTATCATTTTATCACCAAGCCTATAACATAAATATTCCCAATAATGTGACTGTACTTGACTTTTCTTCCCAATGAAGTATCACAAATCACAATGTCCTAATATTTTCCCCGAACCATGGAAAAGTTACATTTTCTACCTACATACGTCGATGTTGTAAATATTAAATAAGTAATATTCTTAATAGTAAGTTTTTGCTCCCAGTTCTCAAGAAAGCATCGTACTAGACAAGACAACAATAGAGTTCATAAAAATTTTAGCTTATTCTATCAATATAATCGCATTATGCAATGGTGTTACATACTCACTTACGCAAATATTCGTAGTGCACTTAGTTAAATTTTACATAGGCAATACGTATGAAGCAACCGGCGAAAAATATCACAGTTCGTAATAATTGAAGACGTAAGTGGATGAACACGACAACTAACATTTTGTAGCATGCGGACTACGAATAATAAAACTCGGACATTTGCTCATTTCTTTCCCTTATAATTTGAACAAATATATACGTGGGAGAGCCATGCTTCGGCACGAATGGGCAGCTCGACCGGAGAAATACCACGTTCTCACAGAACATCGGCGTGAAACAGCGCTTGCGCTGTGTTTCGCCGAGTGAGTGAGTTTACCGGAAACCCAATACCCTACCCTATTCCCTTCCCTACCATCCCCTATTCCCTTCCCTTCGCATCCCTACCCTCCCCTATTACCCTATTCCCTCTTAAAAGGCCGGCAACGCACCTGCAGCACTTCTGATGCTGCGAGTGTGCCATGTGCCATGGGCGACGGAAGTTGCTTTTCATCAGGTGACCCGTTTGCTCGATTGCCCCTTTATTTCATAAAAAAGCTTATCTACTTTATCACCTGGCTAATATTATATATTATCTGGCTACCACCTGGCTAATATATTTATGTAAAAAAACGGCAATTTTTTACTGTTACTTATTGTGTTCTTCCACTCACGTCTTCAATTATTACCTACATCTCATCGTTGTAACTTGTACCAAGTATTTGTTTTTAAGTTTAGCATTCTAGTTTATTCCTGTTAAAATGTTTAGCCAATATTAACAACCCTTTTCTGCAAACTTGGCGGTTGTAATATTAGACCAATAGATAATTCATAAAAATATATCTACTTTGTAAAAATATAATTGTAGTTATACAATATTTTGTATTATCTGTCGAGTGACAAGTCACTTATCTAACGTATCAGACGAGGACTAAACATTGTATTTAAAGTGTTACGTACTCGTATATTGTGACGTGCAGTGTGCACTTGTTTACAGTGTCAATATTTTTACTCATGTTTACAAGTAGTCAAGTATGTTTACAAAGATTGCTGTCTTTTCTAGACTATTTAAAGCAACACTGTGAAACTTTTCTCGGAGCCAATAATAACTTTATCAGCAACTAAAACCAATTAGGTTCATTAACTGTCCATAAAACGTCAATAAATAGAAAAGAGCAGCCATCTGGGATCATTAGGGAACGTCAAACCAAATCAAATAGCCGACCCCAAGTTACTAATTGAGTGAGGTCTTCGTTAAACATGCAACGATCGGAAATATACAAAATGTTTTTAACGAAAAAATACTCTATTTTATTCCCTTTTAATTGCTATCAAGTTACATTTTAATAGCAACAAAAAAGTTTTTCCAAGATTTTGTTTTTTAATATCGAACTCATTCTATGGACTCACGCTGGCTCGACAATTAGGTATTGCTACCATGATTACGAAGCTGTTTATAGCATAAAGTAATAATAGAAAAAAAAAAAACTTAATTATATAAAAAATGTGCATTTTTTTAAATTTTATTGTTTAAAACTCTGTACAAATTAATGTATTGTCATTGCCTCTTAATAAGTAAGTATGCAAAGTTTTGAAATAATTACACTACTGGAGATAGGTCAAACGTGCTCAAAGAATCCGTTACATACATAGTTACATTCATAATCGATCTTAGAAAATCATTGATGAATACGTTCGCAAACGTTTGTATTGATTAATAACAGGCAATGTCAATATTTAAATTCTACTCGGCATTATAAATATTCTAAAGATACTTTTGTAATAAGTACTAGGTTAGGTACGAACTCAACAATAAGTGCTAATTTAGTAAGCGCTACACTCAATTTAATATTTTTTTATATATTTTGCAAAAAAGCTCATCTTTACTCATATAATGATACTAAATTAAAATATATCGTATTAAACGAGTTATAGAGAAATACAGTAGCACATTTATTTAGTCGGGTTTTAATGTTTTCTTTTTGTTGAGATGTACATATCAATTTAAAAAGGATTACTGGCTATAAAGTCGACAATAAGTCGTCTCACACCCTGTATGTGCGTCAGTACTCAGTAGTTTAATCACGTATGTAGACCGTAGTAACTATGAATAACCCATATTCTTTCAATTACGCACTTGCAAATAAAGTGCATGCCATTTGTATGAATTTGAAATAAAAAAACATAATACCTATCTGAAACTCTCTTACCAATAAAAAGATCAACATTGTATGTGGCCAAATATACTGCATGAACCCGCAACTCCGTTGCGCCAAAATTCGTTTATCGCGTGAAAAGCGTACAATTATCATAGGTCCTTTCCGGGACTGAAAGTACCTCCATCCCAATTCCCATATTTAATTAACTTAGGTTCAGCGATTGAAGCATGAAGAGGTAACAGACAGACAGACACACTTTCGCATTAATAATATTAGTATAGATTGATTTTAAAATGAAAATAGACAACTTGAAAGTATCAGCAACCCGGTAGTATGGGCTTTTATATCGGTAGACCACTTGGGTATACCCAACATGGTCCCATAACAATCGTTATGAGACCACCCAAGACGATATCTGTTACACCTAATAGCTTATTCCACTCAAAAGGCTATTAAGACATCACTTAAATTAATTGGCAACGTCAAATTGTCTTTGCCAATAATCATTACGGTGTAAATAACTTCAAAATTATGAATGTTATTAAAAATATAAGTAATTGGCCACGGAAAAGGACATACTTTTTAATGTGGGAAAAACGCACTCTTTTTACAACTGTGTAGTGGAAAAAAGAGTGCGTTTGCAATTAGGGCGCTTTTCCTTCATTATAAACAACCCTACGCTATATGTACTTTAACGCAATTTTGCACAAAATGTTATAGAAGACTAGCGACTCGCCCCGGCGTCGCACGAGTATACAATGTACAACCACTGGAAAAATGATTAAAATCGATAGCCTATAATCCTTAATGTGATCTACTTCTTATCTGTGCCAAATAACATAAAAATTGCTCCAGTAGTTCGCAAGATAAGCCCTTTCAAATAATTTCCCCCGTTATATCCACATTCTCCTATTAGTCTTAGCGTGACAAAATATAGTCTATAGCCTTCCTCAATAAATGGGCTATCTAACACTGAAAGAATTTTTTAAATCCGACCAATAGTTCCTGAGATTAGCGCGTTCAAGTTAGCCCTTTCAAATAATTTTCCCAGTTTTTTCCAAAATTTCCACAATTTCTTCGCTCCTATTAGTCTTAGCGTGATATAATATAGCATATACCCTTCCTCGATAAATGGGCTATCTAACACTGAAAGAATCATCAAAATCCGTTGCGTAGTTTTAAAAATTAAAGGGAAGAAAGGGACATGAGGGAAAAAAAGCGACTTTGTTTAATAATAAGTATAGAATAGACATAAATATAGGTATAGATATGGATACGGATACGGATATATATATATATATATATATATATATATATATATATATATATATATATAATGTGTTGACTAGTACTTTAATACGCTACGCTGCGCCAGACTCTTTTTTTGCCAAGCTGTACGATTACCGTCGATAATCGTACAGCTTCCACTATTTTAGCAATCTAGCTCCTGTGCCACGCGCTAAAGCATAAAAAAGACGTTATTGAGATTGTACTTCAATGTACTTACTATCACAGAATTTGATTCACGGACCTAAGTAATTTGGTCGTGTTAAGACAAACATAGCTAACAGATGTCGACTTAAACATTATATTAACTGTTAACATAATCCGACCAAATGACGGATGTCCGTCATGCAAATGAATTAACTTCTCTGATGGTGCAAATACCATATTTACTCACATCAAACAAACACTCAAATGTTCATATTACACACATACCATGGTCCATGATTAATACATGATAATCTGAACGATCACTAATGGGGTTACGGGGATGAGTGGGTTAAAAACAAACCCCAATCCCCATACAGGACACTGTTTGTTCGCACTGTGTAGGCGACAACCGCCGCGCGCCGCTCAGGCGCCTAATGACAAACATTTTGCCCTAATTAAATGACAATAGAAATGTATTGTAAATTGTGATGTAAAAGTGTGAGTTATTATGGAATGAGGTAATGAGGCATTAACTGATTGTAACCAGAGTTAAAATGAATTTGTATTGTATACCTGAAACCTGAAATAAACTCAAAATTGAAAGAAAACGTTCATTAGGCGTTAAGAGCTCTTTATCCGCACTTAAAGATTAGTCCCAATTTCACCAAAAAATATTAAAGTTAAAGCTCGAATTAGGATCATGTTGCCTCTTTCATTTTTCTTATGAATGAAAGAGAAGACAATATGTCATTTTAACAAGCTGTTAACACTAACAGACGTTGGTGAAATTGTGGCCAAGAGCGACAGTTGCTCTTTTACCTTTAAGTACGGATAAAAATAATTGATTTTAACATCAATTATTTTTGTCACAAACTAGATATATTGCCCGCAATTTCATCATCGAATAAATTCGTTTATCACCTGAATTCAAGAGTTAGGAGTTAGGACCTAAAATATCTTCATATTCAGAGGTTTAAGTGTGACACACTTTCAGATTTACAATAGTTATAAAATCGATTGCATATTAGGTCTGTAAAGAGTCTCTACTCTCACATATTATAGAGTCTACGCTATTAATTGCAGAAACATTACGCAAACTTACCAACTTCATAGCTAACGATATATGAAATTACCCGGTATGAACTATGACCTAATGGTCCTAAGATGTTATTGCATGAGGATTAAGATTATATTTTTAAGTATTTGATTGCAAAAAGCAAATGTGCGAAATTGCAGTCACACGATACTTTGTTTAAAATTTCAACTATCAATAATTAAGTTTAATGTAAATGTAAAAATCCCAGTGTATTTGTGTGATTTTAATTTATAAAGTTATTTTTTAACGACTTGAAATCACGTATTTTATACTATCTATACTTTAATACTATGAAGCGGAAGAGTTTGTTTGTTTGAACGCACTAATCTCAGGAACTACTGGTCCGATTTGAACAATTCTTTCAGTGTTAGATAGCCCATTTATCGAGGAAGGCTGTAGACTATACGTTATCACGCTATGACTAATAGGAGCGAAGAAATAGAGGAAAATGTGGAAAAAACGGGGGAAATTCTTTGAAAGAGCATATCTTACGAACTACTGGAGAAATTTTTCTGTTATTTGGCACAGAGAAGAAGTTGACCACGTGAAGGATCATAGGCTATTTTTTGTGGACTAATTTGTCTGTGAAATACCTGATTTGGGTGGACAAAGCCGCGTGGAACGTCTAGTATAATATTATTGTGTTCTTTCATATGGCGATTGAGGAATCACTATTAATGTACAAAATTTTTGTCTTTTTCAGGAATTTGGAAGCGGCGTTATCGCACTGCTTCAGGTAAAACAATCTATAATAATTATACTAGCTGTCCCGACAATCGTTGCTTTGCCATAGTAATATGAAGTATTCCGAGCATATTATTATTTTATTGAAGTGACTAAATAAGTATGTTACCATGGTAACGTCCCGTCCCGTCCCGTCGCACAAACAATGGTCGCCGTTAGTATCGAGTTGTAATAATTTACTATTATTTATTCAACAAATGTACTTATCAATATAAAAAGTACCCAGTAGCCGATTCTCAGACCCACTGAATATGCATATAAAATTTGATTAAAATCAGTAAATCCGTTTCGGAGGAGTACGCGGCCTAAAGTTGTGATTTGTGACACGAGAATTTTATATATAAGAAGATTTAGGGCCTGTTTCACCGCTTTCTGATAAGGTGCCGGATAGGCTTATTTGACAGATTTTCCATACTCCATCTGTCAAGTTAAGTGGTGGATAGCCTTATCAGAAAGCGGTGAAACAGGCCCTAAATATTGTGTACATAGTATAGGTATGTATAGGCAGATAGTGGATTTATTATTAGTGTTACTTGGTTGGGGTTATGTCAAGTCAAAATTATAAGTTACAACTGTGACCTGTTAGTCTGACAAATGTGCGATCAGCCCTTCACAGCCTATTCGCTTGCAAAATGATGTAACGCTACGAAATGCCGTATCCCAGGGCCGAAGCCTGAGCGTGATGTAATAAACAATTTACCACCAACCAGACTATTTTACTCTTCATTCAGAAATAATAACGATAAACGACTCTCGAGTCTCGACTTTGCGACAGTGACAATAGAAATTAAAGTTGCGTAAACAATTATGATATTTTATTGGTAACTCTATTAAGTTTATGAGGTTTTAAAATTTTGTACGTACGTTAGTAAGTTGTACCACAGAATACATATTACTTGGTTATACGTAAAAACTTGGCATAATAATAATTGTAAACACTATCGAAACTCGAAAGACCTAACAAACCACTGGAACAGGCAAATTCAGTACCATGAAGAAAAACTAAACTCAAAATGAAGTAAAGTGGCACCAGCTATGTGTAAAAAGCTTGCACTTTATAATATGCTATTGGAAAACCTCTTGGTAACTCTTAAAATAATAATCTCCAACTTTTTTTGAGTTTGAAATGGTAATATTCATACTCAGTATTATGTAGAATGTCAGTTTTAGTTGTACTAATATATGTATTCTGTGGTTTTAGTCACTTTTCGTAATAAATGTCTTCAATAATGACGACCTCTGTGGCTCAGTGGTGAGCGCGTTGGTAGCTCAAGCCGGAGGTCGCGGGTTCGAATCCCGCCGACGGAACAAAAAGTTTTCAATGTTCCCGGTCTGGATGCGTATTAAATATGTGTATGATATAATAAAAATCTTAAATATGTATAGTATAAAAGTATTAAATATATTTCCGTTGTGTGGTACCTGTAATAAAAGTCCTTTACCTACTTAGCACGGGGCCAGACTGACGTGGTGTGAAGCGTCCATATATATTATATATCTTCTTAATTAAATAAAATTCTCGTGTCACAATGTTCGTTCCCGTACTCCTCCGAAACGGCTTGACCGATTCTCATGAAATTTTGTGAGCATATTGAGTAGGTCTGAGAATCAGCCAACATCTATTTTTCATACCAAAAATTATTTATATGGCAAAACAACGTTTGCCGGGTCAGCTAGTATTATATATACTTACCTACATATATGACAAATATCGTCCCTACTCCCTAGTAGCAAACGATGGTATAATTATTTGACGCCATAGGAGTTACAAAAACTCATACTAGGTACGCTCTGAAATCACGCTAATTGTCCATGGCTAATCTTGTATGACGATGATCTACTGCAGTCTGCAGTGGCTCTCAAACTTCTTTGATGGCAGAACCCTTTTAAGATATTACATATAACTATCTGATATCACGTTTTTACCCCCCTTCCCCCACAAAAAATATGTTTTGGATTTGAATGAATTGGTGGTGTTTGATGACATTTCTGGGTCTGAATTTTTATGCGTCCGCGCAAACGAGTGTTTTGGCGGATATATGTACACCGCAAAATCACAATTCACAAGCGATTGTATATAAATGACAGCCGCGCGACGGCGCCGCTATATATTTAAATAATTAATCGTTAAAATTTTAATCTCGCGATGTAGCGGCCAAACCGTTGGTATTAGTGCGGACGCATATTAAAAATCCAGCCCAAAAACAATAATTTGTAAAATATACAGGGTGCAATTAAACCTTCCTGCCAAATTTTGATATATTGATCCTTGATAAAAATAAAAATACACGTATCTTTTCTTTAATAATCACTCAGTACTAAAATGTTGAGAAACAGCTTCCGAAAGTTATCCTAAAAAATACTACAATTAATGGACACGATGCGTCGGCCGCGCGTGACGTGCCCCCGCGCGTCACCCCCTCTCATTTCCCGCGCCACGAGTGACAATTCTGCAACGATTTTAAATGGGGTAAAATATGTCATTATAAAAAAAATAACACCCAATTTTTTTTGGTTAAATGGACTCTCCTAATGATAAGCCCTGGAAAAAATTTGGCAGGGAGGTTTAATTGCACCCTGTATTGTTTTCTAAGTAGACATTTTCTGATTTTTCGAATAAAAATTTCATTAAAAAAAAAATTACGAGACCCAAAATGAGACTCTCGGGTTGCCCTGTATGATCACATTGTGGTCTCGGTTTTGCCTATAATATTTTCCAAAACGTCTCGTCTCGTCTCGTCTCGAAAAAGCGAGACGAAAACGTGACGAGACGAGAAAAATGTCGCTCTCGCGTGAAGCCCTACTCTCAGCCCTCGAGCCCTAGGCTCTGCAGAACACACTTTGAGAATAGCTGATCTGCTGTATAATATTATTTATGATGAATATCGTCATATCGGAACATACTAGTTAAGGGCGGTGCTTGGCTGCTGCAACAAATTGACGTTCGAAAGCCGGTGATTTCTCAAGTGACTGAGCAACTGTCACAGTGCTTTCTTTGTAAAGCCTTTGCTATACACTATTATTATGATTGATTTGCCTGCAGTAAATCCTAAAGGTAGTAATTGTGTAGATAACATGATGATTTCTTAATTCTTCAATTTGCGCTCATGTACAAATATTACCAGATAGACGCCAAAATTAGTTTATCGCGCGGAAATCGTATATTTTTCCGGGACAAAAAGTATCCTATGTCCTTTCCCGGGACTCAAAATAGATCCATACCAAATTTCAGGAAAATCGGTTCAGCGGTTTGCGTTGCGTGAAGAGGTGACAGACAGACACACTTCACATTTATAATATTAGTATTTAGTATGGACTATTGATGCTACGGCAAATTATGTTTATATCACTTACGAATTGTATCCCCTGACGTTTGTATTCCCTACGTTTCGGCCGCTTTTCAGCGGCCGCGTGATCATGGCCCATGGGTGGACTCTTGATTCGTGCTTTGCGACATCAGTGATTAAACATAATATAGTAACGTCATTCTCAAAAATTCCTGGTAATTTTTACTCTATTAAAGTGTATGTCTGACTATGTTAAACGTCAAAACCGCTGAATCGATTATGATGAAAATAGGTGAGGAGGTTTTTTAAGATCCGGGAGATATAATAGCTATTCTATAGTCACCGTCCCACTTAAAATATAGTCTGCGAAACGTATTTGAAAACAGTAGATAGCTCATTACATCATATTTTTTATCAAACAAATTTGCGGGAAATATCCTATAGACCAGAGGTTCCCAAACTTATTTTGTCTACCTACTTTAAGAACAAATTATATTTTAGCGCCCCCCTTGTTTCAATTTAAAATGCATCCTGATGAAATAAATCACCCCCAAGCTGCATCTACACAGCGCGACACCCCATTTTTTTCTGGGTCCCACACCGCCCCCCTCAGACCTTCAGCGCCCATTAGGGGGCGTTATCGCCCACCTTGGGAAAGGCTGCTGTAGACTATAATTGAAGTGGAGCTGATGATGGTGATGATATTTTCCAGCACCCGTAACAAAAGCGAAATGAATGCGTAACATCGGAACCTCGCGTGTGTTCCGCTTCCGATGAGCGATTACACCTATTGTGATTAATGGTACATACATTGCATTAGCGCGTTAAGTACTACAAAAACAACAAGCCGTCGCTCGAGTTGTTGATTTAGAATCTTTGCCGCGAGCGACCGCGACCGACAAAAATTCAAACGAAATGCCACTATGTTTAATTTTGCTTTACCTCTAGCTCTTACGCCGCCGCCGACGGCAGCGTGGGTCGCCGCGCAAATGTCAGTAGAAAATATTATATTCTATGTCATAAAGCATCTTTTTAACCTACTTCCAAAAAACGAGGAGGTTATATGTTCGGCTGTGGATTTTTTTTTTATTTTTTTTTTATTTTTGTATGTTCAACGATTACTCCGCCGTTTGTGAACCGATTTTCGAAATTTTTGTTGTGTTGTATTAGGTTTCACTCCAATTTGGTACCATGTTCACAAAAGTGGTGACCTGATGATGGGATCCATGAGTAATCGAGGGAACTCCTCGAAATTTATATCGAAACATATGGTGATTTTGGTTTTATGAGAAGCATCCTAAGCATATGCTACCAAAACGCAAGATTTTGCACCGAGGTATACTATGGTTCCGAAGCTACTAAGAGAACTCCGGATTCCTTATAGATACAAGTTTGGGAGTTTAGGCGCTGTTTTAAGAACTGAAAGCATATGCTACTATGCAAATTACATTCATCATCATCATCATCATTACCACGTCAGGGTCACCAATGTCACCAAATTCAACCTTATCTCCAGAGCTTATGCTCTTGAGATAAGGTTGAATTGTCAAATGTGTGCCTTATGGCACACATTTGACATTACTCCTGAGAAGTTAAAGTTGCTTCGATAATGTAACATTCTGTTCCACTTCGCCGAGATATTCTGGAAAACAACCTAATTTCAACCTTTTGCATTGCGTTTAGCATTCATAGTATAATAACGCATCGCATCGCATATCTGCCAGGGCTGTCAAGCAAGCGCGCGGCGGCGTGGGCGCGGGCCGGGTACTATGCACAGAATACAAATTACTCACGGAGGTACTATGTGCGCTGCGTGTCCTTGTCGCACATGTCGAACGAGTGCCAGCCTATTGAAACTAGTCCGGTGACCGGCTACTTAGCACGTCACACGTGTTCACTTCGATTTTTTTTAATGATTGTTTAAAATTATCTGCAGGCTGCAGCTGATATTATAATATTTTGTAAGTGTGACTGTAATAAGATACGTAGAATAATATACACATGTATTATTCTACGTATAGTACGCGTTTGCTTACTAGGTAACTAAAAAGAGTGAAATTATTATTTTTAACAAAAAATTAAAACCGACTTCCAAGGTAAAACAATAATAACATCCTTATAATATGAACTAAAAAGTATTAAATAATTATTCCTATCTAATAGTGCCTTTTTACGAATTCGGCTAAAACTCAACTATTTCTGTACTCAATCTTCATAATTTTGAAGTCGGTGCCAGTTCCAAAAGTTTCAAATATTCTGTCAGAGAACAGAAGATTCATCTGGTATATTTATTTAATGCGCTACCGCACAAAAATATCCCTATGATGCGTCGGCGGTCTATACTCTACTGTCTTACGAACTCTTGATCAGGTCACATGACCTGACGCACATATTAACATTTTTTACCCATCCCAAAAAAGAGAACGTCCAATCCATATCATCCAATCTTAAGTCTCATTAGCTTGTACACACTACTACAGAATGTCTTCAGACTTGGCTGAATTTCAGTCGATGTCAGCAAGTTAATGACAGTAGCACCTGGCATCAGCTATCTGATTCCTGCTAATTGATTATATGTCACCCGAGATGATAACGCCCAATCTATTAACGTTACTATTGTAATTAGACAACAATTAATGTCACAAGGAACAGCCTATAACGTGATTGTAAAATGAGTCAAATTGTGTAGCAAATAAATTAGCTCTAACTATTGTTGGTGGTAAAATGTAGCAAGAGTTACTGTGCTTGAGTAAATGCTGAAAAAAGAGGCACAATAATCAATCTTCACGGAGACGCATCGGTGTACGAAAAATATGCCCAAACTGCCAGAGATGTACTCTTTATAATTATTATAGTATAAAAGTGGCGAAGGCTATTTTTCTATGGAGGGAAAAATTTCCCATTAGGTACCAATCGGATGATTGGTGCCTAATGGGAAATGCCATATTATTTATCAGTTAGTTTTCATAATAATAATATCCTATACCCTTTCCCGGGATACAAATTTTAATTAAGAACGATTATTATGAGAGTAATAGAAAGACGTCAGCTGATAAAAAAATGTAACAGAAATACAAAAAAAAATTACAATAATGGTAATATTATGGATGTATATAAATTAATGCGTTTTCTGTAAACTCATATCACCGGTTCGACATATTCCTTCCGCCTATAAGTGGCTCTAGGTCAACTTTAATCCCTTGGAAGTTCGCCAATCTATATATATATATATATATATATATATATATATATATATATATATATATATATATATATATATATATATATAAATGGATTTTCAAATGTGTTAGTCGCGCTAAAACTCGAAAACGACTGAACGGATTGGGCTGATTTTAGTCTTAAAATACTCGTAGAATTCCAGGGAAGGTTTTAAAGTGACACGAAGTTCACCGGGACAGCTAGTCAAGATATAAATCTTCATAGACACGGCAGCAGCTACACAATAAAATTTGTTTTGAAATTTTTGCGAGTAATCACACTATTTAGTCAGTATTTACGCAAAATGCTACAAATAGACGAGACCGAACGGGTTTTTCGACGTTGTTATGATGTTTTTGTGTTAAATCCACCTGTGTTAGTCAAATTGTTTGTTTGCGCGTTAAACATTCATTGTTTGTTTTAAAACTGTAAGTCTATCATTTAGTCTGAATTTTGCGCTTTACACTTAGAGGAAATGGAGATTAATATTAGATTTCCTAAAATAATGTTTTGGTGATAAAATATAATAATTTACATAATAATTAAAAATGCTGATCAATAAAATGTAAGAGCAGAACAGAACGGCTTTTCACGCTAGGGGCAGCACCGGCATAAAGAGTACAAAAAGTTTGACGTTTGACAACGTTTCTGTCAATGTTCTGATAGGACGTGTGCAACATGTCGGATTTAGTCGGATTATTTACTATGTGTGCTAGTATAATTGCCCTTTGCTCCGACCTTTGCGGACCCTTCTAGATTTGCCGAGAAAATAATATTTCTTTATATAAGATGTTAGTGTAGATAACTTTTCTATGAAAGCAATGCTGGGAACTCAAAAAAATCCGTCTTCATACCCATACAAATTGCTGATCCGGGCATCCGTATGGGTATGAAGACGGCATTTTTTTGACTACCCAGTATAATGTACTCATAGAAAAAGTTCTTCATTTTGACGGGCTCATATTTTGACGGTTTCAAGGATAACGGTGTTTACACTAACACACTGTATAAAGCTTGATAAATCTTAACTTACATGGGCCGGGCGGCCAATTAAGATGATGATGATATTTTTTAAAGAACATATAAAATTCAAGGTTTTGTCTTACGAAATGATGATTGCGTCTCTTTGCAAATGCTTTGCAATGGTATTTAATGTAACTAACATCAAATGAAAGTCACTTTCATGATAATTATCTAGTTGATACCATTGTCTATGTTTGTCACTTAAAACATTAAAAACTGATATTGCAATATACGTAGGGTTGCCATCCGTCCGGATTTCCCCGGATTTGTCCTAGTTTAAAGGGCGTCCGGGGAGCGTCTGGCAGGGTTTTTGAATGGGTAAAATCCGGACACTTTTGTTGAGAGAAATTAACTTTTTAGTCATGACTAATGCAGCAATAAGCGAAAAATAAAAACACGTTAAGCATACACACGGTTTCTTGCACGGACTTTGAGTTAATCAGACTTTTACAAATTCTTGTTGGAAATTAACAGTTTAAGAGGACGTGTCCGGAGAAATAACCACATTTCGGCCAAATATCCGGGAATTTTGTCGTGCCTGACCGGCGATGGCAATTTAGGTGATGGCAACCCTAAATATACGTAAAGATAAAATAGGTACCTAATATATTTAGGAGAAAAAAGGTTTATATTTTGTTCGTATCGAATGGGCTCAGCTGTAGCGATTTTGATGGGAAAATTGTAGAGTAGATAACGGAGAAAAATAGGCCAGTGTATATTACGGAAAAATCTACTCGTCCCGTTAGATGCACGTCTTAGCATATTGTGAGCTGTTACTTAAAATAATTTTATTTAACTTTTTTAAGTACCTATAAAAAAACTCTACTTTAATCCCACTGACGACATTTTTCGCACCAATGGCTGCGCGGCTTCAAAGTGTGTCGGCCAATAGAAAGGCAGCTAGTATTTAGTTTTGTTTTTCATTGACTTCTAAAAAGGTGGAGGTTCTATGTTCAGCTGTCTATATACCTACTTTTTACACATAACATTGCAATGCTAATGGTATGTATTTTACTAGAGATTTAAAAACATTATGGTGAGTGGTGACTGGTTAAAGTGGTAATGAATATAAAACCTTTATGTTTGATCTGCAACAATAGGTGCGATTGTTTGTCACAATAGTCAATACCTTTGTGAACAAGTGGTTACTGATTATTATCAATTATTAATTACTAACGGCCCGGTACGTGCTTCGCTACGTATAAAGTGAAATAATACAAAAATCAGTTAGAACATCGTTTCATTTCTTAAAAAAATATATACTTAATTGCTAGCTATTTAAAAATTAATCCAAAACATTTGGATAAACAATTTTATTTCCATTTTGATTAAGTAAATCTGTAGTACCGACTTTGAAACAGCCAACGACAGGCAAAAGTGCACTCGCATGTTACTTGTATTATCTAAGCAACTTACTTCTCAGAAGTAATGTCAAATGAGTGCCTTACATTGACATTGGTGACCCTGACGTGGTACTGATGATGAATGTAATTTGCATAGTAGCATATGCATTCAGTTCTTAAAACAGCGCCTTAACCTCAAACTGGTATCTATAAGGAATTCGGAGTTCTCTTAGCATCTTCGGAACCATAGTATACCTTGATGCAAAATCTTGTGTTTTGGTAGCATATGCTTAGGATGCTTCTCATAAAACCAAAATCACCATAATATGTTTCCATATAAATTTTGAGGATTTCCCTCGATTACTCATGGATCCCATCATCAGGTCACCACTTTCTTTCTGTAAAGACTTATGTGTTCTGCTTAGTGACTTTGGATCCAGGATACACTCTCATAATAGAAAACTCATAACCAGCTGACTTCACTACCACTATAGAATTTCTTACAAAACTTCAAGCATATTATACTACTGTACCTATATAATATTTAGTATATACTTAGAGTTTATCAAACAATGCTGAAAATGACGTCATGTTCAAACACCTATCTCTAATAATTAGGCTCTAGAGTTCTAGGTTCTCTGACTTTCGTTCTAGCACTAATTCCGCATGGAAACTCATCATAAAAAATATTCATAAGCTACTTAAAACTACATTAATAGATCTATGTTTGTCCCAATTTTGAAAAACTCTCCTATACAATTATATACGTCTTACCTACATATTTCATAGATCCCGTGATCAAATTGCTATCTTAATAACCGCAAAACTAAGGGTCAATCCATATCCATACTAATATTATAAATGCGAAAGTGTGTCTCTCTGTCTGTCTGTCTGTCTACCTGTCTGTCTGTTACCTCTTCACGCTCAAATCGCTGAACCGATTCTGTTGAAATTTGGCATGGGGATACTTTGAGTCCCGACATAGGATAGTTTTTATCCCGGCAAAATGTACGGTTCCCGCACGATAAACTTATTTTGGCGCAACGGAGTTGCGGGCGTCATCTGGTTTATACTAAGTCGAAGCGCATCGAAATGACTCACTAATATTGGACATAACAAATTCAACCTTAACTCCAGAGCGTAATGCAAACAGTCTCGTGACATTGGTGACCCTGATGTGGTAGTGATGATGATGCTGATGATGATGATGAATGTAATTTGCATAGTAGCATATGCTTTCAGTTCTTAAGGCAGCGCCCCAACCCCCAAACTTGTATCTATAAGGAGTTCGGAGTTCTGTTCAGCACCTTCGAACCATGGTATATTTTGGTGCAGAATCTTACTTTTGGTAACATATGCCTGGAATACTTCATACAAAAGCAAAATCGGCATATGTTTTCATTTAAATTTTGAGGAGTTCCCTCGATTACTCCTGGATCCGCTCGACCGAGTATGTGCAAACTTCACATAAACCATCTACTAAATAGTCCGAACAAACCCTGAAAATTTGGTTTGGACAGGTGAGCCCGTTCTTGAGTTATAAAGTGACAACGAAAATTGCCACTTATTTTTATATATTACTAGCGACCCGCCCCGGCGTCGCACGGGTATAAAATATGTAGCCACTGAAAAAATGATCAAAATCGATAGCCTGTGATTCTTCACGTGGTCTACTTCTTATCTGTGCCAAATAACATAAAAATTGCTCCAGTAGATCGCGAGATAAGCCCTTTGAAATATTTTTTCCCTTTTTTCCACATTCTCCTATTAGTCTTAGCGTGATAAAATATAGCCTATAGCCTTCCTCGATAAATAGGCTATCTAACACTGAAATAATTTTTCAAAACGGACCAGTAGTTCCTGAGATTAGCGCGTTCAAGTTATCCCTTTTAAATAATTTTCCCCGTTTTCTCCACATTTTTCTCTATTTCTTCGCTCCTATTAATCTTATCGTGATAAAATATAGCCTATACCATCCCCGATAAATGGGCTATCTAAAACTGAAAGAATCATCAAAATCTGTTGCGTAGTTTTAAAGATTAAAGGGAACAAAGGGACATGAGGGAAAAAAGCGACTTTGTTTTATAATAAGTAAAGATCATTGCCCATGTAGAGGCCAGAAATAATTTATTAATGCTTGTTTCTTTTGCACTTCTGCTGGCTCTCCCGGAGAGCCAGAAATTGATCAACTATAGTCCGTCAAGAAAGTGAAGAAATTAAAAAGTGGCGACATAGTAGTGTCTTCCCTTTTTTCCATCTTTTTTCTTAGATTGATTTGAAAGGGATGACACTACGATGTTGCCACTTTTTAATTTCTTCACTTTCTTGACGGACTATAGTTGATTAATTTTTGGCTCTCCGGCTCAATATGATTTTGCCATCATAGACCTCATAAACTTGTCTATATCTGCCTGTTACCTCTTCACGCCTTAACCGGTGAACCGATTTGATGAATCTTGGTATGCAGATACTTTGAGTACCGGGAAAGAATATTGGCGCAACGGAGTTGCAAGCGTCATCTAGTATCACATACATTATCTAGTCGTATTGCGATAAGGTTTTTAGTATGCAGGACTCATGCCAAAAGTCAAAACCAACACAGGCCTACAATTTTCACTTCATACATTTTCTACGGACCACAACTAATCTACATACAAATTGAAATAATTATAGAATTCATATACTTATTCATCTAATACGTGCTAATATTATAAATCTGAAAGTTTATTATCTCATTATGCTTAAGGGCCAACCCACACGTACCACAACCACACGACATCGCAACGACAAAATGTCGTCGAGCTGTGGTTACGTGTGAATGGTGTCGCTGCAGCATTTTGTGGTTGCGTTGTGGTACCGACAAAATGACGTCGGCCAGTGGTTGCGATGTGGTTGCGACGTGGTTGCGATGTGGTTGCGATGTGGTTGCGTCGTGTGCAAGTCGATCTATTGTAGTTCGACTCCGGCTTTTATAGCGGAAACACGTCTTGCCCAAAGTCATGGATTTCGAAGAGGACACTTTATTGTTGCTATCCTTGCTATATGTATTATTGATAAGAAGACGACGGCGATGTCAGCGTAATCGTCGAAATATAATTTGTTGGATACATCCTTTTTTGGTAAACAAAATAATAATAATATTATTATTATATTTAAAAAAACATTAAATAAAAAATATACGGCAACGAAAAATGCGAGTAACGAAACGCATTCGTGAGTAACGTTTCGTACTAGATGGTGTACCCGTTACTCATGGGCGTAGGCCGTACCCGTTACTCAGTACCAACTTTTGCAACAGCTCTAATCTAAAAAACCTTGACTGATGATTGACTTGACTTTCGAGATTTTTTGCGAATAAAAATGTTCTTCGTTTTATCAAAATGAAGCTACTCACAAAAAAATTAGCTTGATGGTAATCAAATAAAAATTGTTCTAGGGCTCCCGGACTATATTATTTCCACGATTTTTTTCTTTCTTTCTCGTTAAACTTTCGCCCCCTATGAATGAAGGGGGGGAGAGCGCGGGCGGCGTTCGTTGCATCGACATAACGTTGTGGTTGCGATGTGGTTTGACGTGGTTGCGATGTAGTTGCGACGTGGTTGCGACGTTGTTGCGATGTGGTTGCGATGTGGTTAGTATTTTACAAGTGGTCGACAACGACTGCAAAATGTGGTACGTGTGAATGGTCCAGTTCATTTACAATACGAAATATACGCCCGACCACGTCGTGTGTTTGTCGTGTGGTTGCGGTTGTCGTGTGGTTGTGGTACGTGTGGGTTGGTCCTAAGCCGCTAAACTGATTGACAGATATAAATTGACAGGTATAATAAAGTCCCTGGAAGGTTTTCAAATGTAGCGCAAACTAAAGCTGGCGCATATAAAAACCGCCTGGAAGCGCGGTTTGGCGGCTGCACCGTGAATATATTACAAGCAAATGTATTTTTTATTGGTCTGAGATGTATGGAAAATTTGGATATGACAGTTACAGTTCAAAGTTAAGGAGTAAATAACCAAACTGATCTCTTCCATTAAGTACTGAATTTATATTTTTATGAGTTTAGGTCCTCTTTATTTCCGCCACTCTATTGTATGAATTCTGCCGGTCTCCTATGGACGTTGCCATCTCCCTAGGCCTATTGTCGCCTTCCTACTTTTTTATTTTCTAAATCACACTTTTATTTAAGAAAAGGAAGCGATTATGCGACATCCTTAGCAAGGGAATTATGTAAGTAAAGGTGACGCTTTGATAATTTGGCTACAGCGATATCGATTTTTCTCAACAATAACTAGGTAAAGTAAAAAATAAACGTTCCTACATATTCAAATCTGCGGAAAACTTATCCCAGGCTCAACTGTGGAAATTTCTTGGTCGGCTTGGTGTGGGTAAAGGTAGTATGGATCCTACTCCTACCATAAATATGGACGAACTTAATAAGCACTTTGCTGAGCCACCTCTGCTTCTATCTATATAACACCAACAAATCTGCTTTCTTAAACTCTCTTCATAATAAATCCCCTGATGCCTTTAATTTAAGTAACATTACCGAACATCAGGTTCTTACTAGTCTTCGCTCTATCTCTTTTAAGGCGTTTGGTTGCGATGGCCTTAGTAGGGACATGCCCATCGTCGATCTGTTGTCTCCGGTCATAACCCACATCATTAACTATTCCATCACCTCAGGCTCCTTTCCGTCCATTTGGAAACATACCCATATAATACCCCTTCCCAAAACTTCCAATCCCACTTTACATTCCGACTTCCGGCCCATCTCCATTCTACCTGTGATATCCAAAGTCCTAGAGCAAGCGGTAGCCAAACAGTTATCTGACTTTCTAAATGCAAACCAAATTTTGAGTCATTACGAATCTGGTTTTCGTCCAGGTCACAGCACTGCCACAGCTTTGCTAAAGGTAAGTGACGATGTTAGACTTGCGATGGATAACAAAATGCTCACGATTTTGGTCTTACTGGACTTCAGATAGATTTTAGTGCATGTTTAGTTTTATTAAGTTTTCATTATTCTTTTGTGTACTATCTACAAATTCTCTATTTTTCTCAATGTCTTGTAGGTCTGCTGGAAGAGATCTCTTCTAGAGATAAGCACACCCATGTACTCTATTAATGTATGGTATATTTAAGCTAGTTTTAGAAAATTGTACATAAATAATAAATAAATAAATAAATAAATAAAGCTAAGAAATTAAAGTTCATTGTCAGTATTTATCATGTCTTTGTCTTTGAATTACCCATAGCATAACACGATTGGTCAACTTTTATAGCACAGAATAATTATTAAAAAAGACTATAAAAACAGGGATTCTAATTTTGCCAACAGAGGAGAGTGATTTAAGCTTCCAAAATTTGTACATAAATTAGTTCAAGCATACATTATAATAATTTGCCCTTAGTAATTTAAAAACCATAAATAATTATATTTCATATAATTATTTATGGTTTTTAAATTACGCGACAAAAACCATTTTGTCGCTTACGCCCTTTCCATTTCTTGTTTTCTATGAGAGGCCGGCCCGCCCCCGTATCACGCATCTTACGAGAGCAATGCGATAGCAATTATTGCGCGATAATTACTCCAAAATCGTAATTTCGTATCACGTATTAGCCAAAACAATACGATTGCAATCGATCGCTATACATGACGCGATTGTTTTTATACCCAGCAATCGCTCGCGCGATTATTGCTAGTGAATTGTTGATCGCTATTTTTACGTGATAGCCCTGCCGGCCTGTCATAGAAAACAAGCGATCAACATATCCAAAACGATTTTTTACTTTAACGCGGCGTCACCTTAAGATGCAACAGCGTCACCTGCGTTTTGTCACGTTCCATTTGTAAGGACTAAATATTTTAATAGCTGCCGTTTTAGCTTCCACACATTAAATTGACACATAAATGCATAGTCACGTATTAAACATAACGCTTGTTTTTAAACTTAAACGTTTAGTCATACATAACTATAGCCTAATAACTGAATACGTACAAAAACGGCCGTTTATCCTATAATAATAATAATATCTATGGACGCTTCACACCACGTCAGTCTGGCCCCGTGCTAAGTACATAGAGGACTTGTGTTGCAGGTACCAGACAACGGAAATATATTTAATACTTTTATACTAAGTATACATATATTTAAGATTTTTATTATATCATACACATATTTAATACACATCCAGACCCGGGAATGTTGAAAACTTTTTGTTCCGTTCGGCGGTTCGGTAAGGTTCGAACCCGCGACCTCCGGCTTGAGCTACCAACGCGCAACGCGCTCACCACTGAGCCACAGAGGTCGTCATATCCTACCCAACTAACAAAAATTGATCTTGTAGTGGCTTATATAGCCAAAAATAATATTCTTATAGAAGTCGTATTATCACTAATAAGGGTGCATTTGGGCACAATTTATAAGGATAATAACCTTATACCCTCCTTATAGTTGTTTTATTGTCCGCTTTTTTCCTTATACGTGTTATATAATGACCAATAACAAGGTACTTCAACTTATAATAAACATATAGAAAGCGTTAATACGGGCGATCACCCTTATACGTGTTATATTATTGTCCGATACAAGGGAGTTAAACTTCGTTTGCCCTTTTTGCCATCATAAGTGATTTACATTTTCGCAACAGCTTGGAGAAGAAATAGTAACGTCAGCCATTTTACTATCAAGTAAACGATAAGTCATTATTTTATGCATAGTTAATTTACCTGATTTAGTGCTCGTTTGTAGTGAAAAGTGTATGGGAATTATAATGCATGATAAAATGTGATACGCTGTGTGTTTTGGTATCAACTCGCCCATGAATTTAAGCTGTTTTTGTGCTAAAAACGTCATTAATTATTTAGTCAAGTTATATACAGTGCTTTTAAAAGAACAACAGGATTCACACATCGTCTATAAGGAGTCTATGAGAGTAAAGACTTTATAACGGCATCAATTGTTTCTTATGATATCGCCATTTTACATATCGTTAGGTCCTTTCACACTAACAAAATCGCACCTAGCTAGTGTTATTCCCGTTTATTATATATAAAAAATATATTTTTTCCACTGTAGTTGGGTTGGCCGAAAGAGACCTCCTTATAAGGATTTTAGCTCAGTTTTGCGCACTAATTTTAAGTTTGAAATTTTATTAAAAATACGTGATTATCAAATTAATTGTTTTATTTTTTACTTTTCTTTAACCAACTTCTTCTACAATTTTGAATCCCTTTTTAGAGTTCCATACACAAAGGATAAAACGGGACCATATTACTAAGACTTCGTTATATGTCCGCCTGTCTGTCTATCTATCTGTCTCCAGACTGTATTTCAAGAACCGCAATAGCTACAATTTTGAAATTTGTCGGGATTGTATGCATTTATTGCCACTATAACAACAAATACATAAAACAAAATAAAATTAATACATATGATATCTAAGGGGGCTCCTATACAGCAAACAAGTTTTTTCGCTTTTATTGCTTGTCAATAATGGTAACAGGTAGGCACCTAAAATTCACACAAAGGCCTAAAAACTAAAAAAAAATTTTGGCCTTTTTTTGTTCTATGAAAGCACGGAACCCTTCGTGCACAGGTCCGACTCGCACTTGGCCGATCATTCCGCTCCGCAAGAAATTCACACAATCTGTTGTACGTTTAAAATGGCGAATTTAGTTATGTAATGTAACCTTAAAGAGAATAATATCTTTATAATCACTGTTTAAGGGAATGTGGATTGCTTTTATCCTTGTTAAGGTCATATAAAATGTTAGCATTCGTTTGTTGGATAGATGTCTTATTAAATGCCCCTATAAGTTAAAAGCATTATTAGTTACCTTGTGCATTACTTTTATAAGAATAATTGACCATATTAAAAGCTTTTATATGTCTTTGAATATTATAAGGCTAAAAAGCAATGTAAATAGCCACTATAAGATGAACATATTTCGAAGCCTTATAGTTGCCGTATAAATTAGAGTTATTAACGTTTACCCAGCCAAATTATAAGAATAAAGGTAATATTAGCTAAATCTCCCAATAGTGTGCCATTATAAGTAACATTGGCATAATGAATGCTTTTTTATAACAAGTATAAGAGTTTAGACCTTATTGAGTTAATTTTATAAGGTTAGTTTGTTTGTTGGGTATCGTATATAGTATGTCCTATCGCTTGCCTCTTTCACCACTTTCCTTTCTATTGTCATTAGTCATTACTCATACTCATTCCATTGGAAGGAGTACAGTCAACTAAAAGTTTTGTTCGATGATTAGCACCGTTTATGTCAATATTCTGACATGTTGCACACGTCATGTGTGCAGTAGTACAGGTCAGTTAACAAGAGCTGGCACTATGTTGACATTTAAACATTGCGCTTGTGTAGTGTCTGTGAATAAGCGCGTGGCGTGACGTCGTACTGCATACGCATCATAAAAAGTCTGCCCGTCTCTCTCGCGCGCGGTCTATCTTATGAGCGAGAAGGGGACAGTTATTGTTTTTCTTATGCTACTGTTTATAAATACAGCGTGATGTTACAAATCGGTAACGTGTGATCGGCGCGCGGCCAGCGTTCGGAACCGTACGATAATTATCGTACACATACGATAATTTTGTGCGTACGTACCGATGTACGATAGCATATTATTATCGTACGCAGATTATACCATAATTTTTATCATGATGCAAACATATTATATTTTTAAACATACTGTATAGTGAAATTGCATAAGTGTGAGCACTGTGAACGTGCCAGCTTTAGTTAACTGAGCTATAGTAGTATGTGCTAGTAGCGCGTTCTGCTCTTTGGGTCTTGGGGTGGGTTTTCATAATGCAAAACCAAAGAATGAAGAAGAAAAGGTATCAAATAGTAACAAGAAAAGTCTTCCTACTTTGTCTTGCTCTTGACCAAGTAACAGCTCTAATGCCGGCAAATCAAAATAGACGTTTGTTTACAATCCTGCGTCATTCGGTGACGTATAATGTTATTTCTGTCTTTACCGGTTATTTGAAGACTTAGGGCCGTTACACACGTGGCGTACACATCGCAGGTTTGAGTGTCTCCTCAGCTGGATGTACATTGTACACTACTCTCATCGCAAAATTTTGCAACAAAACTCATACTAAAATTACATTGCGATACGATGCGAATTTGCAGTTTTGTGTGGGAGCCCTAAATCGATATATTTCCTAAGATGTTTCCGTCGTCGTAGTTTTAGGGTGCAGCAACGGGACTGTTATTACTATTAGTTTTATAATTGGCTATGCAGACCTTCACCATCTGCAACTTTAAACAGAATGTAGCTTGCCTATTGAAAAATGACTGTTTAATTTTATTCAGTGGCAATTTCCTGAGTAATCGGGCTATTTTCCTTAGTATACCATACGAAAAAGGATTCCGCAAGAAATAATTGTATGGAATTTATTTTAAAAACGTCCCATTAATTTCCCATTTGTATGCATACTGTGCAAGCAGCCTTATCTTGACGAAGTCTGAAAGTAAATCACATGGTTGATTTGTGATGATGTATACTGTTTAACGACGGAAACATAAAACTATATCATATATTTCATAGTTTACATCAATACCATCACCCACGTACAAATTTAGATGCTTTATGGGTTTTATGGCCTTCAATCATCATTAAATCATGTTGATGTATTCAGAATAGAAAAATGTAGAGTACTGGAAGACGCCAAAATGTAAATTTCCGTTACACCAAAAATCGTTTATCGCGTTGGAATCGTACATTTTGCGGGATAAAAGTATTCTATGTTTTTTTCCAGGACTAAGGGCCAACCCACACGTACGAGTATCACGACCACACGACAACCACAAGCACACCACAACTACATAATATACACCACGTGGTCGAGCGTATATTTCGTATTGTAAATGAACTGGACCATTCACAAGTACCACCCATATCGCAACCACGTCGCTACCACATCGCAACCACAACGTTGCGTCCATTCAACGACAGCGCGCGCACACCGCCCGCGCTCTTCCCCCCCCCTCCGTTTCATTGACTTTCGTACGTAACCACATCGCAACCACATCGCAACCACTGGCGACAACGCAACCACGTCGGCATTTTGTCGGTACCACAACGCAACTACAAAAAGCTGCAGCGACACCATTCACACGGAACCACAGCTCGACGACATTTTGTCGTTGCGATGTCGTGTGGTTGTGGTACGTGTGGGTTGGCCCTCAAAGTAACTGTACATACCTAATTTCAGCAAAAAATAACATAGATTTAACATGAAGTAAATATTTTTAAAGTGTAGTGTAATGTCCTATTGGGTCAAATAAACTTTTATTTATTTATTTTAAAGTAAATGACTATTTTAAAAGGAAAATATAATATTAATTCATTGCGTACTAGAAGTAGCTTTGCTCAGCGTTCAGCTTCAGTTTTTTGGACAGATTAAGACGCACGTTCACATCGAGACTTTATTTATCAGTTTTAAGACAGACTATTACAATATAAAATAATCTTCAAGTTATCTGTCTTAAGAATGTATTGTCTCAAGTGAGTTCGGGCCCTAATTCTGTAATATCAAAAGCGGCGCGTGAGTCACATCATGGACACAGGCTCTGAAATAAGTCATGCATGCGTCTTGCGTCAAGACTCTTGACTCTTGACTCTTGCACTCGTGACACGCTATATTTAATACTAGCGACCCGCCCCGGCTTCGCACAGGTATAAAATATATAGCCACTGAAAAAAATATTAAAATCGATTCAGCAGTTTTGATTTATATTCATTTTTCGTTGTTTAGCTCTGAAAAGAACATCTGTTGGTTAGCCCTGAGAAAAACTTTTGCGTATATGTAGTTTTAAGAACAAAATTTTAAAAAAATCGCATGAAAATGATGACGCCCACTTCGCAACGGGCCGTGCAGTAGACATCATATTTTAATTTCGTCATAATATCAACCAAACGTCCAATTTTAGTCATTCAAAGACTAAATATTATCCACATATACTGTACATAGTGACGAAATAATTTATTTTGATAAGGATTAATAGTAAATGTAGTCCAAAAAAAACATTTTTTTTTAAATTAAAAAAATGGTTGTCGTGCCTCACTTGACATAGATAGGTATAGTGTGTCGCGGACTTTTTTGTAGATATTTATAAGATCTACAACTAATTGGAACATTTTATGGTTCTATCTTTTATAATTTAGGCAGCGTACGCAAAATAAGTAACTTTTCTGGTTAATTTTTTACACCTTGTTTCCGAAAAACCCAAATATCTTACGGAAACCTACTGTTTACAAAATAAAATTTAGTCTATGTTACTCATGGATAAATGTAGCTTTCGAATGGTGAAAGAATTTTTAAAATCGGTCCAGTAGTTTTTGAGCATATTCATTACAATTATACAAACAAAGTTTACCTCTTTATAATATTAGTATAGATTGGTTAGATTTATGTTATTTATTGATCAATAAAGCACGCACAAGGGTAAAACCATACGGTGCGATTAGTATATGAAACTGTGGAGCTTAATTTTTTTTAAATAGCATGGACAAAAATCGTAATCGATTTTTTAAAGAAATTATGAGTAATACTTATGGATTAACAAGAAAATGGTAAGATAATACAAACAAACACAATATTTATTAGCTAACAATAATATTACAACATTTTTTATTTTTGCAATTTTATTTGATTTATACAATAGATATTTTTTTCCTCGTGTTAACTTTCTAGTCTAAAAAAATCGCGCATTTCAATTAACTTTCATATACGATCGTCGCTTACAAAACACTAGGTTCTGCAGAATAACAGAACGTTAGTACTTACTTAGTAGAGCATGTGACATTCTCTGAATTCGAACTGCACGATTTTGGTGTTTTCTTTTAAAACGGTTGTCGTGACGCAGATAACGATCGACTTTTCCACATCCGTATGAGTCGCACGTCTGCTCCTTGCCTCATTTAACAACTGACACACTTTACAATTGATTGTCTAGATCATTTTATTGCAGATTGTGCGGGCAAATTGGCATAGATTTGAGTCGAAAGTGCAGTGGACTTTATGCAAATAATCAGGGGTTCTTCCGATAATATAAGTGAAGTTTTTTACAGTTAGCTTGATAGTAGAAAGTTGGATAGTTATATTAGTGGCCTTCGATTCTTATAACCTTATTCCTTACTTAAATATCTGTCCATTTTGAAGGTTTTTGTCCAATTCCATACATGGGGTAATATTACCCATATGGGTATCCCTTAGAAATTAGTAGCTTTTGCCATTAGTAATGTAAGGTGTCATTTCATAAATAGTTTTAGGGTTGCCTTGGTTATCTTTAATGCAACCTTCTATCAGAGCAAATCCATTAGTATGGATTTGCTGTGATATAATTAGACATATAATATTTAGATTTAGATACATAGACACATTCAGATTTATTATATTAGTATGGATGGTAATCCATACTAATATTAACAATCTGACTGTGTATCTGTCTGTCAATGTCTTTACGGTTTTGCCGCTTCACCGAATTGAATGAAATTTTGTATTAATACATAGGCTGCACTAAAAATATCGGGAATGGAATACTTCCACTATTCCTGTCATATTAAAATCTTTTTAATTGAAAACTCCTTGGTTTTAAAAATCGAATACCACTTATTTATTTAAAAAAAGATTCTCGGTCTTGTCACAAGGTCTTGTCAAACTTGTTTAGTCGTTGAGAAAATGGAATTGACTCGAGAATACTCTAGAGCGATGATTTATTATGACTTTAGAAGTCGTTTAACACAAAAACAGTGTGTTGATCGGATGATTTCTGCATTTAGTAATGAAGCCCCATCCAAAACCACAATTTATCGCTGGTTTGCTGAATTTTAACGTGGACGTGTCAGGCTCAGTGATGATCCCCGTCAAGGTCGTCCAAAAACTGCAGTCACCCAAGAAAACGTTGGTGCTGTGCGTAAGCTGGTTGAGGAAGATCGACATGTGACATATCGCAAAATTCAGGCAACTTTAGACATTGGCATGAGTCAAATACAAATAATATTGCATGAACAATTAGGTTTAAAGTTGTTTTCCCGATGGATACCGCATTTGCTCTGTGAAGAGCAAAAAGCGGCTCGCGTTACTTGGTGCGTCAGAACTCTCGAAAGATTCCACGCAGGATCCTTAAATGCTGTATACAACATCGTATCAGATGACGAATCCTGGATATACGCGTACGAACCCGAAACTAAAAACCAGTCACGAGTTTGGGTGTTCGAAAATGAGTTAAAGCCAACCAAAATTTTTCGTTCACGGAGTGTTGCAAAAAAAATGGTGGCCACGTTTGTCTCCAAAACCGGCCATATTGCGACTATTCCTCTTGAGGGACAAAGAAGGTTAATGCAGAATGGTATGCTAGCATTTGTTTGCCACAGGTCGTTTCTGAACTCCGTAAAGAGAACTGCAACCGCCGCATCATCCTCCACCACGACAATGCGAGTTCTCACACCGCGCACAGGACAAAAAGAGTTTTTAGAGCAAGAAAACATAGAATTATTGGACCATCCGCCGTACAGCCCCGACTTAAGCCCTAATGATTTCTATACTTTCCCTAAAATAAAGAATAAATTGCGTGGTCAGAGATTTTCATCACCAGGCCATGTAGCCGAAACTTTTCGTTTTTGCTTTGTTATAGAATCGCCGATCAAAATGTATGGAATTGACATAAGACGAGTCGAACGCCAACGTCATATTAACGAACGCTTATGTCAATCCCATACATTTTCATCGGCGATTCTATAACGAAGCGATAACGAAAACATTTTGGCACACCCCCCTGAAGAAGCTGTGGACGGCTACAAAACTGCCATTTTGGAGACCCCAACTTCCGAATGGAATGGTTGCTTCAATGATTGGTTCCATCGTATGGAAAAATGTGTCAAATTTCGCGGAGAATACTTCGAAAAGCAATAAACACATTTTTAAATAGTACTGTTGTGTCACCTCCTTGATTCCCGAAATGTTCAGTGCCACCTTCGTATCCTCGCAATAATTTGCGAGATCACTTTCCGCGTGAAACCGAATTCCTAGACAACAAGACGTTTGCGGCCAACATCTACATAGTTATATTTATGAGTCAATATAATATTATGATATTAACACTCAATAATAAACTGACAAAATAATAGATCCCAATTAATGATTGTCATTATTAATTATTATTAATGCGTAACATTTATTTTCTTCGTAATAATATGGCGTTCATTGGCCTACATCCAAATGGATGAAAATGAATGAAATTTATAGACGAATTATGTCAGGCTTTTAGTGACCGGAAAGCTGTCAATATAAGGCCCCATTACATAGTCCGGCACGCAGAACTATTTATTGACGTCTTAAATAAAGCAAATGAAGGATTCACTATTACTTTTTAGACCTGGCGTCTCACAGATGTTACAAGTTATTAATATTTGAATCGAATAATCAGGCTCGCTTACTGGTAAGCTTAGCAGGACCGTCATAGAAAGCTTTCTTTTAGTGAAGAATAGATAAATGAAAGAGACAGATTGACTGTTATCATTTCACTGGTTCCCAAATAACTGTCGCTATTTCTATTCTTACGAATTTCTACACTGAGGTCATAGTTTTCTTACATTTATGATTTAACACATTTTTTAGTAAATTACTATTTACGACCTGCTTATAAACTAGAGCAAGCTTCTCGGCTATTGCAGAAAAATTAAAAGAATTAAAAATAAAAAAGGGGGATATATAATATACGTGCATCTGATTGTTTATAATATACATACAGGGCACACATTGTTTTCATAATTTAAACAATTCCTACAGTACATAAAATTATGCTATGAAGGTCACAAAAGACGCTAAAAAATGTGACTTTGGTACCTTTTGTTACATTCACCTAATTTTAACTTCTATTGTGTCACCAGTGTCAATTTGGTGGGGTGATAATTGACTGTGTTTTGACCATGACTAAATTAAAGTGACTTTTTAACATGACTAGACCACCCTTAGTGTGGTGTAAACGTGACAAAGTGTAAAACAAAATTATGTTTGGACTATATTATAGTAGTAAGAGATTTAAGTAAGACTATTTTTAACACTTTTCTAAATCTTACCATACTGTTGATATAATATTTTATTAGTATGAATTGTTGCTGGCGACTAGATACTTAAGGTAGGTTTTAGAATACGCATATTCGTGTAAAAGACCTTTTAATTATCTATTTATAAGTGAATTGAAGATTACAAAAGCAATTTTTAGTATTATCGGACCAAATAGTAAAACCTTGTTGTGTAAAGTTGATATAAAATAAAAACGAGAAGCACTAAGACGTAAAAGGATTTCTTAGTCTTGCTCTTAACTCGTGTGGGGCGAAAAGAAATTAAGACGCACTTAGAATTGAGAGTGCTGGAATGTATTCAAATGAAACGTTTAAAGTCAAGGGCCAGAAGATTCTTTTATTGCTTCACAATTTAAATTTTAACAAAGGTGAGAGTTTTTCTCAAAGTAGGAAGAAGATCCATTATACTATATACACTAAAATTTAAGTCATTCTAAGTCACAGGTTACACGGTGAAATTTTCATCAATCTGATTCATCAATCTGATTGACGGAATATTGATGGTTATAATAAATTCATATTAAAAATACGATCAATCCATCAATCCGTTGGGTTAGACGATCAAATTTTCGTCAATCTTTACCAGATTGATGGATCAGATTGATGAAAATTTGACCGTGTAACCTGTGTCTTAGATAGCTTTAGTAACAATAAAATACTTACAAGTGTTTATGATTATGAGTGATTATTTGGCAGTTTCTGAACAGGGGATGTCAGACAAAAGAATAATAATTGTAGGTATATAATAATAATATAAATTGTGCTAGAAATCAACTACGATAACATGGCGCGCCCCTCCAAATGACTGTTTCAATGTGTGTAGTCACATCCTTATGAAAGAGTTTGTATGTAGTATTCAACCAATCACAGTACACGTAATATTTCTGTTAATGTCACTTATTACCAAGATTTGTTGGTCAACTAATCATAACTAGCCTACCGCGTAGGACAACGCACTTCAAACGTTTTGACAACGCACTTCAAAGGTTTTGAATTTTGGAGGGGCGCGCCATCTTATCGTAGTTGATTTCTAGCACAATTTATATTATTATTATAATTCCATTGCGTCATCATGCGTGTGCATGCACGCAGGATAAGACGTTGCACACGTCTTATCCTGCAACACTAAAACTTAAGTCTAAGCTGAAAATAGAACAAAAATAATAAAATTGGTTCCAGACCTTGTAAAATGCATAATATTAAGTATAAAAAAGGGAAATGACAAACAATAACAGCTAGACTGTACCTGCAAATTCTTCTGGATATACCACTTTTCCTCCTTTTAATGACTCCTTATCATTAATTGGTAGTTCAAGTAGTTACACCTGTCTGGTTAACTACCTACTTAATTCATACATAAGAAGGTAATAAATTGTTTATAAAACAGCGGCAGGAACCAATCTGGCGTGGTAAATATTTAATCGTTTTCAGAGTCTTGAATCAGTGGTCGATATCGTGCATAGTTTATACGTCATTAAAATAATACAAGTCGAGCGGTAGACTGGACTAGACAGACTAGGGTTGACTAAAATACGCTGTTTTCTTTTTGTTACACATAATGATTTATCCTGAGGTCCTCGTTAATTTAATTTTTAGTGTGAATACTCAGGTATAGGAAATAATTTATATAGTATAATATTCGTCCTTGATTTAATAAAACAAATGCAATAAAAATCTAAAACAAATAAAAAAAGACGGACAGCCCTACAGGTCATGCCCTATTATGAAGCTCAGCAATTTAGTTATTAGTGGTCATGTGGGTAGGTCATTTGAATCCTTCCTTCATTTAGGAGACAATTTGTCTATTTAACAATTACTTTTTGGCCATGATGATGGATCTTTATTATTCTTTACCTTTAAAATCGTATAGTCTATAAAACCTACTTATGTTCATTTTCGCCACCAACCACTAAATTTAATGTTACATGTTGATAAAAAGCGGTTATAAACCTGTCATAAAACTTTTCACCAATGTTTAATGACACCTAAATATTGGTTAAAAAAAAACTTTGGTAAAAGAAGCCCCTACTCTTACAACTTTTTAAAATATTAGAAATTGTACTGCTGATAAAAGTCCAACCATAATGACTCATTTTCTACCACGGAAAAGTCAAATAAGTGATAAAACTAGTATTCTACACAAGAAACAATGGTGTGGAATTAAAAAATGTCCCCCTTCCCACCACGCGAGCCGTATTGTTGTCGTCGAGATCTGTGGAACTGTCACGTGTGCTGTATCGATTTTTTGTTTTATATCAATGCGCTTTCTTCTTAATATGAAAATCTTATCACCATTAAAATTATTGTGCTAGTACAAAAATATTTTAAATTAAATAACCAGAGTAGTTAAAGAAATGTGGTGTAATTAGTAATTTCAAACAAGAAATTTCAAAACATTTGCTTTAACTTTAACAGTTAACTAACTATACTTTTCAAGAGCCTCTGCTGTCACATGCTGGGCAAAGGCCTTCCTCAAGGTTTTCCAATTATCTCGCATTTCAACTCAACACCACCGTAGGCAAACGGCTTGTTTATATCTTGCTCATTTTGGAAAGTAAGTAATCCTAGGAGATCTACCACATCTACGTTAGCTGGTCTTGACATAGCTCGACCAAATTATGTAAATCCGCCATCTGCTAATAAATAAATTTCTCTGAGAGTACTTACAATATCTCTTATATTGTAAGTACTCTCAGAGAAATTTATATATTACAAAATAAAAATAAAAAATTGACTGAAACAATCTTTAGTAGCCTTTTAGATAATATGGCGCTTAATAAAATTGTACTTACATACATTTACTTCTTATGGTAATATATATTCTTAATTTCTATAGTATTTAATAATTTTTTTGTTAAGAATATTTATCTGTTGTGAAAATTTGTTAACTATATCAGACCCAAATCTGATATATAATTAACTTGTAAGTAGAGATCAACTACGATAACATGGCGCGCCCCTCCAAATGACTGTTTCAATGTGTGTAGTCACATCCTAATGAAAGAATTTGTATGTAGTAGTATTCAACCAATCACAGTACACGTAATATTTCAGTTAATGTCACTTATTATCAAGATTTGTTGGTCAACTAATCATAACTAGCCTACCGCGCAAGACAACGCACTTCAAACGTTTTGACGACGCACTTCAAACGTTTTGAATTTTGGAGGGGCGCGCCATGTTATCGTAGTTGATCTCTAATAGCTGTTGATTTTAACCTTGTCGCACTTGTGGGATAGTTTTGACATTGAATTGTCAAAATATATTATTAAAGATAATTTCTCAAGTTATGAACCTAAAGCATTGCAAGTTGCAACAATGTGTTTCTCAGGTAATGTTCGTATTATGAGAAGTACCGTCAACAGTATATCAGGTTTAAAGTATAAGTAATGCTGAAAACTTTTAATCATCTAACAGCTAGATTATAATTATGTAGTTTGTATAATCAATAATGTATGTACATATAGTGGTTTGTAAAACAATGCACGAAAAGACACTCAATGGACAAAAACAAAACCATAACACTTAACTTTTTTATCAGTATTAATTAATACCTTATTCTCCATAGGGAACAGAAATAAACGTTCGTCACACAATAGAACGAACGTTTTAGAATAAGTCACATTATTTTTTTGCTGACGCTCCAGCCGGTTGTCTAATGGAAGCTGTGATCAAGATGGTATCAGCAAAATGGGTGTTATTCACCCATTGTTTGTCTTACTGAATGACTAAAGTGATCTTTGCGTGTTTCAAACGCTGAGCATTGTTCAGAATTGCTCGTTATGCTTCAACTATTTCCCATCTTTTTATGCTGACTGTTGGTATTACGTAAGAGACTAACCTAATATGAGGATGCAACTCTGCAATACCTGTTCAATGTTGTTTTCATGTAAATTGTCTTATTTTTATATACAGTTCAGCAGAAAAGTTGTTATTTGCTGACATTTTATACAGCGTGTAACAAAACAAAGTGATAATACTTTAAGGTGTGTATAAACCCCCTGTATAGACTTCACTGTAAAAGTAGCTGCGCTGAAAGAGTAATATTTTTAAATTTTGTAAGAGCAAACTCATTGCGCTGGGGCGCTTGCCCAAAACCTGCTCGATCAGCGCTGCCACTTTCACAGTGAACTTTATACGTATTTAAGGGTAGAGATACACGACATTCCCCCGTATAGGTACTGCTGATGGCAAATCTCTGGTGGTTTGGACAAGACCAAGCCTACCCCGCTTGGTCTTGTCGGTCAGTCCCACAAACTCCCAGGATGTTTCAGCTAACTGAGGCATAATTATGACATATCTTTAACCCGGAGCCTTTAAAGGGTTTTCCCTGCGTCATAAAAATATTTATCCACTTACACAACAATACATAACTAATAATTATTAATTATATCATGGTTTTTAGAATAAATTACTGTTAAGTATTAAGATTTGTCACGTTTGAATTTATTCTTCAAATGAGGTACTATGAACAAATAGAAAATTTCAAAGAAGCGATAACAGGTTTCCGTAACAAATATTATTTTGTTCTTATCAAAGCGTCAAGTTATTTTCTTATGTAAACGTTATTTTACTTCACGGTTAAAGGTGTATTAAAAATAATGTTGTAAATACACAATATAATGTGGTGACACTAATTTAGCTACTGGTAATGGCCATATTTATTTTAACCGACTTTCAAAAAGAAGGAGGTTCTACATTGTTGATATTTTTAGCCATTAAAATAGCATATTTTAGCTGTTGAGAAAGATCTCAACTTTTTCCTTGGTAAAGGTAAATAAGGGGGACGAATGATGCACGATATCATCATCTCAATGATGAGGCTAAGATTTTCTTGAATAATGTATGCACGGAACAGAAACAGGCCGCACCACAACATTCTCAGTGTTGGACTGTTGGTATGTGATATGTTTGTATTAGTTGTGACATGTCACATAATTAGTTAAGAATGAATGATATGCCTTTCTTGTGCTAAGTACTCACATACGGTTTTGCTCGATAGTTTTACTCCAAATCGAGTAATAATTACTGTGTGGACCGCAAAACTGACAGCTCGAAGGCTTGCATCGAGCCGCTCGAAGGCTCGCATCGAGCCGGCTCGATGGAATTAAATATATTATGGATTTAGATTAAAAGTATCGAGCAACGCTGGATATGTGGACGAAAGCCCAAGCCGCGGGTTTTGCTCGACGTGATTGCTCGATCGATCAAAATCGTATGTGAGCTTCTTCTTTCATGTTTTTAAGCGCATGGTTGGTGATTATTAGGGTTGGTACACACTTGCGAGGTGCAATTAATCACCTGTCTATTGCAAGAATCTAATTATCCTTAAAGGTCTATGTGATAAAGTAAGCTGATGATAATAAAACGTAAACAAAAGCAGCTAGGTGTCAATAAAAATGTCAAGCCGCGCCCACAGATGGCGCTGATAGGGCTAATTAATGCAGCGCTAACGAGGGTAGATGGAAATTGGATAATTGGAGTGGTATTGTCACATTGTTACGTCAAGTATACCCAGTGATGCGTTCAAGTTATTGTTCTGATTGGTGAAGAGGAGATTAATTACTCTATTTTATGAAGACTAAAACTACAAAGGAAGAGAATGGGTAGTAATGGTTTTTTTGGTTATTTCTTTTGCTGCTATGGGGCATACTTGACACACTAAGGGTGGGTTGCACCAGAGGCATGGTTAAAGTTATGGTCAAAGCTATAGTTATAGTAAAGGCTAACTTAGCTTTAACCTTAACTTTGATTGTTATCTGTCTTGACTTGTTGTCTGTCGCGTATATTTTTTTGTTTAAAGCTACAGTTACAGTATAAAGTACGGATTATCCGTAAAAATCGACAGGATTATTTGTTATAACAACACTGTGATACATTGTAAATTTTCACGAAAAAATTTCGATATAAGTTTGAGCGGTTATAGTTATCGTTAAATGTGGCGTCCTTAACCAAAGATTTGATATTTTGCACTGTAGTTATAGCTAAAGTCAAAGTTACAGAACTTATAGTTAAAGTAAATTGGCGCAACCCACCCTAAGCATCTTACTCCTCGGTTTTCGAAAACATTCAACACGAGTTTTTAACACTTTCCACCTGCTTAAAAGGTAAGCTCTATGTAATTTGCGTTACATGAAAGAACTTATAAAATATTTTTCATTAACTACATAGAATGTAGATACTTACAGATATATTCTACTCCTATTGATATCTCTAGAAAAACAACTCCTCTTCTAAAAGGTCCTGGTAAAATGTGTTTTCTATGAACGGTGATGTTGGAAAATCCTTTGTTAAAGTTACAAATAGGCAGGTAGAATGAAAACAAGATCTGTTATTTTCAGGAAGTTATAAGAATTTGAAGAGATCACTAATTAAGTATCTTTAAGGTTTTAGGTTAATTAATTAAAACGTCAATAGTAAAAGACGTGCTTTAAATTAAGAAAAAATAGTAAAATGATAGGAGAAAATAATTTTCTCTGAAATCTTGTCTCTATGAAGCAGAAGATCCATACTTCCATACTAATATTATAATTGCGAAAGTGTGTCTGTCTGTCTGTCTGTCTGTCTGTTACCTCTTCACGCTCAAACCGCTGAACCGATTTCGCTCAAATTTGGCATAGAGATACTTTGAGTCCCGGGAAAGGACATAGGATACTTTTTATCCCGGTTTTTGTACGGTTCCCGCGCGATAAACGAATTTTGGCGCAACGAAGTTGCGGGCGTCATCTAGTAAGTATAACAATACTTTTTAATAAGAAAATGTAAAGCCCGGTTGCGGAGTACTTAGAGTTACGTATCATTGCCGTCTCTATCACTTTCGCTTTTCAAATGTAATTTACCTTATTGGGTAAATTACATTTTAATATTATATTAGGTATTATTTAATCGTAGATTATTAATAATAATTGATACTACTAAAACTTAAAAAGTTTAACTTTTAAGCAAGGATCGAATCCCCTTGTAAAATGCCGGCAACGCACCTGCAACTCTTCTGATGTTGAGAGGCTTCGATCCATATGCGACGCGGCTGTAACTTTGCTTTCCATCAGGTGACTCATTTGCCATAATATTATAATAAAAAAACTTCAGATTTTTTATAGGTTAGTTACGTGTTAATTTATTACTATAAACTAAGGCATATTAAAGTTTCAGACTAAGCAGATATTCATGCCAAGATACTTCTAGACTCGGCAAAATCAGCAAAAAATGGAAACGCAATACAAAGCTTGATGCAACAATTTTGTTTTATTATACAGGATGTTTTGTTTTTCTTCTAATTTTAAATTACTATACAGACTAATTCATAAGGCGAGTCTCAAAACCACAGTAAAAATATTACTAGCCTTATGGTTTGGACATGATGGATATAATAATATGTCAGTTGTAACTTAAAATTAAAAGTCACACACACCCAAAACAACAAAAAGATAAAACTTTACGTTATTTAATACTGCGTCACCAGCTCCAATTTCACCATTTTTATTAAAATAACTACTACATTTATTTTATACACTGACACTCGCTATTACTGAATAAATATGTAAATTTTACGGCACACAAAATAGAACAAAAAATGTCATGATAATATTTTTGTAGAAATCATGTAGTAATGAAATATTTACTGGCGAAAATGGAGCACGCTTTATCAACAGATAAATAGCACTTGTAGGTACAATGTCAGCAGCTATTTGGCCCACATAGATCTGTTTACTGCACAATACACGTACACTTCATCACCATCATCATTCATTATCATCATCAGTATCATAGTCTTTTCTTTTGATCTAGATCAAATTTAAAAATCGACTTAAAAGTTGAACTCGAGCACGAAGGGCTCCGTACCATTAAATAGCAAAAATAGGCAAAAAATTGAGATTTTTGTATAGGAGAATTCCTTAATTATTATTTTTATTTTGTTTTCAGCAACAAAAATACATAATCTATGAACATTACAGAAGTCTAGCTATAGCGGTTCTTGAGATACACCCTGGAGACAGTCAGACGGACAGACATCGAAGTCTTAGTAATAGGGTCTCGTTTTTACCCTTCTGGTACGGATAACAGAACCCTAAAAACCAGCAGAATGAAAGTAAAAATCTGCATTTCTCAACGCATCTGGACTCTGGGCGCGTGTAATTGCAGGTCTGGGTGCTTGATATCCCCATATCCTGGCAATCAGACTGGGATAGATATTAAGTAGCCCTTATTTGTCCTGTGTTCCCAGAACAATATAATACGGTCAAGAGTCTTCATCAATAATTTTATGTTAGAGCTCTGAATTTCGTAGTATAAAAACTTTATAATATACTTAATAATAAATAATAATTGTAAAAATTATGATATTTAAAATACTAATTATTAACAAATGCAAAATATGTAATAAGTAGTTAAATTTATAAATACTAGTGAACACTAGGCTACTTGACCTATATTCAATTTCATTGTACAAATGCATATTTCTAGTAGAACTTGGCCTAGGAAACCGTATTTCACCCTTATCATCAAATAAAAGCTTATGATTGATAAATAAAGTCGATTTGAAAATATGATTTTATGAAAATAGGATTTGTACTGACGAAAACGCTTTGGCGGTACTTCCGATTTGGATGTGACGTCATCCTCATAGTAATTTAATATCTTTTATTTATCGCGCTCGTTACATGTAAGTTTATCTGTACAAAAATAATAAGAATAAGCCTAGAAAGATTTGTAAAATATATTTTCTCAAATAATTCAAATAAAACATCAGTTTTATAATATTATCTCCATTTATTGTAGACGGGAAATGAAATGGCCAATACTTTTCTCCAAAATTCTTCAACATTACAAATGATTTCTAATTTATTATTTAATTATTTTATAATTTTTGGGCACTTTTAGACTCGTACATTTAGCACATAAAAAAATTTCAATAAAGAGAGCTTAAAATACAAAACGTATGACGTCACACTATGGCGGACAGTGTTTTCGGCGCCATTTAAAAGGCATGTTTTTCAATTAACATTTTTATGGGTTTCTACTGTGTAAAATATTAAAATATTAGTTTTTTTTGTGAGAATGAATGATTAAGAAGCGATTAGCATGAAGAAAAAAAATAGGTCAAGTAGCCTAAACGCCGTCATGCGAATCTGTCAATTCAATAAAAATTTAGAAATGCATCTACGCGTCGCGTTGCGGTCTGAATTGACCCTAAGAAAGATCCTTCTCACTGACATGATGTACAGATACTAGCTCTAGCCTATATTATGTTGAAATTGGGAAGACAGTAAAGAGATAAATGAAACCGATAGGAACAGGGCTAGAGATCAACTACGATAACATGGCGCGCCTCTCCAAAATTCAAAACGTTTGAAGTGCGTTGTCTTGCACGGTAGGCTAGTTATGATTAGTTGACAAACAAATCTTGGTAATAAGTGACATTAACTGAAATATTGTGTACTATGGTTGGTTTAATACGTTGTATGTAACAAACTCTTTCATAAGGATGTCACTACACACATTGAAACATTCATTTGGAGGGGCACGCCATGTTATCGTAGTAGATCTTTACATGAATTTCATACTACCTACTATGTACCGTCGAAGAAATTGATTCATAGGCAGTTGACGGACATACGTTATTTGGTCGAGTTATGTCAATTCATTATTAGTTGTGATCTATCGGCTGAGTTTGACATAAAGTGACCAAATTACGTTGGTCCGTCCGCGCCATCTGCCATCAATTTCTCTTATAGTACATATCAACATTATCTATACAGATCAAAGTGTGGGTGAGAGCAACCAGTAGTTATACAGGGTGTAACAATACAAAGTGATAATACTTTAGGGTGTGTATGGGTCGCCTATAATACAGTTTGCTGTGGAAAGTAGCAGCGCTGAAGGTGTCACTTTTTTACTTTTGTATGGAAAAATTCATGACGCTAGGGCGCTTGTAATGTAATAATACTGTGTGTCCTAATGTGTGTCCCTTATGTAGAGGACACACATCCTAAAGTATTATTGTTGTGCACCTTGTGTATTAATAATAACTAGCTAAGTATATGACCGAGCGAAGTTCGGTATTCAAAGAATTCAAAAAACACACATAAAATGACATTTTATGAAAATAATTCCTAGCTAGATCGATTTATCGCCCCCGAAACTACCTATATACTAAATTTAATTAATAACAATAATATGAAATCCGGTAACCGGATAAAAATCAGTCGGGAAACAGTTACCGCTAGTTAGTGGTAACCGTGTCCGGTATATTGTGTCATTGTGCTAACATATACTTTCGTTGTGCATGTGCAATTGTGCATCATCATCATGTTTATAATTGCATGGAACAAAATTAGCCATTAACTGCATGTAACTTATGTTCCACTACGTTTTATCGGCGTACCGACGTTATTTAGTCGGGTTATATTAGGTCAACGTAATGGCCTCTTCTTGTACTTATAATGTTCATGAATGTGTCATGAGAAGAGAGAACAAAAGAAGTCATGAGCACATTGCAGGCGGTCATGGTTATCTTAAAGGTATTAGTAGTTATCCATTTAATATACTAAGGGCCTGTTTCACCGCTTCCTGATAAGGCTATCCACCACTTAACTTGACAGATGGAGTATCGAGAATCTGTCAAATAAGGCTTATTTGACAGATTCTCGATACTCCATCGGGCACCTTATCAGGAAGCGGTGAAACAAGCCATAAGGGCCTGTTTCACCACTTCCTGATAAGTGCTGCGGCTATCCACCACTGACTTGACAGATAGATATCTGTAAAAAAAGTTGTGGATAGCACTTTATCAGGAAGTACTGAAACAGACCCTTAATATTATGAATGTGAAAGTGTATCTGTCTGTCTGTCTCTTACCTCTTCAGCCTAAACCACTTGACTGATTATTGGGTATGGAGATACTTTGAGTCCCAGGAAAGGACATAGGATACATTTTTCGGGATAAGAAGTGTCTAGCTTATCCCGGAAAAATGTACACATCCCACGCGATAACTGATAAGCCACTTTTGACGCAACGGAGTTACGGCGTCAACTCCGTTCAGATTTCATAGAAGTTATAAAAATTACATATATTTTATAACTTCAATGAAATCCTTACGACTTCACTATTTTAACCTTGCGATGCGTTCATCGGAATAAATAGATCACTGATAGGCGATAGCTATATTTTCTATGCACAAATGTCAAAGGCGTGATAGACATTAACATTGTAGAGAAGTGCGTAGAGTTCACGACATCTCGACCTCAGGATACTTACACGTGCGGTATATATTGCGTTTTAAGATGAGAATACAGTGTGTAACATAAATAAGTGATAATAGTTACTTTTGGGTATATTAGGTGTTCCTTGTAGAGAGTTCACTGTGAAAGTAGCAGCGCTAAAAGACTAATTTTTTTGAGATTTGTAATGGGCAAGCGCCCTAGCGTCTAGAGTTTCCAATACAAAAATAAAAAAAAATTTGCTCTCTCAGTGCTGCAGTGCTGTTAAGTTCACATTGCTACATAAGAGACTCATACGGTATGTATAAGTCCCTAAAGTAGAGTCTAAAGTATTATCACTTTGTTTTGTTACACCATGTAAATTGAGGGCATCTCCCTGTGAAGAGACATTGGGAACAAATTATCGGACGAACGTCCGCGGACGTTTTCATCGGATGCGGCTTGTTTCTATCTGTTCAATACAAAATACACTAAACTGTGCACATTGTCTGACATAAGTCGCGGACGCGACCTTCAGCGTTCGGACGTCCGAACAGAATCTGGCTGGCTGGATGTTTTTGCATCCGCGAACGTCTGCCATTGACATATAGATTAGGTTTTTGACGTCCGCGGATGAACCGTGCACATTGTTAAGCCGCATCCGTCAGCCGCGACGGATGCGTCCGATAATTTATTTCTAGCTCTCATACAATTTGTCGCTTTATAGTTTTTTTAATGAGTCTCCATGTCGTCTTGTGATTCGGATAGCATAATCATAGGCATCCAAAATATGTTTGTTGACTATCAGGTGATAAGCCTATAATATGGTGCTATTATTGGCTTTAACGACATCTACTACCGTTCAATATCCTTTACTCATTATACACAGTAACGACAGCTACGTTCATTATCCTTAATCCCCACCCTAACTCGTCAATGTTGTTGCAGCGTCAGCGGGAACGCACGTCGCGCCAAGCGCTCGCCGACGCCGGACCATGCGCGCGCGCACAGTGCTTCCGCGCCGCGCCGCAACAACACGCGCAACATGCTCAACATGAAACTCAAGGAGCGGTTAGCGCTTACCCTTAGCGCCTTCCTCGTCCTATTCACCATCATGCTGATAGTCGATATCCAGATGGACTATGGCCTCTCCGGTCACAGATTCCCTCTCCACGGCCGCGTCAAAATCGGCGACGACACCGACAAAGGACACTCCGCATACATCGAGTTTCGTAAACGATTTCTACAGAAAAGGTTAGTGAAGTGAAAAGTGTTAGTGTGAAAATGTGATGAAAAGTTTCCTAATGAGCAGTAAGTAACGAGCCATTGAGAATAAATTCTTTTTATTCTCAACTACCGCACTCCGCAGGATTAAACTTAGTACATCCTAGAGCCTATTTGATGCTAGACAAGTAAGACACAAGTCGTCTAAAATAGTCAAAAAATTCTCAAGTAAGGAGAAAGATTATAATAATACAATATAATATTATATCATATAGCAAAAAGTTTCAATCATAATCGTTCAAATAACATCGGCAATAAAATCGATACAATATTTTTGAAATGCAAAGCGATTGTTGGAATATTTTAGTGGTTTTATAAGTTAGAATATACTATCCATACTTCCATACTTAATATTATAAATGCGAAAGTGTGTCTGTCTGTCTGTTACCTCTTCACGCCCAAACCGCTGAACCGATTTTGCTGAAATTTGGCATGGAGATACTTTGAATCCCGGGAAAGGACATAGAATACTTTTTGTCCCGGGAAAATGTACGGTTCCCGCGCGATAAACGAGTTTTGGCGCGACGGAGTTGCGGGCGTCATTTAGTAATATTATAATGTTATTCGGTATTAATTTTCAATCATATTAGTATTATCAGACGTTATCATGTTATTCGTTTGACAGCGAGCGTCTCGGTTGATAAGAATGTTCTCTCGGCATATAAACACGTCGAGATCGTACGGACATAATATTTTGTAGGAAAATAATGTTATATATCGAGGTACTATAGCGGTAAAATAAACAAAATAAGAACTGGAATAATAATAAATTATAACTACAACTGCATATCCCTACTTCCTTTATTAACAATAAAAAAGAAGCAATATTTCTTTTTTGTTTCATTTTATTTTACCGTTGTTTTACACAGCTATTATAATTTATATTATGTGCTATAATAGTACAGGTTCCCAGAACAATTTTTTTTTATTACTTTCAAGCTAATTTTTCGTGAGTAGCTTCATTTTGATAAGACGAACAACAACTTCCTCTGCGAAAATTCTCGAAAGTGGTAGCTAACAGAGATAGAAAGAATTTAATATTTTGATTTGATGGTCCATAAAGGATATAGGATAATATACAAAAAATCTGCTGGTTCGGGTTTCGTTTTAGGGTTCTGTAGTCAACCAATGTTGATTTGGTCAAGCCAAAATAATAAAAAGTAATAAAAAAATATATTTATAGGGAACCCGGACTATAGTCACAATGTGATACAAAAATAACATTTTGCAAATATTAAGAGAGATAATAATGATGATTGATGAACAATAAAATATTATATTTTGAAATGATCATTGAATAGATACAGTTATCTATGTCTATTATCATCTTCTTAAAAGTAGTATATATTTTTAAAACCATAGGCCGCTATATTATGTATAAAATACTAGACGAAGCCCGCAACTCCGTTGCGCCAAAATTCGTTTATCGCGCGGGAACCGTACATTTTTTCGGGATAAGAGTACCCTATGTCTTTCCCGGGACCCAAAGAATCTCTATACCAAATTTCACCAAAATCGGACAGACAGACAGACACACTTTCGCATTTATAATATTAGTATGGATTTTAACAGTCATAACTCATAATATACCTAATCTTCTTGAATAACAATTTTATTAATAATTAATTATGTTATGACTTCTAAAAACAAAAAAAAATTAGAGATAAAGGTTTTGTGCTAGAGATCAACTACGATAACTTGGCGCGCCCCTCCAAAATTCAAGAATTTTGAAGTGCGTTGTCTTGCGCGGAGGCTACTTGACCTAATTTTTTTCTTCATGCTAATCGCTTCTTAATCATTCATTTTCAGAAAAAAAACTAATATTTTAATATTTTACACAGAAGAAACCCATAAAAATGTTGATTGAAAAACATGCTTTTTAAATGGCGCCGAAAACACTGTCCGCCATAGTGTGACGTCATACGTTTTGTATTTTAAACTCTCTTTATTGAACATTTTTTATGTGCTAAATGTACGAGTCTAAAAGTGCCCAAAAATTATAAAGGAATTAAATAAGAAATTAGAAATCATTTGTAATGTTGAAAACTTTTGGAGAAAAGTTTTGGCCATTTCATTTCCCGTCTACAATAAATGGAGATAATATATTTAAACTGATGTTTTATTTGAATTATTTAAGAAAATATATTTTACAAATCTTTCTAGGCTTATTCTTAATATTTATGTACAAATAAACTTACATATAACGAGCGCGATAAATAAAAGATATTAATTACTATGAGAATGACGTCACATCCAAATCGGAAGTACCGCAAAAGCGTTTTCGTCAGTACAAATCCTATTTTCATAAAATCATATTTTCAAATCGACTTTATTTATCAATCATAAGCTTTTATTTGATGATAAGGGTGAAATACGGTTTCTTAGGCCAAATTCTGCTAGAAATATGCATTTGTTCAATGAAATTGAATATAGGTCAAGTACCCTAATCTTGGTCATGAGTGACATTAAGTGAAATATTATGTGTACTGTGATTGGTTGAATACTTACTACATACAAACTTTTTCATAAGGATGTGACTACACACATTGAAACAGTCATTTGGAGGGGCGCGCCAAGTTATCGTAGTTGATCTCTACATAGATAAGTAAAACACACATTCAAGAAATCTTATAGACACACTAGATGACGCCGGCAACTCCGTTGCGCCAAAATTCTTTTATCGTGCGGGAACCGTACATTTTTCCGGGATAAAAACTATCCTATGTCCTTTCCCGGGACTCAAGCATCTCCATACCAAATTTCAGCAAAATCGGTTCAGCGGTTGGAGCGTGAAGAGGTAACTGACAGACAGATTGTGGCCAGTATCCAACTTTTCTCTCTTCTCTATTTATTATAATTAAACAGACTATACTACATACATACTATTATTAGTTCAAAAGTAAAGATTTTTTTTAAGAAATAGAAAATAAATTGATATACCGCCTCCTTTTTGGAAGTCGCTTAAAAATTAATAATAACTAGCTATTTGACTGAGCTTTGCTCGGTATTCGATAAAACACGAATAAAATCTCATTTTCTAAAAATGATTCCTAGCTAGATCGATTTATCGCCCCTGAAACCCCCTTTATACAAAATTTCATGAAAATCGTTGCCGATTCCGAGATTCCAATTATATTATATATATACAAGAATTGCTCGTTTAAAGATATAAGATTAAACAATTACTTAACGGCATAATAACTTAACCAATAGAAGATATTGGTTTTTTTTATTTATTGTTTTAAGCAGGGGATTTTTTCCCAACGGAAAATATCACCCCCAAGATATTGGCTTATTCGTAGATATTGGCGCATACATATTCGTGACTAAACTCATGTTACTGACCTTAGTTATCAGTTATCACTTATCAGTTATAGACTGCACTTATCAATTAATGCATTTTAGTATTTAAAAGTGCATGATATAAAATAAGATTATCTTACCTTGATAACGTGATAAGGATATTATTATAAGTAAGGATTTAAGAAACGATTTCTAAGAATCAACGTGACTGGGTATTAATAACTAATTATTATAATTTTAATCTCCGTTTTAATAACGATATCTATTGAAGTGAAAACTGTTATTAAAAACAATTGAACCTTAAAGTTTTTCTATTTAGTCATTTTGGTTCCTAAACCAAAATGTTATATCTATCTTCTGTACATATAAAACTCAAAGGTGACTGACTGACATGGTGATCTATCAACGTACAGCCCAAACCATTGGACGGATCGGGCTGAAATTTGGCATGCAGGTAGATGTTATGACGTAGGCATTCGCTAAGAAAGGATTTTGATCAATTCCAACCCCTAGGGGTTAAAATAGGTGATGAAAGTTTGTATATTATAATTTATAATACTTCTTAACGCGAGCGAAGCCGTATAAAAGCTCGTTGTATATAAAAATGTACAATAATTGTATAGGCAATATCGTAATATCGTATTACTCCATAAAACTTACACTGTGTCCTTTTCCGGGACTGAAGTTATCAGCATAAAAATACAACTAAATCGATGTAGCATTTAGCATACTATTATCGCGTAAAAAGACAGACAGACACACTTTCGCATTAATAATATTAGATCTCTACGAATATATTATAATGTTACTAGTACAGTGAGAAGCTAGTATTAGTATTCTTCGCCCATCGTCTGCCCACTAACCTCATAACAATGACACATTAAACTACGTTGTTATTACGGTGGAGTAACACAAATTATGAGTTATAACTAATAATGTACGTTTTCGTAAACACTAACGGTAATTAAAAATGGTTGTATACCTGCACAACTTTTTTACATATTTTTAGCTCACCGATGCAACGCGTTGAGTTAAAAACATTTCAAAAAAAGTTATCGTCTTAGGTAATAATGTTATAATCCGTTACGTTCCAATTTCTAAAATTAAAATGAGTACTTATTTATTAATTTAACACAAGCAGTAGCACCACCATCGCGGGTATCGCAGATACAATAGATTTTCAATTGTTATGCGACAGCCGGCTACAGCTTGGGGATTGATGGGTTAATCTATAGGCTATATTTTATCACGCTAAGACTAATAGGAACGAAGAAATAGAGGAAAATGTAAAAAAACAGGGGGAAATTATTTGAAAGGACTTATTTAATCTATACTAATATTATAAAGCGGAAGAGTTTGTTAGTTTGTTTGTTTGAACGCGCTAAACTCAGGAACTACTGGTCCGATTTGAAAAATTCTTTCAGTATTAGATAGTCCATTTATCGAGGAAGGCTATAGGCTTTATCACGCTAAGACTAATAGGAACGAAGAAATAGAGGAAAATGTAAAAAAAAACAGGGGAAATTATTTGAAAGGACTTATTTAAATGCGCTAATCTCAGAAACTACTGATCCGATTTAAAAAATTCTTTCAGTGTTAGATAGCCCATTTATCGAGAAAGGCTGTAAACTATATTTTGTCACGCTAAAACTAAAAGGAGCTAAGAAATAGAAGAAAATATGAAAAAAACGGGGGAAATTATTTGAAAGGACTTATTTGAACGCGCTAATCTCAGGAACTACTGATCCGATTTGAAAAATTCTTTCAGTTTTAGATAGCACATTTATCGAGAAAGGCTATAGGCTATATTTTATCATGCTAAGACTAATAGGAGCGAAGAAATAGAGGAAAATGTGGAAAAACGAAGAAAATTAAATAATTTTAATTTTCTTCGTTTCTTTCAAATGAAAGGGCTTATCTCACGAACTACTTGAGCAATTTTTTGTTATTTGGGTCAGATAAGAAGTAGACCACGTGAAGGATCATAGGCTGTTTGTTATGGACTAATTTGTCTGTGAAATATCTAATTTACGCGGGCGAAGCCGCGCGGAACGTCTAATATGTTATAATTTAATTTTATAATATGGATGGACTATGGATTTAAGCAGCCAATTTCTTAATTACCTTTTAAATTAGAAAGCCACGTTAAATTAGCTAATGCATGCATTAGGCACACCATGCATAACAAATAGCTATTATTTTAAAAACTAATCATTCCATTCATTACAATAACTAAAACATTATTATTATTAAGAGTCCGTATACGATATTTTGCCGATGAATACGAAATTGCAAAGGTTCGATACAGAAATATTATTAGGTTTTTTACCCTTATTAGACTTAAAAATATATATATTAATTATTAGATTTAAAATATATTTAAGCTCGGAAAGTCGACTCGAACCTTGCGGCGAGTAATATAATGTGAGATTTAGGTTGTTTTGAATCGTGTTTTTGGCACAATTTGTTATTTTTTCTTTTTTCTCAAATTGGATAGAATTTTATTTATAGATAATTTCTGTCGTTTTCTTTTTATGAATTACAGCTCCAAGTTGCCGAAATTAGCAGCAATTCTTTGCCCATTTTCTCTAAAATTTTGCCGAGTTACATATTTTTTTACTCAACTATTTCATATTAAAATGGTAAAAAGTAATTCCAACATTTTATAGACGACTTTCTCAACAGTACATTGTATTTTATTCATACCGTTAAGACGTCAATACAATCCATAAACCACATCCAGAATATCACCTATATTCTAAACCTTTTACAGCAAAAATCACAAAACTGTCGCGGGTTTGAGTTGGATTATTTAAAAATACTTAAAAAAGAAAAAAATCTAGCTCCAACATTATATTATAATTGAAATAATCTTACATGTTGTGCATTAAAACTTATATAAATACTGTATTTTAACTGTTAAATCACGTCTGTTAAATCAGCGAAATATGCAAATTTCGTATACGGACCCTTAAATGCCTAGGTAATTAAACGTATTGTATATAGCACTTTTGAAAATAGTTTTTAAGTCATTAGGAAGAAAAGGTATTTAAAGTGTGCACTTCTATAATGCTTAGTGCTTACCCCGAACAGTTGTAGTTGCACTTTACACATCATTTTTTTAAACCGATAAAAGGTTTTTTTTATCAAAACATTTTTAAATGGGTAACAAATTCTAAGCCATGGATTAAATAGTGCAGTTTAACGGAGCCTTTGTTGTGATTGGCTAAAACTAAATTGAAATGAGCTTGTCACTTGTGTAATTCTTATGTAGAAAACAAAAAAGAGGTAAACCAAAAAGGATATGGGCGGAAACTCTTCGGATAACTATAATTATTTACATTAAAACAATGCACTAAAAATCTACTATTATCTAAATTTTTGAAGGATTTTCCCGTAGTTCGTAGCATCCCGTAGACACCTCGTAGCGACAGGAACGCTACGTAGTAAGTACGTAGCAAATTTAAAGCGAATTTACAAAATATAAAATACATTTCTATCTGTTTACTATATCTTTTTACGCCTGCTGAACGGATTTTAATTAGGTTTCGTATAGAATTTACATTGAGTTCCGCGAAAGAATAAAGATTTAAAAGGTATTAAGAAGGACAACATTTAGTAATACACTAGCAACTCCGTAGCGCCAAGATTCGTTTATCACGCGGGAACCATACATAGTTCCGGGATAAAAAGCATCCTTTGTCCTTTCCCGGGACTCAAAGTATATCCACACCTTTCAGCCAAATTGGTTTAGTGGTTTGGGCGTGTATAATATTAGGTATGGAAGTATGGATGAGCAAGACAAGATTCTGTACTGAGCATAACCTCAGCTGTATCCATCAGTGATAACTGATAAGAATCTCAAATGTGGTCAAGGGCGATTTCCATTATCACTCAATTTGTTTCGTTCTAGCTGCAATTAAAACAATTGGATTCGATTTGATTTCAGTCGTTGATTTCATACACTTACTATTTATTTCTTTATCAGGCTTTATTTGTTTGTATGATAATTTGCATTGAATAAGCTTCGTAACTATAGGATCGATTTTTATTAAAGGCACACAAAAAACACGGAAAATGACTTAGGCCACTTTTAACGAGGGAAAATATATAGTTCTAGTGGTATTAAATATTCATGCTTCAACAAATATCTTGCAACATAACTTTATTCTTACTAGATCAGTAATTTTGTGTCAAAAATGGTACTATAGGTATTTTTCCTACACTAATTTTGATAAAATAACTGCATGATTAGTCCAAAGTTTAAATATTGTTCCGAAATCGGGGACACAAGGCTATAGGCTTCCGTCCCCGCGCGTAACCTGAATGCAGATTTGGAAAGAAAGTAGAGAAAAATAAAAATCACGGTCAAGATAGGAGATTTTAGTAATGTATGGGTGTTGTCTAGTGAATTTTAAGATATCAAAATAATCCGTAACGAAAATAAACCTAACACCGCCACTCCGACTGGCACAACAGTGCGGCGTCTCTAAGGCTGATATAAATAGTCAGGTTCGGCTCTGCGATTGGTCCAAATTTTGACAGCCAACCAATCACAGAGCCTGAACCGTGTCTTGAGACCGAGATGCATCTTGAGTACTGACTATTTATACCAGCCTAAGCCTTAATTGCGCACGCCTGGGTAGTTCTCTCTATACCAGCTACTCAACCTGCGGCCTGCTACGATTACAAAACTCGGTGAAATAAAAACTGGGATATAACAGTATTTTATAAATTATTCCTTAGCTAAATAATTATTTAATATGGAATTATGATTGTAAAGAGAAAGTGTGCATAAGTTATTTTAAATATTATATCATCACTTATTTTTTAATCTACCTCTAGAAAAAAATCAATACTAAAGCCATTGCTTTTTTGAGTAACTTAGAAAATACTTTGATTCATAGTCAACTAAATAATAATAATTATAACTTAATATTAATGATTACTAGACGTTGACCGCAATTTAGTTGTATTGAAATTGGTTTCTGTGCGGAAAGCGTAAATTTTTCTAGAATACGTATAAACTATCCTACGTCTTCTACAGGGACTCCGGACTCACATACATAAGATCGAGTTTCATTCAGATCGGTTCAGTGGCTTAAGCGTAATGAAGTTACAAACAGACACAAATAAAGACAGACAGACACGTTACTTTTCAATTTACAATAGTCGCCTGAAGTATAAAAAAACCGGCCAAGTGCGAGTTGGACTCGCCCATGAAGGGTTCCGCAGCAGGAATAAGGTTTATTTCTATGAAGTTATAAGGTTTTTGATTTATTTTTACATTTTTAGTTGATTTAATGAAAGTTTAATTAATGTTTACCATTTATGACGTATAAAAAAACTACTTGTTAGATCTCGTGCAAACCAATTTTCGTTGGTAGTTTTTATAATAATGTACATCATATATTTTTTTAGAATTATCACTTTGAAAGAGTCTCTCTCGCAAACTATTTAGATTAGAAAAAAATGATATTAGAAACCTCAATATGATTTTTGAAGATCTATCCATAAATACCCCACACGCATAGGTTAGACGAAAAAAAATTATACCTATGGGGACCTCTAAAATTTTTAATATTTTTTCCATTTTTGTATCAAAATCTTAATGCGGTTCACAGACTACATCTACTTACCAAGTTTCAATCTTATAGTTTCGGAGAAAAGTGGCTGTGACATACGGACAGACAGATAGACAGACAGACAGACAGACTTGACGAATCTATAAGGGTTCCGTTTTGGCCATTTTGGCTACGGAACCCTAAAAATAGGGCGGGCAACTACAATATATTTATTTTCTTTTATATCTTATTCGTATAATCCTCTAACTGTACTAGTTGTTTAGTAGATAACCTTATCAATCACAGTGACACACTTACAATACATAAAAATATTTAACTAGACGTTACACCTCCGAGCAATTATTTACTGTTCGTTTTATGCAAGTAGGTAGTATTTGCATAAAATAACATTTTTAACTTCATTCATGTTTTTATTACAGTTATCTAATATTCAAATTTTACCATTCTTCTTTATCAACTATTTTAATCATTGTAACCTCCACTATTTAATAACCACACCAGCGGACAGGATCTTTACGCACGCTTACGCACACAAATGCATAAAACTACGCTACTCAATTTTTTTCGTAGAACTGTCTATAATTTTTAATCGAAAGATCTGAGTGATTTTCAGAATGCCTTTTAAGCAATTTCTTTTACCTTTACTTTTCTAATTTCATTTAAAAACTAGCTATTTGACCAAGCTTTGCTCGGTATTCGATAAAACACCAATAAAATGGCATTTTCTAAAAATGATTCCTAGCTAGATCGATTTATCGCCCCCGAAACCTCCAATATACTAAATTTCATGAAAATCGTTGGAGCCGATTCCGAGATTCCAATTATATATTCATATATATACAGGAATTGCTCGTTTAAAGATATAAGATTCACTTAAAAATATATAATAAATGCTTAGAAATATCTACGATTTAATGACCCGGTGAACTTCGTATCACTTTTTCTTCTCATATGAACCTTCTCTAGACTTCCATGAACATTTCTCGAGTTTCAGCGAGCCTAGCAAAATTCATTGTTATTTATAAAGAAGATTATATTGTTTGTAGAGATTTTTAAAAAACAAAACGTGCGCTCATCTAATGAGCACATTATCTATGAGTAAGTTAAGACAATAACTATGTGGTTAGTCATAGAATTTTTGCTCGTACAAATATTTGCTTGAAGTATTTGTAATGTAACAGAGAACATAAAACTATGCAGGCTGAGTTGTGGGTGTCACTGTTTGAATAACTAGAAATAGCTCTTATTTAAAAAGAGATTTACATTTAGGTGCAGGAATGATCAAAATAGCTATAAAATTCCTATAATTTAGATGATTTTCCAATATAGAGAGGTAAACAAAGTGTAGAGACTGCTGGAAGGAAAATATAATGTAAAACGTATTATACAAACAATAAGAATAACGAATATAGGACAATGTCAAAAGATAATCTTTTGGATTTTTATTTAGTATCTTGTTAAGCTGTTGTGACGCTGTTAAGAGCCCGGGTTACCCTCGGAATTCTCATACATACGTAATACCAAAATCATTTTGTCATACGAAAATATTTAACATGTTTGAGTTATTTTTCAGCTTAAAATAGTAATTACCTAGGTTCCTGAACAAAAATTAACTTCAAAATATTTAAACACTAAAAAAAATTTTTTTGTGTATAAATTTTTTTTACTAAATTTACTACTAAATATTTAAACACTAAAAAATAGAGTAAAACACTAAGAAATATATAAATAAATAGTAAATTTACTACAAAATATTTAAATACTAAAAAATATTTTTTAGAGTTGAAATATTTTGTAGTAAATTTAATATTTATGTATATATTTTTTAGTGTCTTACTCTATTTTTTAGTGTTTAAATATTTAGTAGTAAATTTAGTAAAAAAAATTTATACACAAAAAAATTTTTTTTAGTGTTTAAATATTTTGAAGTTAATTTTTGTTCAGGAACCTAGGTAATTACTATTTTAAGCTGAAAAATAACTCAAACATGTTAAATATTTTCGTATGACGAAATGATTTTGGTATTACGTATGTATGAGAATTTCGAGGGTAACCCCGGGCTCTTAAGCTTTTTTATGTATCCCACAAAAAAATTAGGTATTGAATTATGAATTCAGTCATGTTCTTTAGATCATTCAGAACAAGACTGCATTCATAGTTTTAAAAATATGGGTTAGTACACAAAAGCTTAACAGCGTCGTTTTAACAAAAATACTTCGAACAAACTAATATCTGCTAATATAGTTTAGATAACCATAGATAACGGTATAACGTGAAAGGTATTGATAAACAAATTGGTTCGATGATTCCGTTGGGGCCAAAATTAGGATTCTTATCTGATAACTGATAAGAGTGTAACGTACGAGAGAAATTTATATTGGTAATGTTAGGAGTTAAGTGCTAACTATATAATATTATAATATTATGACGTCAAACATTACAAAAAAAAAGTTTTCGTGTTCAACTAATGCCTGGTTTCTAAAATTTTTTGACACGATTTCATGTATTCAATAGCGTTGATTAGTTAATATTTTGACGACGGCTATTTAAAATGTCTAGGGAGTAGTTAAAAAATTCGGTAAAAACCTTAGAAATCGGGCAGTTAACTTAAAAACTTATTTTAAAAACCAACATTCTTTAAAGTTAGTTACGTCGTGGTCATACAGCATACTGTATGCACGTACATTTTTTTTTTATAAACGGTGAAAATGAAAGAAAGTTGGGGACGCCATCGTGGTCCAGCGTTTTAGAGCATGGCTTTTGACTCGGAGGTCGTGGGCTTGGACAATGCAGGCTGATCACCTGATTGTCTGACGAGAGATGATCCGTGCGTCGGATTGGAATGTAAAAGTCGGTCCTCTCGCCAGTCTTGTCGGTCGTCCGTTCCACTGGGTTATGGAGTAAAGGAATAGTACTCTTGTGTACTGCGTACACACTTAGGCACTATAAAACTACTTCTGCGTAACTTGTCTGGTTTCAATAAAATGGGCGACTCGACCGTTATCAAAACCGGTGTGGGATAGTGTGGGAAAGAACTATAGTTAGTTGGTAAGACAAATGCTAATTATTATTTTTAACAAAAAATTAAAACCGACTTCCAAGGTAAAAACAATAATAACATCCTTATAATATGAACTAAAAAGTATTAAATAATTTTTCCTATCTCATGGTGCCTTTTTCCGAATTCGGCTAAAACTCAACTATTTCTGTACTCAATCTTCATAATTTTGAAGTCGGTACCAGATATAGCTGAATCCAGATGCCAGAATATTTGAAGCATTTGTAACTGGCACCGACTTCAAAATTATGAAGATTGAGTACAGAAATAGTTGAGTTTTAGCCGAATTCGGAAAAAGGCACCATGAGATAGGAACAATTATTTAATACTTTTTAGTTCATATTATAAGGATGTTATTATTGTTTTTACCTTGGAAGTCGGTTTTAATTTTTTGTTAAAAATAATAATTTCACTCTTTTTAGTTACCTAGTAAAATCATCGCGTACTATACGTAGATTAGGGCCGATTCACACCGAATGGCAGAGGCGAGGCGAGCAGTTTCAGTGTCATATGATTTTAAACTTTATTGTAATACATAGTATCGCTTGAGAAATTGACGCCGCCGGCGGCCGCAAGAGTCCACGAGCATCCACGGGTGGCCGTAGATTTCTCAAGCGATACTATCTATTACAACAATGAAGATAAAGTTTAAAATCATATGACACTGAAACTGTTCGCCTCGCCTGCGCCATTCCGGTGTGAATCGGCCCTAATACACCTGTATACTATTCTACGTATCTTATTACAATTTGTTAACAGTCACACTTACAAAATATAATATCAGCTGCAGATAATTTTGAACAATACATTAAAAAAAATCGAAGTGGACACGTGCCAGAGCCGCGCCAAACCGAAATTTTAGCAGCGCGGCAGCGGCGAGGCTTTCATTGTCATATTATGATTTTAAACTTTATCTTTATTATTGTAATACATAGTATCGCTTGAGAAGTCTACGGCCGCCCGTGGCCGTGATTGGTAAGTGTGACAGCTGTGCACTCTAGCATGTTACTTGTATTATCGAAGCAACTTACTTCTCAGAAGTAATGTCAAATGTGTGCCTTACGCTCTGGAGATAAGGTTGAATATTTTGTTATGTTCAATTTTGGTGACATTGGTGACCCTGACGTGAAAATGATGATGATGATGATGAATATAATTTGTATAGTAGCATATGCTTTCAGTTCTTAAAACAGCGCCTAAACCCCCAAACTTGTATCTAAAAGGAATCCAGAGTTCTCTTAGTATCTTCGGAACCATAGTATACCTTGGTGAAGAATCTTGCGTTTTGGTAGCATATGCTCAGGATGCTTCTCATAAAATCAAAATCACCATATGTTTCCATATAAATTTCGAGGAGTTCCCTCGATTACTCATGGATCCCATCATCAGATCACCACTTTTGTGAACATGGTACCAAATTGGAGTGAAACCTAATACAACAAAACAAAAATTTCGAAAATCGGTTCACAAACGGCGGAGTAATCGTTGAACATACAAAAAAAAATATATATCCACAGCCGAACATATAACCTCCTCGTTTTTTGGAAGTCGGTTAAAAAGGAAGCTACGTGAGTGTTGCGTCGCATCGCTACGTTGTAGAAAGATAACGTCACCAACAACTCGCACTCAAAACAACAAACATAATAAGCAAGATACAATTAAAATTAATTACTCATGTTAAACAATAGTGGAGTGCTTGTTGACAAGATTTTAAGTAATTCAATGGAAAAAGTCTTTGAGTGGCAAACTTATATTTCGTTTACACAGCTGCCGCCAAGTGCAAATTAATTATGTGCATTGTTCTCTAATTGTTTTGGAACAAAAGCTGGTGTCAAGCAGCGTCATTCTTCGTTATTTTATTTATTTTTATTTTGACAACATAATATTAGTCAGGGTTCCTTAGAACATTTTTTTTTATTACTATCAAGTACATCAAGATAATTTTTTGTGAGTAGCTTCATTTTGATAAGACGAACTACATTTTTATCTGCGAAAAATCTTGAATGACCATCAAAGACATAATAATTTTATAGACAAAACTGTAAGTCAAAGCTCCTTAGTAATTAGTATATTATGGCGAGCAGATAAAATAATAAATATCATACAAATGTTGAACAGTATGATCAAATAGGTCACGCATCATGTTTTACGACAAAATTACAGTAAAACTCACAAAAAACAAATATACTGTTGTCCGTACGTTTACGTTACAACTTTGGGTACAGCTACGTGGTTTATGAGTTGTAAATTGTAATTATGACGAGTATAATAAACGTGCTGCTTAAAGTTACTTTAAATATTCATCCTAAGGATTAGTTCACACTAAGATGCAATGCAGCGCGTTTTTAACCGACTTCTAAAAAGGAGGAGGTTATATGTTCGTCTGTATATTTTTTTTTGTATGTTCAACCATAACTTCGCCGTTTGTGGACCGATTTTCATGATTCTTTTGTTGTTGTACAGGGTTGAATCCGAATTTGGTACCATGTTCACAAAAGTGGTGACCTGATGATGGGATCCATGAGGAATCAAGGGGACTCCTTGAAATTTGTATGGAAACTTATAGTGATTTTGATTTTTTCTGAAGCGTTCGAGGTAAATGCTACCAAAAAGTAAAACTTGCAAACAACAAAAAATCCTTATAGATACAGGTTCGGGGATTTCGCCGTTGTTTAAACAACTGAAAGCATAAGCCAACACATCAATTTGATTGATCATCATCATCATAAGTATAATTATACCATGGGTCATTACATTATGACCCAATTATTGGTACTTTTCATGATATTTTGCATCGAAGCAGATGTTTTTGATGATTGTCTCGCTGTTTGTGGACCGATTTTTAAAATTCTCGTGTTTTTGTATAGGATAATATAATCTTAATTTCGTATAATAATTATAAAAGTGGTGAACTGATGATGGGATTTATGAGTAATCGAGGGAAATCTTTGAAATTTATCGCTAAAAACGCTCATAGTGTTTCAAATGTTGTTTCTAGTAACTTACACTTAAGTTAAGAATAAGGGAAATTTCATACGAAGGTGCCTCTTGGTCCAAAGACACTGAACAGAACTCATGAACCTTTAAAGATAAAAGTTTGGAAATTGCAGCATCGCTTAGATAACTGCAAGCATTTACCACAATTTCACTTACAGTATTATAATATTAAGGATACTTAGTATTCGTAGTGGTTATCTACGCATAAGGCCTTGTCTTGTATATAACTAAAAAGAGTGAAATTATTATTTTTTAACAAAAAATTGAACCCGACTTCCAAGGAAAAAAACAAAATTCTTAAAATGGCCTAAAAAGTATGAAATAATTCTTATTCTTCATTAGTGCCTTTTTCAAAATTCGACTAAATAGCAACGAATTCTGTACTCAATTTTCATTCTTTTGAAGTCGGTACTGGCTAAGTTCTAGGTATGTCAAGTATCTCAGTTCTGGGCTGGTACCGACTTCAAACGAATGAAAATTGAGTACAGAATTCGTTGAGATTTAGTCGAATTTTGAAAAAAGCACTAATGAAGAAGAATTATTTCATACTTTTTAGGCCATTTTAAGAATTTTGTTATTTTCCTTGGAAGTCGGGTTCAATTTTTTGTTATAAAATAATCCTGTTATTGTGATAGAGCATGGGGTTATTTTATATTATTACTAGCTGTCCCGGCAAACGTTGCTTTGCCATAGTAATATAAAGTATTTCGAGCATATTATTATTTTATTGAAGTGACTAAATAAGTGTTACCATGGTAACGTCCCGTCCCGTCGCACAAACAATGGTCGCCGTCAGTCTCGAATTGTAATAATTTACTATTATTTATTCAACAAATGCACTTATCAATATAAAAAGTACCCAGTAGCCGATTCTCAGACCCACTGAATATGCATATAAAATTTGGTTAAAATCAGTAAAGCCGTTTCGGAGGAGTACGCGGCCTAACATTGTGACACGAAAATTTTATATATAACTAGCTGTCCCGGCAAACGTTGCTTTGCCATAATATAAAGTACCTATTTCGCCCATATTACTTTTTTGAAATGACCAAATAAGCATGTTACCATAGCAACGTCTATCGCTATCCCGTCGCACAAACAATGGTCGCCCTCAGTCTCGAGTTGTAATAATTTGCTATTATTTGTTCAACAAATGCACTTATATATATGAAGTACCCAGTAGCGGATTCTCAGACCTACTGAATATGCATATAAAATTTGATAAAAATCAGTAAAGCCATTTCGGAGGAGTTCGTGGACTAACATTGTGACACGAGAATTTTATATATAAGACTAGATGTCCCGCGCGGCTTCGCCCGCGTAAATTGGGAATTTTACGAAAACCGTACATTTTCCCACAAAAAAAGCTTATGAGCCTTCACGTGGTCTACTCTATATATGTGACAAATAATATCAAAAATGCTCCAGTAGTTCGTGAGATAAACCCTTTTTAACATTTTTACCGGTTTTTTCCACATTTTCATCTGTTTCTTTGGTCCTATTATTCTTAGCGTGATAATAATATATTACAGCCTTCCTCGATTAATGAGCTATCTAATACTGAAATATTTTTTTAAATCACTACCACCTATCACACACTAAATGGTGTACGCATTCCTTTCTCCGAGTCCGCTAAATACTTGGGTGTTACAGTGGATTCAACGCTATCCTGGAATGTCAACATCAGTCGAAAGGTCAACTGTGCTATTCATCCTCTTAAAGCTCTGCAAAACTTTTTACCTATCTCTACCAAAATTACACTCATGCAGAGCATTGTAATGCCTATTATTGACTATGCCGACGTCCTGATGCTACCGAGGAAAATTTAAATAAATTAGAACGCTTACAAAACCTCTGCATTCGGTTTATATTTGGGCTAAAGAAATTTGATCAAATCTCGGACTATCGCAATAAATTACAGTGGCTCCCTATTCGCCAGCGTCGAAACTATAGGACTCTTCAAAGTACTTTTCTGTCCTTCTTCCCCCTCCTATCTGCACGACCTTTTTACTTTTCCTCATCTCCAGGACGAGTCTTGCAGAACTTTTAGACGTACTCTTCTCCAGATTCCTTCTCACCATACCGACTTCCTTTCCTATTCTTTCACAGTTCACTCCGCCAGGCTTTGGAACTCCCTACCACCAGAGATTCGTGAAAGTAAAACTTTGGCACTATTTAAAAAGAGAGTCAGGTTACATTATCTGCGACAGAACACGCAAAATATACTATAATATTACTGTTATTCCATGTTAAGTACATCTATAAGTTATATTTATTGTAAGTATATCATAAATATTTATTATATTCAATATATAGGTATTACATATTCGTATGAGAAAATGATTTTGGTATTACGGATGTATGAGAATTTCGAGGGTAACCCAGGCTCTTAATTAATGCGTGCACACTAATTTTTGCATGTTTTATAATCACGCATTCCTATTTTCACTCAGGTCTTCTGGAAGACATTCCATTTTTGGAATAAGATGTACCTTTGTACAATACATATTTTTAGTTTTAAGCTGGTTTGTTAACTTCATTTTGTGTGTACATAAATTGTAAAATAAATAAACAAAATAAATAAATAAATAAGTATAGATTTTTTTTTAAATTGCTTGCCAAACTTGAGTCTCGTTCTAAAAGACTATGACCGTACCAATAATAGGGTTTATTGGTACAGTCTATTATGAAGCCTATTATGAAATAGACTCATATAATCATGGGACGATGCATGGTAAGTATAATATGGTAGTGATGATGATGATGATGATGATAAAATGTAATTTGTATAGTAGTATCCGCTTTCCGTTCTTAAAACAATACCGAAACTCCCAAACTTGTATCTATAAAGAGTCAGGAGTTCTCTCAGCACCTTCTGAACCATGATATACTTCGGTGCAAAATCTTACTTGCTATTAATTATTATGCTTCGAATACTTCTCACGAAACCGAAGTCATCACATGTTTCCATATAAATTTTGAGGAGTTCCCTTGATTACTAATGGATCCCTTCATCAGGTCACCACTTTTGTGAACGTGGTACTAAATTGGGATGATACCCTATACACCAATATAAATAATCGTTAAACATAAATAAACGAACATAACATCTCCTCTATTTTGAAAGTCTGTTAAAATTGTAGCCTATGTGTTATTCTGATGTATAAGCTATATTAATTTAAAGTTTCATTAAAATCCGTTCAGTAGTTTTTGCGTGAAAGAGTAACAAACATCCATACATACATCCTCACAAACTTTCGCCTTTATAATATTAGTAGGATAGTAGGATAAGATGTAGATACCATCAGAGGCATTTATACATAGGCAGTTAGCGGATCTACGTTTTTTGGTTGGGTTATGTCAATTTTGGGTTATGTAAATTTATACGTGGGAGAGCCATGCTTCGGCACGAATGGGCCGGCTCGACCGGAGAAATACCACGTTCTCACAGAAAACCGGCGTGAAACAGCGCTTGCGCTGTGTTTCGCCGAGTGAGTGAGTTTACCGGAGGCCCAATCCCCTACCCTATTCCCTTCCCTACCCTCCTCTATTCCCTTCCCATCCCATCCCCTATTACCCTATTCCCTCTTAAAAGGCCGGCAACGCACCTGCAGCTCTTCTGATGCTGCGAGTGTCCATGGGCGACGGAAGCTGCTTTCCATCAGGTGACCCGTTTGCTCGTTTGTCCCCTTATTTCATAAAAAAAATATGTTAGTTGTAGTTGGACTAGTTATAAGTTATTTCTCTTGAGGAATAGACACAACCCGACCAAAATACGTAGATCAGCTATTTCTTCGATATCAATTTCCCCGATAGCATAATCGCCGTATAAACAGCACCACGACCACTCATACCCTCTCTTTCTATTACTCATCATCTTTCTCTTTTCAGCAACAGCAGCAATGGCTCAAAGGAGTATGAGCAGTCAGCGCCGAGCGAGACCAGCGGCGTTGATGCTGAACCCAGGACGCCGGCGCCCCCTGCAGACAGATTCCTGGACCTCCAAAAGATCCTGGGTCTGCAGCTTCAGGGGAAGGCGGAGGACAACCCAGTCATAGTGCCCCCACATAGAGACCTGAATGTGCTAAGACCTGAAAACCCGACTATTGGAGAGATGGAGGATCTAGAGCCAAGGTATGTTCTTCCCTACTAATATTATAAATGTGAAAGTGTGTCTGTCTGTTTGTTACTTTTTAACGCCCAAGCCGCTCAACCGATTGTTTGGAATTAAGATACTTTGAGCCCCGGAAAAGGAAATGGAAAATGGAGTGCTCTGAGGAATTGTTCGGAATCATACCACCTGCAACTTTTCGCCATCGTCCCACGCGAAAAACATACCATCCTCGTCACCTTGATGAGTGGCAGTCTTCCACAGTGCGTTTTTCGCGTAACTTTCTGCCGCGCACTGTAAAACTCTGGAATGAACTGTCACCAGCAGTTTTTCCGGACCTATGCGACCTGCAAACCTTCAAGAAAAGAGCGTATTCCCTCTTAAAAGGCCGGCAACGCACCTGCAGCTCTTCTGATGTTGCGAGTGTCCATGGGTGACGGTAGTTGCTTACCATCAGGTGACCCGTTTTCTCGTTTGCCCCCTTATTTAATAAAAAAAAATAGGATACTTTTTATCCCGGAAAAGGTACAGTTCCCACGCGATAAACGAATTTTCGTGTCATCTAATGTCAATAGCAATAATTTTTTAAAGTAGAAAAGAATAATATAACATAGTGATAAGTTGATAACGTTTTCATTAACTTTTCTATGGATTCTGCTAAGAATTGAGAGGTAGCGTCATTCGTAAATTCGTAACGTTGTTGTAAGGGTTGATAATAATATCCACATTTATAATACTAATCGACGGCCTCTAATAGGTTTTGTTTAATTCTTCAAAATGTTTGTTGGCTAACTAATGTTAAAAGTAGTGTAAATTAACAAAATGCGGACATTTTATCATCATAACAAAGAAATTTGAACAAACATTGATTCTAGATCAGTAAACAGTAAACATAGATAAAGGTTCTTCAAGGGTTCATTCCCCTCGTCTAAAAATTGCTTCTTTACACTAGCTGAAAATTTTAAACTACCAAAAATGATTAAAAAGACATGCTGGCTCTTTCACAGTTGGCCGATAGCTCGCAGCGATGGAATACCTAAATCGTGCTCCCTCTTATCTTATACTCCATATTTCTTGATAAAACTATGAATTCTCTAGGTCTGGACTGTGGAATATTATATAAAAGAGTATTATTTAATGGAACTAAATATTTTGGAAATATGTATATAGTATTAGCACAGAATACATAATTAGTACCTTACGTATTACTGATAATAAATTATTATAATATTGGTTGTGTAAAGTTCTCGAATCATTTTAATTATAGATAAGTCCATGGGCGTACCCAGGATTTCAGCAGCCCAGGGGCAGCATGGTCTTGCACCGAGCGCTGAAGTCCTGAGTACAGGTATATAAACCATGATATTCGGTCTGGTATATTGAAATCTTTTATCAATCCGCCGACTTAAGGCGAGGAGTAAGCCCATTTTATTATTTCGTGACTATCGGTTTACCTAGTTTCAATATAATAATTAATAAGGCAATGTAGAAAAATATGAGATATAAAGCACAATATTCAAAAGGAAAACCATATAAACATTTTAATAAAACGTAATACTTTAGCTGTAATTAATTTACAAACTCACCTCCGACAAATATCTTTGTCATCGAAGTATAATTATTAACTAGGATAATATACATTTTATTTGAATAAATTTTTAGTAAATCTATATTAAAAATTCTGAACCGAACAATTTTGTTTCTTAATATTTATTTCCAAAGATATTTTAAATAAACATGAAAAATAGAGAAGATCCGCCCCTAGTAACTACTTACAATTTTATGCTAAGCTAAAATGAATCTTATTGCGATGCGTATACGCTTGGTCTTTGGTTGTGTGCAGGGTTATCGTTTTGGATTGAGATTAATCCCCGCCTTAAGGCAAAACTGTCCCTAAAATTTGTAGGTCGATGTCTGTCAGTCCGAAACGCGCCTTGTACAGTGGCGGTTACGACGCTCGCTGCGTACTTGATAGGGCAAAATAGGAGAAAATTATACATTTTATTTTATTAATGACCGAATCATTTATTAAAAAACTATTCCGTTATTTCCTTAGAACTATAAAAAAGCTATCCTTTTTGTAAAAAAATTGTCATTGAAAATTACGACATGTACGAATTTGAAGTGTATTTTTATGGTGATATTCAAGATTTTTTGACAGAATTACCATGCCTGTTATTTTTTTACTTTGTTCCTTTTTGAGTGTACGTTAATTTTGGTGTAAGAGAATTTCACATAATTTCTTCATACTGGAAGCCTAAAAGTCAGTCTTTTCGAACTGGTCGGGCCTTAAAAGATTTTTGTTTCCAACACTTCATTTTACGCAGAGTAGATAACACGTTTTGAATTTTCACTTTCCAGGAAAATTGACGTTTATTTTATCTTCCAGGGGGGGGGGGGGGCAGCCTTCTTTGGGCAGACCCCCCCCCCTCGGTACGCCCATGGATAAGTCTATAATTAAAACGATTCGATAACTTTTTTGCGTCTTCTAGTTATAGTACGAGATACGACTGCAGAACTGTGCAGGTATCGAGTACACGCTTAAAACCACATCTTTACAAATATTTATGATAAGGAGAACATATTTCTACTGGGATGCCAGTCCAAATGTGGCCGCAAATATTTTTAAAAAATTTTTGAAAAATTGAGTTTGCGGGATAAAATGTAATCATCAGGTATTGAAAGCAAATATCGTTCATTTCATGGCAATGAGTATAGAGATTTAGAAAAATCCGGCACCCGGCCGCAACCCTATGGTAACCAGGTGTGAACAGGTACCATTCCGATACATTTTTGCATCCATAACGTATATTGATCTTTTATATATCATATGCAAGCTTATTTTCCTCTTATTATTATAATAAAGGTGTGCCTAATTAAATCTGGCCACAAATAAGGGGTGCCGGCTGTCAAAGATGGCATAGTATCGAAGGTTGAGGGAAAGGGAGCTAGCGCGAAACATTACGGGATAGTCATCATGTTAGTGTACTTAAACATCGGTTCAAACAATCAAGTGCGAGTGCGAGTCGGACTCGCGCACGAAGGGTTCCGTACTATTATAGAGCAAAATTAGGCCAAAATTTTTATTTTTTGTATGGGAGCCGCCCTTATATTTTAATTTTACTTTAATTTTATTACTTATTATTAGTAATTAATTTCATTTTTCATTTCATTTCATTTTTTTCCGCTTAAACATTGCAAACGCAGGCTTCCTACGAGATTTATCAAAATAATGTACCAAGGCCCAATTCCACCAATGTCTGCTAATGTTAACAGCTTCTTAAAATGTCATGTCTTCTTTTTCATTCATACGAAAAACGAAAGAGGTAGGTATGTCTATCTCTTATGGATATCCCACAATAACATTTTTTTGTCATTTACTTTTAACTTGGCTAAATGGTTAATTTTAGAAGCAATTTTAACCAATACGGCAATAATCCTTATTAAATTAAATACTTTATTAAATACATTATTGATTTAATATAGATCTATATGGCCCTTTACGGCATACGATTTATATATTTTCGAAGATATTACAGATTCTAAAATTGCGGGTCGTAGCTTTTGTGGCGGTACCGACCAATGCGGACGGGTAGTAATCTATACTTATTTTAAACAAAGTCGCTTTTTTTCCCTCATGTCCCTTTGTTCCCTTTAATCTTTAAAACTACGCAACAGATTTTGATGATTCTTTCAGTGTTAGATAGCCCATTTATCGAGGATGGTTATAGGCTATACTTTATCACGCTAAGACTAATAGGAGCGAAGAAATAGAGGAAAATGTGGAAAAAACGGGAAAATTATTTGAAAGGGCTAACTTGAACTTTTACTTGAAATCTCAGGAACTACTGGTCCGATTTGAAAAATTATTTCAGTATTAGATAGCCCATTTACTGTGAAAGGCTATAGGCTACATTTTATCACGCTAAGACTAATAGGAGAATGTGGAGAAAACGGGGGAAATTATTTAAAAGGGCTTATCTCGTGAACTATTAGAGCAATTTTTATGTTATTTGGCACAAATAAGAAGTAGACCACGTTAAGGGTCATAGGCTATCGAGTCTAATCAAATTTTCTGTGGCTATATATTTTATACCCGTGCGACGCCGGGGCGGGTCGCTAGTGAATATAATAATATTATGTAATTAAAAACTACTGAATCGATTTTAATCATTTCTTCAGTGAGTGACATAGGCTATAATATATTTTATACCCGTGCGAAGCCGGGGCGGGTCGCTAGTACGTAATATCTATACTAATATTATAATTGGGAAGAGTTTGTTTGTTTGTTTGAACGCGCTAATCTCAGGAACTACTTTGAAAAATTATTTTACTGTTAGATATTTTATCACGCTAAGACTAATAGGAGCGAAGAAATATAGGACAAAGTGGAAAAAACGGGGGGAAATTATTGGAAAGGGCTAATTTGATCGCGCTAATCTCAGGAACTATTGGTCCGATTTGAAAAATTCTTTCAGTGTTAGATAGCCCATTAATCGAGGAAGGCTATAGGCTATAGTTTATCACACTAAACTAATAAAAGCGAAGCAATATAGGAAAATATGGAAAAAACAGGGGAAATTATATGAAAGGGCTTATTTGATCGCGCTAATACAGGAACTACTGGTCCGATTTGAAAAATTCTTTCAGTTTTAGATAGCTCATTTATTAAAAAAAGCTATAGGCTATATTTTATTATGCTAAGACTAATAAGAGCGAAGAAATAGAGGAAAATGTGGAAAAAACGGGGGAAATTATATGAAAGGGCTTATTCGAACGCGCTAATCTCACGAACTACTGGTCCGATTTGAAAAATTCTTTCAGTGTTAGATAGCCTATTAATCAAGGAAGGCTATAGGCTATATTTTATCACGCTGAAACTAATAGGAGCGAAGAAATAGAGGAAAATGTTGAAAAAACGGAGAAAATTATATGAAATTGCTTATTGCTTATTATCTTAAGAACTACTGGAGCAATTTTTATGTTATTTGGCAAACATGAAGAATAGACCACGTGTACTAAAAACAAAATAATATTTATGTTCAAATATATATTAACTATATTCAATTACTATAACATTCTGGCAATAAAGACATTTGAATTTGAATACAATAAACGTGATTTTTTGGCGTTTTTCGCTCTATGTCGATAATGGCAACAGATGGGCACCTTAAAATTTCAGGAAATCTTTAATTAAATGTGCAATTTAATTACTAATAATAAAAATAAAGTAAAATTAAAATTGTGGCGGTACCCACAATTCGCCTAACATTCCTGCATCGCGCTATCGAAGTTTTCTAAGCGCGGCGGTATATATACGACAGCTGAAATGTATCACGTGGGGCTTCGGCCTGACCAAGCATACCACCTAGCTCGGTCGGAAGATCTTCCCTTTGGCCACCACGCCATTTATCCCACATTGGTGACCCTCGACAGAACACGCCTCCTTCATCATCATCACTCCCCGCCCCTCCGCACCACGCCAGCCAGCATCGCCTCATCGGGTACCTCGTCCACTAGCCGCGATGTACCGCGGCCTGGGCGACTCCGCATCGGCATCATCGGGCTTTCTTACTACACCGACCGGTCAGCAAGCAGAGCACATCTCTCCTGGTCAGCACGTAGCATCGGCCCCGCACGGCAGTTTATCCGACTCACTGGATCCCGTGCAAGCAGCTTATAGTTCCGACTCACTGGGACTCACTGCAACAGTTCCGACTCACTAGAACTCTCTGGCACTGGCGACTCAAGCGACAAGACTTCAAGATTCGACCTCCGGTCTTCGGGGGGGAGTGATGTGGCGGTACCCACAATTCGCCTAACATTCCTGCATCGCGCTATCGAAGTTTTCTAAGCGCGGCGGTATATATACGACAGCTGAAATGTATCACGTGGGCTTCGGCCTGACCGATCATAACACCTCGCTCGGTCGGAAGATCTTCCTTTGGCCTCCGTACATTATTCCCACAAAATATTAGGGCGGCTCCCATACAAAAAACACAAATTTTGGCCTAATTTTGCGCACTACACTACACAAAAATAGTACGGAACCCTTCGTGAGCGAGTCCGACTCGCACTTGGCCGATTATTACTATTGTTTGAACCGATGTTTAAGTACACTAACATGATGTACTATCACTATCCCGTAATGTTTAGCGCTAGCTCCCTTTCCCTCAACCTTCGATACTTTGCCATCTTTGACAGCCGGCACCCCTTATTTGCGGCCAGATTTAATTAGGCACACCTTTATTATGATAATAAGAGGAAAATAAGCTTGCATATGATATATAAAAGATCAATATACGTTATGGATGCAAAAATGTATCGGAATGGTACCTGTTCACACCTGGTTACAATAGGGTCGCGGCCGGGTGCCCAACGGCACACCGGATTTTTCTAAATCTCTATACTCATTACCATGAAATGAACGATGTTTGCTTTCAATACCTGATGATTACATTTTATGCCGCAAACTCAATATTTCAAAAATTTTTTAAAAATATTTACGGCCACATTTGGACTGGCACTCCAGTAGAAATAATATGTTCTCCTTATCATAAATATTTGTAAAAATGTGGTTTTAAGCGTGTACTCGATACCTGCACAATTCTGCAGTGGGATCTTAGACTATTAAGGGGCCGGGTTACCCTCGAAATTCTCATACATACGTAATACCAAAATCATTTTCTCATACGAAAATATTTAACATGTTTGAGTTATTTTTCAGTTTAAAATAGTAATTACCTAGGTTCCTGAAATCCATTTAAATGTATTTTAGGACCGAATATTGCATTTATTAGAGGTCGCAATTTTATTTTCGGAATATGTTGGGAGGCTCAATAGAAGCTTAACCTCAAGTTTGTGGGGTCACCGCCTTTGTCCCCCGGCCGCCATCTTGAGAAAAGGGGTGACTATTTTCGTGATATTTCGGAAACTATAAGTCTTACAGAAAATTTTTAAGAACATAATTTATTGCAAATTATTTTGCCTACAAATATGTTTATATAGTTTTTTACCCTAAGCTAAAAATTTAAAAAGTTATAAGCAAAAAAGTGATATTTTTTTAAAGGTTTATTATCGCTCTTTAACTTTGTTTAATACATTTTACAAAAAAAAATACCTTAGAACAACCTTGTTAATGATCTTTTGAGAAAAAGATCCCCCAATCCCCCCGATCTCATGAAATTAATTTTCTGCAGATGCAAAGGAAACTGTGAAGGCATGCGTGCCTGCAGAAAAGCAGACCTAAAATGCTCTACAGTATGCCTACTATTCTGTTTTCAGACCTGCTTTTCAGCAGCCACAGTCTGCAGTATGCCTACTACACTACATAAATATATGCAAATTGCAAACTATATCATAGTATGCCTACTATACTAGTCTGCAAATGCCTACTATACTAAGAAGTATTTCAGGCCTGCTTTTCTGCAGCCACACATGGTTCCACAGTTTCCTTTGTTTCTGCAGAAAATTAATTCCATGGGACCGGGGGATCCTTTTCTCAAAAGATCATCTACAAGGTTGGTCTAAGATATATTTTTTTTTATATATATATTTTTTTTTTGTGTATAAATTTTTTTCACTAAATTTTCTACTAAATATTTAAACACTAAAAAATAGAGTAAAACACTAAAAATATATATAAATAAATAGTAAATTTACTACAAAATATTTAAATACTAAAAAATATTTTTAGTGTTTAAATATTTAGTAGTAAATTTAGTAAAAATTTATACACAAAAATTTTTTTTTAGTGTTTAAATATTTTGAAGCTAATTTTTGTACAGGAACCTAGCTAATTACTATTTTAAGCTGAAAAATAACTCAAACATGTTAAATATTTTCGTATGAGAAAATGATTTTGATATTACGTATGTATGAGAATTTCGAGGGTAGCCCGGGCTCTTAAGACTAGAAGACGGAAAGTTACCGAATCCCACAGTAACTGTACATTTTAACTTAGTAAAGGAATCTTTCGGGATCCTATAGATATCGACCTAGCGGTTTTAGAGCCTATTTGATACTATTAAAAAAACATTAGCAAACCCTTTCATTAAACTATAAGCAGCCTATTTCTCAACTTGCTACAAATTACAATGGTACATAAAATTAATAGAATCAATGAAACAAAATTCCCCAAGGCATATTTGATAAAGGAAAGTTATTTAGCGAGAAATTAAGTTCAGGCGGTGCACTTGTAAATGTGAAACTACTTAGAATATTAATTATACTATTGCCGGCATAGAACGACTTGAACGAGGACATTTACAAGGAAAATTCTCAAAAGTTGGCGACATCTGACATCTACAAGTAGAATTTATGGCGCTGACTTATTTTGTTATTGCTGCAACCGCGATAAAATGGAAATACTAAACTGTTTTTAATTAACTTCTGCTTTTCGTTTGAAATAACTTTGATGCGAAATTTGCTGGAACTTCCAAAGTTTTTTGAAGTTATCGTTTTTATAGGGAATAAATTATTGAAAATTTTGTAATGGCTGTACTTTGATTCAATTGATTTATTTGTTTTTGCTGAATTGATTAATTATAAGTTTAAAAATAAATACTAATTTCTATTTTATGTACTGAAGTGAAATATAGAGATTGCTCTATTTTTTCAGCTTTACAACTTTTAGAAATTTCCCTTAAATTCTTGAAAAGACTTTTGTGTACGTGTAGGTCAAAATACGACCCATAACAACTAAGTACTTTTGTTTGTAAAGGTAACACTTATATGTAACAAAAATCTTATAAGATTTTATGAAAACTCACAAAATACATCTAGTGCAGGGATGGCAAACCTTACCTTATAGTAGGGGAGGTCGCGCTCAATTTAAAAAGTCATTTCATACCGAGCGAAAATCGTTACAATAATAGTATTCCACTAATACATAACAGCTTTGATCGTCAGCCACTTCATAATGGGTGGAATAAAAATTGAGAGCATCTCAAAGTTGTTGTTGGGAATCGTATTGAATTGACATTAAAAAGATCCCAATTCGCACCTAATAAAGGTTCATATCTAGATTATACACGTTTAGGTTCGGTAGGTGTTATTTTAGTTTTAGTATATAACAACAGATGGCGCTTTTAAAGTAAAATGTATATAATTCTTCTTCACAAATATCATAACTTATATCGCTGGCTGACGGTGTTTCCACCATCGTATTAGCGACTGACGGTTTTCTTTATTATTTACAAAGTAGAAATATTCACCTGTATAAATTTTGTATGATATAAAATTACTTTATATTCAAAAAAAATTTACGTTCAGTAACGCAACTGACGTTGAATCCCCCGTCTGCAATACGGCTGACGGCGATTTTTTGGTTAAACATGACCTCAATAATTATCCATCAAAGTTTCATTCGGTATAAAATCACTTTTCGCAACTATTTTCTTTACAACTTTGAAATACTCTCAGTTAACATTCCACCACGGGTGCGGCGACTGACGCTGATTATATTGATTGATAAATATTAAGCTACCGCTGGACAAAAATTTGGTCGGTATGAAATGACTTAGCAATCGCTAGCACTACCTCCCCTACTATTATCAACGTGCCACTTTTTGAGGGTAATGTCATATTGTCATCAAAAATAAAAATTTTTTTCGTAATCCTGATGCGTATTTAAAAATATAATGCCCCAATCCTAACTTGGCGCTTCTGTCGAATAATCACTATAATATCTAATTTTGTGATCAGTATTATAGTGTGCTCAAACTTTTATGTCGCGTGCTGCTTCTGGCACGCGTGCCATTGGTTCACCATACCTGATCTAGTGTATCTAGATCCTAGACGCTGAAAATCGCCCGTAATAAGCTGCATAAACCTTACAGTATCTCATAGAGCGGTTACTGTAGGGTTGCCAATTAATTTTATTTTACAATTCTTTAAAAATTAATTTACAATAATTCTGGGTGAGTTGTAAATTATTTATTTTATTTTTAAAATATAAGAGACGTAAATAGGCTTTGCGTCAATAATCATATTTTTGGTCCCGTTTGTTTTTTTTTAATAATTCACTGTACTTATAATTTTAATCTTACCTATTAATATTACTTAATTCCTCAAGTGAAGCTTAATATATTATCATAATAATTTCCATACACTGTTTTCGCTGAAGCCAGCCACACGTATAATGTAGTTTGGCAGACTTCAAGTGTCATTAGTTATTTGGCTATGAACATTGAATAGATACTAAGAATAATATGAATACCAAGCAAAATACAATATAATTTGTAGGTAATTTATATATTTATAAAACTAAAATGGTCACTTCAGCCGTACAATGCTTTTGCAGTTCTTTTCCTTTTCTAGTGCAAATAAAATCAATATAATAATATAGACCATTTAACTACGAAGCTAGTCACAAAATTATAGTTGTACACAAAAGAAAATCTAGGTTTTTAGTCTGGTCGCTAAACAATTCGAAGAAACGAGACATGAAAAATAATTTAAAAATAATTGTATGGTGAATATAATTGTTATAATAATTGTATAATGTAAAAGTATAATTGGTAACTTGGCAGTGGCAACCCTAGTCCGCCCAGAGCCCGGTTTCACCGCGGAGCCGGCGCTGAAGTATGCATCAAAACCAAACAGTTTGGCCGTTGTCGTCATTTCACCGGAGTCAATATTGGCCCAGTCTCGCGGGACACGGGGAATTAAATGGAAAATATTACCTTCCGGCGACGTATTAAATTTATTACTCGAGAGTTGGGTGGTGTGGGAGTTTCTTTGAGAAAAAACGTTGATCTAAATTAGGTAAGTACCATCGAGGAAATTAATTGCTAGGCATTTGACAGACCAACGTCATTTGGTCGGATTATGTCAATTCAATGTTAATTGTGATTACACGATCATGGAAGCGACAGTCAATTCCGTCAATCATGAATTATGTTTGACTGATGGACTGACGAATGGTATTAGACGGTCACTCAATTCTCTTCAGTTTTATGTCAGTCAAAGCCAAAATTGTCAAAGGTGTACGTTTCTATTTTTTTTCCTATTTTGTCAGATGTGACAACACTCTCTCAAAATTCGTCACTGATGGTTGCATGAAGCAAAAATCAAGATATCCAGATTTTCGTCAATCAATTTCATGCAACCATCATGCAGTCACTGCATTACACGGTAGGTTATTCAACAATCACAGTCATGACTGTCGTAAAACTGGCAGCAAAACCTACCGTCTAATGGATGCCTAACGCGACCAAATTACGTAGGAATCAACTTCTTTGATACTGTTGCAATAAAACGTTGGTCGAAAACTCTTCTACGGAAGTAGAAGAATTGGAGTACTTAAATTGTCGACTTAGAACTTGGCCTACGAATCTGTCGAAAAATTGCATCTTTTCAGTCAATGTTTTTTTTCCACTGGCTAAGGTATATTTATTGGGGGGCTACAATGGGAGGATTGAATATTTTAATTTCCCTGGTTAGTTCATCCTGAATAATATTTTCAAATATTATATAATATCAAATAAACACATTCACTCTATCTCTTTATAGTAACATATATCCTATATATTATATATTATAGTCTACGTATCGTGATTCGTAATAGCGCTGTAAAAAATTGATTTCGCAACCCTTTTTATCATATAAAGAAAAGATCGGGAGGTTAACAAGGAATCTTATTTAAAATCCAGTTATGGGGATAGGCGGGGTCGGTAGTAAAACCGAATGGAACGTGGACCGAGATACAGATATGATGGGACTTATATATTCAAATTATATGACATTGGAACAATGCTAGACGAAATAGTACGGATTTTCTCTGACCGATACGTAGGACAAAGTTTCTAAAGCTATGTAGAATATGGACTATGCTCCGTAGTTGATACTTGATAAAGTAAATAGAGAAAGCCACATCGCCTTGTTCCTGGTGCATACGTGAAGATAAATTTAAATTTTTTAGAATATAAAAAAGCAGGAAATAAATAATTCTGTACCCTAATTCTGCTGTTCTAATGCAACACCAATGCAGCTTCGTTGCTCCTTCAATCCAGTTTATTTCCTATTATACTTCGGAGTGGTATGGTATTTCATGAGAACACCAGCATGCAGTTTGATAGGAAATAGATTTGATCGAATTAGAAACAAGACTACATTAAAGTTGTATAGAAATAGAAACATTAGGGAGCCCTGAAAGAGGATACAAAATTTCATAATTTTGTATTCTAAATATTAAAGTATTTACCTAAGTTATAAAAAGTCGCTCTCCAAAATAAAATAAAAATCTCAACTAAAACGTGTCCGCGTCTATTTTACATGTCCACAAATAGGCCTTATTACAATATCCGTAATTTAAATACTACTCTGTATTCGCATTTAAAACAATCTCTATTCTCGTATTCCCAATCGGCGCTTCACACGGAAAGAGTCAATAAATTTTATAGCAGATGGCTTGATTTCTAAATGCAGGTTATCGGGCCCTCCTTAGTATTCACCGGCGCTAGCCCCTTACAAGCAAATCACGTCCACCTATGTGTTCCACGCAGCCAAAACCAACACGGGGGAAAATCTCGCAAATCTCGACATTAACACAGGTTTAGGAGTGTGTGATCGAAATTTTGAATAGCAAGTTAATCGTTGCGTTAGTGACAGACTGAAAGGCTATAAAATATGGAAGATAATAACGTTATTTCTTTGGTTTACACACCATATTGATGTAGGGACTCTACATCATACACCGGGCAAGACTTCGCCGGTTCTTTTCGGCAGGTTACTGGACCCGTGATAGGCATCGTATAGACATTTTAAAATAGTTCTAACCAATTAGGAAATAAAATATTTTTCATTTTGCGTAATGAAGTTGTGTCATTATCGCTCAGAAATGGTGCGTTCTTGTCCTATGTTCTATCCCGGAACTCAACGTATCTCCATACCAAATTTCATCAATATCATTTCAACGGTTTAAGCGTAAGATAATATATTAATATACATTGTACGATTTCCGCATGCAGTAATCGAATCTTGCTTTAAATACCTCCCAAATCCCAATGTTTACCAAAAACCTTTGTTGCAGCGTGAACGCGTCGAACTTGGAGAAGTTCCAGCTGAAGATAGCTCAGCACGAGCTGTACGAAGACGGCGAGCCGCTGGTCAACGCCATCCTCAACGACATGGTCACGTCGCCCATACTGCATGCTGGTAAGCAGCTTATGTTGGTAAGCAGCTTAGGTTGGTAAACAGCCCCCACAGGACTGGCTATGCCTAGTGTGGGGATTTGTCAACTGAAGTGTATTGTAATTTTCCGGAAATAAATTATATGTATTTATATTATACTGAAGAGAGCGTTCAAGTATTACGAGCCCCACAGACTATAGACTTTTAGTCGGCAAATAGTTTGACCAAATTAGTGTTTAAGTACATTATTATCGGTCAATAATATATAAGGGTATATTTTGCGACATGGTGACATCGACCATACATACTGTATGTTGGTAAGCAGTCTGAAGGGAGCGTTCAAGTAGTACACTATATTTTGAGAGGAGGGTTTAGTCTAGTCTAATATCTTGAAAAAACTTACTTGAACGCTTTCTCAAAAAGTTGATTTGAATTGGCTACCTTTAAAAACATCGGATTGCCTCCTATTGGCCGGCTCCGTATAGGAAGCACTAAGTTACCTTTATCTAGAACTTCTGAATAAAGTGTGTTTCAAAGAGTTTTAAAGAGTACTTATCAGACATGCATGCATCCATTGAATCAAATAAACATACGGTCTACATTTATGTAGCAAAACAAGCAGTGATTAAATGAAATTTAAGATATTAAAGTGTATGTAGATACTCTGTTTAATAGTGAATAAATAACCCAATATACATACCCTAGATCCACATAAGATATTATACCCAAGCTTTGCCGTCAAACTCTTCAAGTTAAAGCTAAGTAATCATTAAATACCTATCTGTGAGTTACCTCTTTGCAATCACACAATAACGAGCCTCATGTTTATAAAGGGCAGCTTAAGTTAGGTTTAAAATAGTTTCATCAAGTCACCTGCGTGTACACCGCGACCATGCATATTAGATGAAGTCGGGTCCGCAATCAGCCCGCCCGAACAATGCCACAATAATCTCACCCTTTACTTTCGTTCCAATTAAATATTTACACCACTTAAATGGATTTCATTGTCCACTTATATAATTCAAATTTAATTTTGGCTCCGACCTTTATTAGGTAGGTCCTCGAAGGATTTGTGGTCAGCTATAATTTCTCCGAGCGCGTGTGATTTAGAATGGTTCGGGGATAGTTTTACCTTTCGTATTCCTATTGCTTTTTGTTCTTTCGAATTAGTGTATTTTTTCAATATTACAATATTTATAAAATTTCTTTCGTTCCTTTTTGAATTTTTCACAAAATTCTGAAAAGAAACACAATTATAGAAGTTCTTAAAATATGATTTTGAACAAAAGTACTGATTATTGTTGAACACTACAGCTAGCAACTAGTCTTAAAAGTATGTATTCAAGAGCCAATTATATCAATATCAAGAGTTATAATCTACCCACCATAGCAACTGTTAAGTGCATTACTTAATTTATGTCGACTGCTTGCAAGTATTAGACAACTTTCAAAGCTAGCCTTAGCCAGTATTAAGGTCAAATTTTTTTTTTTCAAAGTTGGTATTGCAACATTCTCTTTGTAACCCGACTACGGCGAAGCCAAAAGAAGGGTAATGTTTTAGCAGTATGTATTTATGCACCCACGTAGGCCGTAGCTGCTAAGCTACTGGTTCAATTTTAACAATTAAGTCGTTATGAGATTAGTAATGATACCGAGCGTGATATTAGCTATTTTTTGTGATGCTATTTTAAGTCTTTTTATCGCGATATTTAAGCGTGGCGACCGAATCGGGAAATTCCGTAACGAAAATAAACCTAATACCCCCCACTCCGACCGGCACAGCGGTGTGGCGTTGAAATCCGTGCATCGTCTTAACTCTTGTCATTTCAGTTCGGCACGGTATTTGTGTGCATGCGACTCGAAATAAATAAATAACTATAATTGCATAACATGATAAAATTGTATAGCATTTTTGGAGTTTATTGGAGTTTACTCCTTAAGAGCCCGGGTTACCCTCGAAATTCTCATACATACGTAATGCCAAAATCATTTTGTCATACGAAAGTATTTAACATGTTTGAGTTATTTTTCAGCTTAAAATAGTAATTACCTAGGTTCCTGAACAAAAATTAACTTCAAAATATTTAAACACTAAAAAAAATTTTTTTGTGTATAAATTTTTTTTACTAAATTTACTACTAAATATTTAAACACTAAAAATAGAGTAAAACACTAAAAAATGTGTACATAAATATTAAATTTACTACAAAATATTTCAACTCTAAAAAATATTTTTTAGTATTTAAATATTTTGTAGTAAATTTACTATTTATATATTTTTTAGTATTTTACTCTATTTTTTAGTGTTTAAATATTTAGTAGTAAATTTAGTAGAAAAATTTTTTACACAATTTTTTTTTGTGTTTATTTAAAATTAACTTCAAAATATTTATTTTGAAGTTAATCTTTGTTCAGGAACCTAGGTAATTTATTTTAAGCTGAAAAATAACTCAAACATGTTAAATACTTTCGTATGACAAAATGATTTTGGTATTACGTATGTATGAGAATTTCGAGGGTAACCCGGGCTCTTAAGAATCGATTTTCTTAAATAAGGCGCCCGGTATGAGAAAAATCCGAGGGGTAAAACCTACTAACAAGTAACGAAAATGTGTCACGTTTTTGGACGACGGAAACTTTCTAATTTGGCTGTGAGTGTATTAAGACCATAAAGGTAATATACCTATCGGAATATAATATTATATAAAATAATATAATTATATAATAATATAATATAATTATATTATATAATAATAATATAATTATTTCAAATTCAGGGACAGGGTAGCCGAGGTGTTGCCTTTGATGTTAGAAGAAACCCCGTTCCTCTAGGCCTATTGGGAGCGGAGTTATGGCTACTTTAGTAAGACGTTTGACAGTTGCCGAGCTGTCAATGTCAAAGTTTGAATGCTTGTAACTCGGCAACTATTTGTCCTGGATATGGGTTTCTTCGGCTTGATCTTCCTGGATTTTTCTCCTCTATTTGATTCTGGCCTTAGAATTGAGAAAAAATTTATGTATCTGATTTAGTTCAAATTCAGGAAGGGGATAGCCGAGGTTTTGCCTTTGATGTTAGAAGAAACCCCGTTCCTCTAGGCCTATTGAAAGCTGAGTTATGGCCGCTTTACTTTCGTTCCGCCTCACCCTTTACTTTCGTTCCAATTAAATATTTACACCACTTAAATGGATTTCATTGTCCACTTATATAATTCAAATTTAATTTTGGCTCCGACCTTTATTAGGTAGGTCCTCGAAGGATTTGTGGTCAGCTATAATTTCTCCGAGCGCGTGTGATTTAGAATGGTTCGGGGATAGTTTTACCTTTCGTATTCCTATTGCTTTTTGTTCTTTCGAATTAGTGTATTTTTTCAATATTACAATATTTATAAAATTTCTTTCGTTCCTTTTTGAATTTTTCACAAAATTCTGAAAAGAAACACAATTATAGAAGTTCTTAAAATATGAATTTGAACAAAAGTACTTATTATTGTTGAACACTACAGCTAGCAACTAGTCTTAAAAGTATGTATTCAAGAGCCAATTATATCAATATCAAGAGTTATAATCTACCCACCATAGCAACTGTTAAGTGCATTACTTAATTTATGTCGACTGCTTGCAAGTATTAGACAACTTTCAAAGCTAGCCTTAGCCAGTATTAAGGTCAAATTAATTTTTTTTTTCAAAGTTGGTATTGCAACATTCTCTTTGTAACCCGACTACGGCGAAGCCAAAAGAAGGGTAATGTTTTAGCAGTATGTATTTATGTACCCACGTAGGCCGTAGCTGCTAAGCTACTGGTTCAATTTTAACAATTAAGTCGTTATGAGATTAGTAATGATACCGAGCGTGATATTAGCTATTTTTTGTGATGCTATTTTAAGTCTTTTTATCGCGATATTTAAGCGTGGCGACCGAATCGGGAAATTCCGTAACGAAAATAAACCTAATACCCCTACTCCGACCGGCACAGCGGTGCGGCGTTGAAATCCGTGCATCGTCTTAACTCTTGTCATTTCAGTTCGGCACGGTATTTGTGTGCATGCGACTCGAAATAAATAAATAACTATAATTGCATAATATGATAAAATTGTATAGCATTTTTGGAGTTTATTGGAGTTTACTCCTTAAGAGCCCGGGTTACCCTCGAAATTCTCATACATACGTAATGCCAAAATCATTTTGTCATACGAAAGTATTTAACATGTTTGAGTTATTTTTCAGCTTAAAATAGTAATTACCTAGGTTCCTGAACAAAAATTAACTTCAAAATATTTAAACACTAAAAAAAAATTTTTGTGTATAAATTTTTTTTACTAAATTTACTACTAAATATTTAAACACTAAAAAATAGAATAAAACACTAAAAAATATGTAAGTACATAAATATTAAATTTACTACAAAATATTTCAACTCTAAAAAATATTTTTAGTATTTAAATATTTTGTAGTAAATTTACTATTTATATATTTTTTAGTATTTTACTCTATTTTTTAGTGTTTAAATATTTAGTAGTAAATTTAGTAGAAAAATTTTTTACACAAAAAATTTTTTTTTTGTGTTTAAATATTTCGAAGTTAATTTTTGTTCAGGAACCTAGGTAATTACTATTTTAAGCTGAAAAATAACTCAAACATGTTAAATACTTTCGTATGACAAAATGATTTTGGTATTACGTATGTATGAGAATTTCGAGGGCAACCCGGGCTCTTAAGAATCGATTTTCTTAAATAAGGCGCCCGGTATGAGAAAAATCCGAGGGGTAAAACCTACTCACAAGTAACGAAAATGTGTCACGTTTTTAGTGCGCACCTTTAGTGTTTCTAATTTGGCTGTGAGTGTATTAAGACCATAAAGGTAATATAACTATCGGAATATTATATTATATTATATTATTATATAATTATAGTATTACATCATTATATAATATTATATTCCGATAGGTATATTAACTTTATGATTAAGACGTACATATGGTATGCTATATAGGCGACTATGCCTATATACTATATGTTATTATATTATTATATAATTATATTTTTCAGAAAAAAAAAGTAGTAGAGTAGTAGATTAGTTCAAATTCGGGGAGGGGGTAGCCGAGGTGTTGCCTTTGATGTTAGAAGAAACCCCGTTCCTCTAGGCCTATTGGGAGCGGAGTTATGGCTACTTTAGTAAGAGTTTGACGGTTGCCGAGCTGTCAATGTCAAAGTTTGAATGCTTGTAACTCGGCAACTATTTGTCCTGGATATGGGTTTCTTCGGCTTGATCTTCCTGGATTTTTCTCCTCTATTTGATTCTGGCCTTAGAATTGAGAAAAAAATTGATGTATCTGATTTAGTTCAAATTCAGGGAGGGGATAGCCGAGGTGTTGCCTTTGATGTTAGAAGAAACCCAGTTCCTCTAGGCCTATTGAAAGCTGAGTTATGGCCGCTTTTGTTCGACGTTTGACAGTTGCCGAGCTGTCAATGTCAAAGTTTGAATGCTTGTAACTCGGCAACTATTTGTCCTGGATATTAGTTTCTTCTGCTTGATCTTCCTGGATTTTTCTCCCCTATTCGATTCTAGCCTTAGAATTGAGAAAAAAATTTTGATATAAACTCCAGTCGTGCGTCGGAGCTGACACACTTTTTTTTATTAACTTTTGCAATTATAGTTATTTATAATAGCTTTACCGCGGCAGTCCCAGAGTGCCACACGTATTTATTTTTATTATTGACTTATGAATTATCATATAATATAAATACCTTTTTACAGAGCAAAAGGAAGGAGGGACGCAATTGAAGCTTATCATAGACTACCCGAACGGCGTCCAAGCACTGTTCAAGCCGATGAGGTAAGCAATTTTCGTTCTTTAAGGGCTACATAGTACCTTATATTATTAGCGCCACCCATAACAATTTAAATCTATTTCTAGAAAACCAGACTAAATTAATAAAATCATAAGTCATAACAAAGACAAGCTTCATAAACTGTATGTAGTATTTTTGTTATAACTTTTAACCTTTCAAGCCCCATAAGATCAACATCGCGATAACAATAGAATAACAATAGATTTCCAAGAATCCGCGATCGAAGGATAAATTATAATATTCAATATTATAGTATTATGTTGTTTAAAATATTTTTTGGTTATCTAATAATAAAAAGATACAACAAAAATACTACAGTCTAGTTATTTTTTAATTTTTTATTAAATAAGGGGGCAAACGAGCAAACGGGTCACCTGATGGTAAGCAACTACCGTCGCCCATGGACACTCGCAACATCAGAAGAGCTGCAGGTGCGTTGCCGGCCTTTTAAGAGGGAATACGCTCTTTTCCTGAAGGTTTGCAGGTCGTATAGGTCCGGAAATACTGCTGGTGACAGTTCGTTCCAGAGTTTTACAGTGCGCGGCAGAAAGTTACTAGTTTGTAATTTGTATATCTTCTTGTATATTTTTGGCACATTTTCTAAAAAAAATTGTGGAGCTCAGGACTCAGGTACTCGTACTACTCCTTAATTACTGTTTGGTGTTCTAAAACACATTTGTATTGTGCAGTTCTAAGTGCTGTAGTTTTCAACTTTTCCGAGTTTCCGTCAACGTGTTGAGTTCCAAGTTCCAACTTCGGAAACGCTTCAACATTCTTTCTCATGATCGGATTAGGGGTTCTTGGAACTAGGAGTGGTATTGGAGTACTTTGTAAGTTGTGCTCGCTCTGTTATTGTCACTTTGCGGACTTTGTCAAACAAATATGAGAATAAAATATTCCTACACAATAGCTAGATGTGTTAGTTTGCTCTAAATGTTAATATTGAAGCATACTAACTCTTTTAGCTTTAATTGTATGATTGAAGAAATATTATGTTTGCATTAATCCTAGATTCTAAGATTAGGGAGCGAATTAGAATTTTTTTTAAACTTTTCTACAATAACCAAATCGTAGTGATAAAAACTGATGTATTTATTGGCCTAACTTTAAAAAAAATAGCTCTAGCTCTGGCGCTATGCTATGATGCTAATAGCTCTAGCTATGATAATTCGACCGATTGTTAATATGGCATTATGTTTGTTAATAGGGAATCTTACACAAAGGTCGAAGCAGAGGGCATACTAGCACATACAGTAAATAATTCGACATTTTGCACACGCTATATCAGAATATTGACAGAAACGTTGTCAAACGTCGAACAAAACTTTTGTTTACTGTCTATGCTGGTGCTGCATCTAGCGTGAAAACATTGTAGCAATCCTATTGCACTGATATTAAAATTAATAGCATTATATTCGCCCAACCTTATTTTGTTAAATGTAAACAATCTAAGCTTTAAATCGAATAGAAAAACAGAAGATTCACTGCAAATAGCGGTACGGATCTTGTTAATTCTAACCGTTCGACATGTAAAACTATATACCCTAAGGACGGTGACATATCAAGGGCCGTGATCCACTATCCGCTTAGGGACGATAAATTTCCGAAGTAGATATTCGATAGCAACCCTTTCTTAGCGTTCCGTTTTATCGGTCACGAGTTATCTGAGGTATACAGTTTTCGCTCGTTATCTATTGCTTTTGTACCTACTAATTGTAGCTTTCTTATGGCTGGTTTACTCGTATTAAGTAGATAAGTAGTAACTAAATTCTAATTGTCATCTAGCTTAGGACTTACTAAATTTTAACTTGCTACTTGCTACTAAATTTTGTGTTTACATGCTATTTACAACTTAAAATTAAGTTAAAATTTAGTTAATTACTTAGATAAGTAGATACTTAATACGTGTAAACCAGCCCTAAGTCTTCATTTGAAGACAGTGTAGTTTTTAAATAAGCCTAGGTGTAAGTTAATCGTGGATTGAAATATTTTTTCTCGCGAGTTAGCTGCGTTTACTTATAAAAGAAACAGACAGCTAAAAGACTACATTTTGACAAATGATTACCTATAGGTCTACCAGATTCTGATGGCAAAAAGTGAGAAAATGAATTGACTCTAGCAATACCGGGTTAATTGGAATAAAACATTTTGATCCTTTTTTCTTCTTATAGCGGCTGATTCTGTGTGATAAACATGAAAATATAAAAATTTATCCAATGATCAAGAATATTTTTTGAAAATCTGCTGTCAAAAATTGCCATCAGATTCTGGTAGACCTATAGTTTGGATTGCAGGCTACGTTACAGGATAATGCTTACTGCTAGCTGCGTTTCCCATTAGATGGACATTAATTTTTTTTATTGACCTGTCAATAATTGTCATTAAGAGGCCGGGCTACCCTTGAAATTCTCATACATACGTAATACCAAAATCTTTTTCTCATACGAAAATATTTAACATGATTGAATAATTTTTCAGCTTAAAATAGTAATTACCTAGGTTCCTGTACAAAAATTAACTTCAAAATATTCAAATACAAAAAAATAATTACTTATATAATTTTTTTTACTAAATTTACTACTAAATACTTAAACCCTAAAAATAGAGTAAAACACTGAAAAATAAATAAATAAATAGTAAATTTACTACTAAATATTTATACTTACTTTAAAAAATATTTTTTAGTATTTAAATATTTTGTGGTAAATTTACTATTTATTTATATATTTTTTATGTTTTACTCTATTTTTTAGTGTTTAAATATTTAGTATTAAATTTAGTAAAAAAAATTATACTTAAGTACACAAAAAAAATTTTTTTAGTGTTTAAATATTTTGAAGTTAATTTTTGTGCAGGAACCTAGGTAATTACTATTTTAAGCTGAAAAATAACTCAAACAATACGTTAAATATTTTCGTGTGAGGAAATGATTTTGGTATTACGTATGTATGAGAATTTTGAGGGTAGCCCGGCCCCTTAATTAAATCTTAATCCTATAAAGAATCCTATAAAGAAACTGGAAATAAAAGCCTTCAAAAAATCCCTATAAGAACTAAACTAACAGCTCGAATCGTCGTTTAACTGAAGTAAAATTTACTTAACCGATTTGGAGGCGATCAGTGCCCTATAAATCGACTGCCGGCGCTGCGCTATATTACCTGAACTATCTAACCAGACATTTGCTTTAAATATTGCATCGTAAACTAAAAACACTGATACAATCTAGTAAAGTGGAGCATTTGGTGATAAAAGGGAACGATTTTGAAACCTTACAACTGTGGAAGTTCGTATAGAATTTATATTTCATTTGTAGAATTATGTTTCGTATTTCTCAACAAAGCTGCTAGACAAGCAAGAAAGCTGGCTTTCCGATCTTTGCCTTCAGCGACCGCAACTGACAAATATTCAAATAAAATGGCACTTTATGACCTAAGCTATAGGTTTTATCTTACATTTTATATTACAAAGCAGCGACGGCATGGATCACTAAACCAATGTCGCTAGAAAACAGCGCTTTACAACGCCACTGAATTGCTTACATGCATGACAATATTGTTTTTCGTGTGAATATAATATACTAATACTAATAATATTATAAAGCATAAGAGTTTGTTAGTTTGTTTGAACGCACTAATCTCAGGAACTACTGGTCTGATTTAAAAAATTCTTTCAGTGTTAGATAGCCCATTTATCTAGAAAGGCTGTAGGCTATATTTTATCACGCCAAAACTAATAGAAGCGAAGAAATGTAGAAAAAAACGAAGGAAATTATTTGAAAGGGCATTATCTCACGAGCTACTAAGAGCAATTTTTGTAATATTTTGGGTCAGATAAGAAGTAGACCACGTGAAGGATCATAGGCTATTTTTGTGGACTAATTTGTCTGAGAAATATCTAATTTACGCGGGCGAAGCCGCGCGGAACGTCTAGTATGATATTATAACTCCTAAGTCTAGTATAATATTGCACTTTCTTTGTGTTCAGAGCAAAAACAAAGTTTTAAATCGTCTAGTTAACAAAGTCTATTTTTTAATACTCGAACGAAATATTTATAATATTTATCAGATAATTAATGGAAATCTCAATGACCACCACATTGCAATGTTTACTTTCCTTAAACTTATGATTTGGAAATTCCTGTGTTCGCTGTATAAGAGACTCTCAGTTTGGTAATTCAAAGTTTTACAATCATAACAGTTTTTAACACAATCAATTCAATGGTTTCAAAGGAGTGTAGCCGCAAACGCTGAGACATTTTTATTTATTAAGAAAAACTCTTCTACTGATAGCAGAAATTAAACGGTAAAATAACAATAAAGTCCAGATATGGATCGTTGAAATCGTTCACATTAAGCACGTTACAAGTTCGTGCTCTATCTCGCTCTTATCTCGTATCGGTCTAACAGCCCTAATTTGAGCTACTACTTTATTATCTTGAGATTTATCTGTCGATGGCTGGACTCGAGTTATCGACTTCAAAAATGGAGTTTCTTAATTTGGCCGTATATTATATTTTCAAACGGGCTTTGGCCCACCACACATTCCCACCACTGTATCTCTTGTGTCGCCAGGATCGACAGCGGTATCCAACCACTAAAACCCTTTGATGTGATCTCAGGGAGCCCGAGGGACATGCTAAAGCTGTCTTGGGACCCGCAACAAATTTAATCAGAAGAAGATAGGTGGAGTAGGAAGTATACAGTTTTCCCTCCCCATAAAAAGCGGGAGACAGCACAAAGTTGCAATGACCGAAAGTCAAAGAACTAAAGGGAAAGCACCACGGGAATAATTAATGTTAATTATGACTATTAAGCTAAGCTAAGTTAATGATGGAGTTTGTTGTGTTACACTGTTTCCAGTAATAATTATGACAAAAACGCTTAAAGGCACGGAAGTTCCTTGCGCTGTCCACGAGATCATCGTAATATGGAACTCCATATTTACAAAGTATGTTGTTAAGTATTATAGATCTTTCGTTTTGCCAGAGGTTACACTCCCAGAGAACGTGATGGGCGGTTTGTTCGTACATGTTGCCTTCGGTCGAGAACTCGCACATGGGTGATTCTACTGATTTAAATCCATAGAGTTTGGCTTTAAAATTACCATGGCCGGTCAGGAATTGAGATACGCAATGAACAATATCCATCCAGTGTTTGGATAGCCGTTGACGTATATCTGGAAAAAAGTTATAAAGGTGGCGACCTTTTGTGGAGTTATCTCAACGCGTTTGCCATTCGGACATTAGGTAACGTACTGAATCATCTAAGGGTTCAAATAATCTAGCAATTTTTGGTTTATCGCGAGCGTTTAAAAAGTCCGGGCTAGTAATGTTTTTATTATGGTAGTACATAGTCGCACGACGCTGTATTTCAAGGTATACGGGTAAAACTCCGGCTAGTACGGGTAAAGCTTCGGTACTTGTGGTTCTGTAAGCTTTACACAGGAATATGAGAGCAAGACGTTGGCTTTGCAATAATTTGCGACAAGCCGCACCAATAGTTGCTCGGTCGGCCCACACGGGAGCCCCGTAGCATATAGTACCTAGGAATGTCGCTGAATAAATTCGTTTGAGAGTTTTAAATGAGAGACCCCTTGTTGAAGTGGAAATTTTGGTAAATGAATAAAAGTTACGTTTAGCTTTTTCACCGGTCTGAATTATATGATCTAAAAACGAAAATTTATTTTCTAAGTAAAACTCGAGATAACATAGCGACTGCTTGCGTTTAGCGTTAACATTGTTAAGTTTAATGTTGGGTGTCGACAAGAGGGATCCCTTCAAAAGTATTTGGTAGGTTTTATGCGCGGCAAAATTTAAGCGGTTGCGGTGGCCCCTGTCCGAAATTAAGTTTAAACTTGGTTTGCTTTTGTTTCAATTTCGGAAGTGAGTTAGCCTGAATAATGAGAAAACCATCATCGGCATAGCCCACTAGTATGCAAAGCGGTGGTAGGGGGAGATCGTCGAAGCCTACGTTCCACAATTTAGGCGAGAGTACGGAACCCTGTGGACAGCTGCACGTCAGGGTTTTAGCGTGAATGCAGTGACCAAGTTGAAGCTTAGTTAAACTGTTATAAAAGTAAGAACGTATCAAGTAGTAAATGTTTGAGTAGCACCTTCTATTTTTTAACTTTAATAGCAGCATGGGCCACCACGAATTATCAAAAGCACCCGATATATCTAGTGAAATGGCAACAACGTATTTTGTTTCTGATAGATTAACTATTTTCCTGACTTCTAGGGCCGCATCTACAGTCGATTTCCCGGCGGTAAAACCATATTGCTGACTATGAAATCTAGGGCCACCGGGAAGAAGGCGCGGTACGATAAGGCGTTCTAACAGTTTACCTAAACACGGCAGAAGCGTGATCGGACGGTAGGATTTTGGATCGTCTGAAGGTTTATTACCGGCTTTGGGAATCAATTTTATACTATCGATACGCCAGACCTTTGGAAAAATACCTTCCGCGATACATTTATTATATACGAGTAAAATTGATGAGTTCGCCGCTATACAGGCTTGTTTTATAAATTATATGGTTTCCGTATATTATATGGTTTATACTTTATGATTTTTATGTTTTTCGTATTAACAAAAGTAGTCTTAGGGCCAGTTTCACCGCTTCCTGATAAGGCTATCCACCACTTAACTTGACAGATGGAGAATCTGTCAAATAAGCCTATCCGGCACCTTATCAGGAAGCGGTGAAACAGGCCCTTATTCTTTTTATTTTTATTAATCTCAAGGTGCTTCAATCCAATCCACTACTTCATATAGACATTTAAGTTTGGTTTCTGGCGTAATTTTCAGAAAATGTACCTACAGCGTATGTGTCTACAGCATGCTACAGCTCTACAATCATAGTGACAATCATAAACCATGCTGAAAAGGAGACGTTAAAAGATTAAATTGGTTAACAGTCTGTTGATCTGCTTACAGCTAAAAAGCTACAAAAACTTTTAATTTTGCAATTATTTTCTATAAAACTGCTATCGTTGTCGTGCTCTTGATAGCAGTCTTGTTAAGATCATTGACTTTTACTAATTATTTTAGACATTCAGTTTACTTTCAAATAATTACAGAAAATTAGGTTTTAGACTATAATTGAGTACTTAATAAAATATCTTTATACTATTAAATATACAAAATAAATATTTTTCTGCTTCGATATTTTGCAGAGTATTCAAAGTAACTTTTTCTATGCTATCAACTTGTAAATTCTCTGAATTCAAGACAGTATTAAAATATAAATACAGTACCTATAATAATAATAAAACATTTATTCAACAAACATTCACACCACACTACACTTAAATACGGTCCTGAGTTCAGATAATACTCTCAAAACTGCATAATTATTATTATGTAGGTACTCAGAAATAAAACAGTTTTGATTTTGAAAAAAATAATAATATAATATTCTTCTAACATTTTATCAAAAAATTTTCAAGGCTATTAACAATTTGTATAATTTGTTTGTTTAAAGGTTCGCGCGGGATGTCCAGACTCTGCCAAACCACTTCTACTTCTCGGATTACGAGAGACATAACGCTGAAATTGCTGCCTTCCATCTCGACAGGTATTTAACTTGATTGTGAATTAATAAACGTCCATCCTAATATTATAAACGCAAAAGTATGTCCCTTACCTCTTCACGCCCAAACCGCTCAATCGATTTTGCTGAAATTTGGTATGGATATACTTTGGACTTCCGGAAAATGCCATAGATTACTTTTATTCCGGAAATCCGGATCGTAAGTTTCCCATAAAAACTTCTTCACTGTTTAATTAGAGCGGTCCAGTTTTCACACTACGACATTTAGTTATTTTCAAGCTGTCCTAGTCAGGGGCTATCCTACGATACTCTCCAAGAAATCAGTCCTAATGATTGTGATTTACCAATTCACAATAAAATGTAAAGAAACGAAACGCTGTTTGGAAGTCGGTTAAAAAGAAATACAAAACAAAATTGTTTAATTTTGACTAGTGTCGTTATGCAACGTCTCATTTCGTTTCGGTTTGAACTCTTCTTTATCTAATTACACAGCTAGAGATGTTGTCTGCCTTGATTCCTTATATTATAAGTCCATTTTTTTATTTAGAATCAACAAACAAATCAATAATATGATAACGCTTTGGTTGAGATTGTCTGTATTTTTATTCTTTGACCCCAAAAATAATCACAAGCATGTTAGATAAACAAGAGAATTTAGCAGAACATACGTTATCATGTAAATAGTTCAAGGATCGCTGCGAAAACAAGATATCAATTATGGATTAAGTTTCTTATTGAATATAGACCGATTCGTCAGTCTCCGACGGCTTTTTTATAAAATAAGGGGGCAAACGAGCAATCGTCACCTGATGGAAAGCAACTTCCGTCTATGGACACTCGCAACATTTGAAGAGCTGTAGGTGCGTTGCTGGCCTTATAGGAGGGAATACGCTCTCTTCTTTAAAATTTTATACTGGTCTGGAAATACTGCGGGTGACAGTTATAATAGTCTACTGTTTTTATAAAACCAATACAGCTTCGTTCCTAGTTCGCTTCAGTAGCTCCACAAACGTAATACGAGGGCGGCACTGAACATTTTGGGAATCAAGGAGGTGACACAACAGTACTATTTAAAAATGTGTTTATTGCTTTTCGAAGTATTCTCCGCGAAATTTGACACATTTTTCCATATGATGGAACCAATCATTGAAGCAACCATTCCATTCGGAAGTTGGGGTCTCCAAAATGGCCGCTTTGTAGGCGTCCACAGCTTCTTGATGAAAATCTCTGACCACGCAATTTATTCTTTATTTTAGGGAAAGTATAGAAATCATTAAGGCTTAAGTCGGGGCTGTACGGCGGATGGTCTAATAATTCTATGTTTTCTTGTTCTAAAAACTCTTTTGTTCTGTGCGCGGTGTGAGAACTCGCATTGTCGTGATGGAGGATGATGCGGCGGTTGCAGTTCTCTTTACGGAGTTAAGAAACGATCTGTGGCAAACAAATGCTAGCATACCATTCTGCATTAACCGTTCTTTGTCCCTCAAGAGGAATAGTCGCAATATGGCCGGTTTTGGAGACAAACGTGGCCACCATTTTTTTGCAACACTCCGTGAACGATAAATTTTTGCTGGCTTTAACTCATTTTCGAACACCCAAACTCGTGACTGGTTTTTAGTTTCGGGTTCGTACGCGTATATCCAGAATTCGTCACCTGATACGATGTTGTATACAGCATTTGAGGATCCTGCGTGGAATCTTTCGAGAGTTCTGACGCACCAAGTAACGCGAGCCACTTTTTGCTCTTCACAGAGCAAATGCGGTATCCATCGGGAAAACATCTTTTTTAAACCTAATTGTTCATGTAATATTATTTGTATTTGACTCATGCCAATATCTAAAGTTGCCTGAATTTCGCGGTATGTCACATGTCGATCTTCCTCAACCAGCTTACGCACAGCATCAACGTTTTCTTTTGCAACGTTTTAGTTTTTTGTTTTTCTGACTGCAGTTTTTGGACGACCTTGACGGGGATCATCACTGGGCCTGACACGTCCACGTTGAAATTCAGCAAACCAGCGATAAATTGTGGTTTTGGATGGGGCTTCATCACCAAATGCAGAAATCATCCGATCAACACACTGTTTTTGTGTTAAACCACTTCGAAAGTCATAATAAATCATCGCTCTAGAATTTTCTCGAGTCAATTCCATTTTCTCAACGACTAAACAAGTTTGACAGGACCTTGTGACAAGACCGAGAATCTTTTTTTAAATAAATAAATGGTATTCGGTTTTTAAAACCAAGGAGTTTTCAATTAAAAAGATTTTAATATGACAGGAATAGTGGAAGTATTCCATTCCCGATATTTTTAGAGCAGCCTATGTACTACATACCTTCCGTTTGATCTCAGTCGAACTAGGTAATAAAACTGTCCTATGACTGCGTGCACGCACGCATGAACTATATAAATTCCCTCTACAAAAGTACGAACAAAAACGAAAAGAGATAGAGCAAGACAATTCTCGTAGTCAAGGAATCTGAATATAGCCTCTTCTTCGTGTGTTCAAGGCCTAAAGGTGCTTAGTGTGTTCAGAACCTTTTGTAATTAGTCAGTCATAGCAATTATTATAGTACCTGTCTTAGAACTAATTGCAGCCGTTACCGCGCGTGTAATGCCACACCATACGTTACGCTGATCAAATTACTAACTATTTATTATACGCCACTTGATCAACAATGCCTATCAATCCGATAGGGAATGACAGCAGAAAGTTGAGAAATTGAATGTCGGCTCAAAATTTATTCCTTCTCTATATTAAATACATGTGTCTATGTTACTGTATAGCTTTAGCATATTCTGAAAATACTCATAATGTTAAGATAAGTGGAATCTTCTAAAATTACTACTTACTAGCCAGTTTTCTAGTAGTACTACTTACTAGCCAGTTTTCCAGCACGGATCTCCTACACATCTATATACCACTAGATAAAACTTCCTAAACTAGAACCGCACATTCTTCCGGGATAAAAGTATTCTATTTCCTTTCCCGGGACTCAAAGTATCTCCATACCAAATTTCAACAAAAACGTGTCAGCGGTTTGGGCGTGAAGAGGTGACAGACAGATAGACAGACAGACAAACTTTCGCATTTATCATAATATTAGTATGGAAGTATGAATATAATATTATAACTATGGTAATATTGCAGGATACTAGGCTTTCGACGGGCGATGCCAGTAGTCGGGCGCGTTCTCAACATGACCACTGAGATCTATGACGTCACGGAAGGCGATATTCTCAAGACGTTCTTCGTGTCACCAGCCAACAACTTCTGCTTTCACGGCAAATGCTCCTACTACTGCGACACCGGGCACGCTATATGCGGCAACCCTGATATGCTTGAAGGTAGCTTCGCAGCGTTCCTACCAGCTTCGGACTTGGCTGAGAGAAAGGTACGTATAACACGACCAAACTAAGATTGCATCCGTCATTGTTGTTTTGTTCCCTTCGAGGTGTACATTTATCTTGGTCGACTTTTAATTTTTGTAGCATTGTAATTACTGAATTGTAAACCTACTTTTTGATCTGATAATAATCGTATCTTGATTGGGCTGCTGTTTTGTATGTCGCGGTTTTGATCGACTTTTGTAGATATTGTGCAAGCAGTCCTTTTTCTCCAATGTTTTACAAAATCAGTTTAAGACCAAAAATGCCAGTTCCATAGTTAACAAAGATAAACGCAAATATGATAAGGTTACGAAATAATTTGAAAAAGGTAAATTGTTGCAATTTTATAAATAGGTACCAAACGATTTCAAAAAGGGTAAATTATTACAATTGTGTGTAAACGTTATAGGTATGGCGACACCCGTGGCGAAGATCGTATCACAAACGACGAAAAGCGCAGTGGGAGCAGCAGTCCGACTATTGTGAGACGGTAGGTGTTTCCTTTTATGTCTATAAGGTTTTTGTATTACTTTAAATATTGGGTCTTTTATTTTATGCCTACGGCGTTATTAAATTTTTTTTGTTACTTTAAATGTTGCGTATTTTCTGTATGTCTATGGCGTTATTACTCTTTTATGTTACTTTAAATTTCTTTATGAATTTTTATTATCCGTTTTGTTGTTCCACATCGTCAAAGGTGATGTTTGTTTACATGATTGTATTTTATATTTATTTCGTTCACTTTTTATGCTAATTTTAATTTTACACCTTATCCTCTGATATGAAACTAGATATTATAGTCGTATTACAGTTTTATTGTTAGACTTCTGTTTCACATTGTTGATTAGATTGTAGACATTTATTTGTATATAAAGATACTATTTACAGCAAATTAATCGCTTTTTATCAGTTATCTTCCTTTATTTTTAATTAAATATAGCAATTTTTCCACAAATAGATTACTGACTAATTTGTGCTCTTTAAATTAGTTATACCTATCTCATTTATTCTATCAACATTCTTTTTTATTTTAGCATTTTGTCCACATAGATTGAGATTTTGATTTTGTACTTTTCAAATTCCTTCTATGTCTTTCTTTTAATCAGCTTTCTTATTTTTTAATTAAAATTGAGCAATTTTTGTAGGTGCGGACAACTCCCCCGTATGACTCCGGTCGTCGTCTGCTGGATCTGATGGACATGTCCATCTTCGACTTCCTCACCGGCAACATGGACAGACATCATTATGAGACGTTCAAGTGAGTAAAACTTCTCAACAATTGACTAAAGTTTGAAATTGAGACCCGTTTTCTTTATTTGATCCTAAACTTTTTCAATCTTCTTCAATCTTTACAAATTTCTTTGCGGGTTCCCAAAAGAGATTTAGCATGTCCTTCGGACACATACATAAAATGACTTTTCGTGACTTACCACTATTTTACCATCTTACTTCTGGCGTACAAGCGACCTGCTATGTATACCATCTAGACTTCTGGACCGTCTAGACTTAGAAGGTCACTATTAGAAGGAATGCCAAAGGAAGGCCAAACAGATTCAATACTTGACATAATACTATTTTTTTCTAAAGCATAAGTTATTTGAGAACACTAATAATTTATACAAGACATAATATATTATTTTGTGTTGTTTCATAATCTGCAATAAGTTTACCTTGAGGTACACCATCTTAGGACTCATGGTAATATTATCACATAGAATCTAATTACATAACTTACCTGCAAATGGAATTTACTCCCACGCCTTCTATTGTTATATCGGACTTTGATCTGTAAATGCCTAACATTATACATATTAGTGCTAACTGAATCGGTCCAAAGTTTATAATCAGCTGTGGCACACTTATTATTTTGATTGACGTCATTATTGATGTCACAATTGCCTACACTTTTAGTGTTTGCTTTTTCACAACTTCATTCCCCTGTTAATTTCATCCAAGTATCATCTTGAATGTAGCCAAAATTGGCAGGGAATTTTTGACAAGTAGCAGATAATGTGTAATAGCTGCTCTCAAACGCCTGTTGCTAACATTTTGCAAGATACGTGATCGTTCTGCGGAACTTATACTTGTGACAGTTGCTCAGCATCTACACCTCTTCTAGATCTCGATCTATTGATACTTAAATGTCAAAAGATCCTTGTAAAGCTATAACTTAAGTCTTCTGTTGATGTATTTTTTCCTCTTGTCCTCTTTTCATGGAACGACCTTATTTTTTGCTATTTCTGTTATATTTTCTTTTCCTTCTGCTTATGTATTCAATTGCGCCACAATTCCAGAATGTTCGGCAACGAGACGTTTACGCTGCACCTGGACCAGGGACGAGCTTTCGGGAAGGCTTTCCACGATGAGCTGAGTATCCTCGCGCCGCTACTGCAGTGCTGTCTCGTGCGGCATACCACTGTCGACGTGCTGCTCAGGTGACATAACATGAACTGTGTTTCACCATTCGCCCGCGCCTCTCCTGCAGTGTTCAGGACTACATAAATTATAGCCTTCCTCTACTGTTGACTTGATCACATTTCACAAAAGTAGCTCTTTCAGGGTTGCTACTTTCACAGTGGGCTCTTTTAATGGTAGAATAATCTATATGATATTCGCAGTTTAATTACAAAACAGTCAAAATCTATTAGTTTTGGATCATTCTTGATTCTACAAAAGTATACTTTCCTCTTCCAGGCACCACAACGGCATACCCCTCTCCAAAGCACTCAGGGAGTCCATGAAAGCGGACCCCGTGTCTCCCATCCTATGGGAACCGCACCTCGAAGCGTTGGACAGAAGGATCGTCACCATCCTAGAAGCCATCAGAAAGTGCGTGGAGAAAGCGGAGAACCCGATTGAAAACGAACTCAATGACTTCGTATGACCAGAGGATTAATGTGATAGGGTTTTTTTCTTGTGAAGGAACTCTAAATGAAAAAAGTGTATGGAAGTGAAATTTTTAGGGTTTTTTCCTGAGTTAGGGAACTCTTAAAGTGAACTTTTCTGGAATTTATTATAAGGATTTTTTCCTGTGGCGAGGAACTCTAAAGTGAACTTTGTGATAAGGGTGAGTGCATACTGCACGTGAGGAAGGATAAGAGCCGGGACACAAAAACACGGCACGACGTCGTACGACGTCGTACGTGGAAATCCACGACGCGCGTCGTAAAAAACCACGACACGGCGTCGTGCCGTAGAAACTCACGTAGAAATTCAAGATGAGGCAACGTCGTACGACGTCGTGCCGTGTTTTTGTGTCCCGGCTCTTAGTCATGATTCAATGTAATTTATTTTGTAAGTATGTAGCTCTTTGTAACTTAGGTCTGAGATTTAAGCTACACTTTTGTTTTAAACAAAATTAAGATTATTATTGGACGTCATTTTATTTTAATTAGGATAAATCTTTCGTGCATCTCGATATTTGGCTAAGCTTTCTCGCTTTGCAAAAAAAATAATTTTTTCTCTTTAGTGTACGAAATATAGTAAAAATTAAGCTAGTCCTAACCTAGCCTTTATTTATTAAAATTATTGTTACGGTATCTAAATAAATTAAAGGAACATAATATTTTGTAATGTTATGCCTAATGTTAGAATTTATTAGTCTGCTATAAAATTGGCTGTTTCATTCTAAAGATTACCGCGTTAATTTTTTTTGTAATTCTTTTTTTTTTCATTATATAGTGTGTTTCATTGACATAGATATAATATTGGTGCCAAAGATACTCCAAATGAATTAACATCAATATGATCATTCCAGAGTAAGGATGAGCCATAACATGCCAAAAATTTGTTTGTACAAAACAATTTATTTCCATCATCAATATAATACATATTTGTAAATTGTGCACTTATTTTAAGACTAGATGAATAATTCTTTTTTATCGTAAAAAAACTTTAATTTTTTTCTTTTTCTTTCACAAATTTTATTTCAAGTTTGAAAAATGAAAAAAAAAACATTTTTACCATTTATACGGCATTTGTACCTAACTATTTAAACTTTGATGACACATTCAATATTCATACGAATTTAGTGTAATCGTGTGTCTAGGTTTTAACTTTTAATATAAAGGCCGGTGTCCTCCTTAGGCTATAATGGATTACCATGATTGCGAACCTCTCTATAGCTTGTATGTATAATCATCGTTCGTATACGCTTGTATTTGTCCATCATGGGCAACATATTATAGAGGCCGCATAACATGAATATACGATAATGATTTAGCTATGTATAAGTAGTATGTATGTATATTTTGAAAGTCTGAAGTGTAGTTATAAGCCAAACCGACTTTGTACATAATAGTGAAATGCAATTTATTTTAAGTTCCTTGTATAGAAGACTTCGTGTGATTATTGTTATGACATCATAATAATTATTATAACTGCTACACACGCTCGAATATTATTGCAGACTGTATTCGAACGTGTGTAGCTAAAATAAGTGGTTTAAACTTTGAGCCAAGTTTATTTTATTAAGTCGCGTGAACATAATATTTTTATGTTATAGTATACGTTATACATTTTTATAACTCTAAAAAATATGTAATCACCTGAAATCATCTGTACTTTATGTTACCATAGCTTGAAGCTCAAGAATAACATATCATATGAATTTCTAATAGTGATATATTTACTTGTTATATATACTTGTTGCTATAGTATATTTGTTTTCCTCTATTGAATTTAATTTTGTTATCGCAAATATAATGTTTAGTATGGGTTAAGCTTATTTTTTAATTTTGGTGCTCATAATATATATAACTAGAAAACCGTTTTTGTCTCGATAATTAATTATTATTTTAATGATTGAAATTTTTCATATTTTTCCTTCCAATAGGTATTTTTAAATAAATAGTTGTTCCAAAATATCAATAACTTCATGTTGTTTTTAAATTTCATGTTCCAATTTTAGAATTTTTGTAATTGGCAACTGATCTCATAAAACTGTTGCATTTTCCATTTAAAAAATAAAACTGCTCTATTTTTCTTTATTAAATTTCATTTATTTCCAAATTCAAAACATTTTGTAATTTATAACGCGACATTGATATGCAACATAAAATAGACTCTGTAAAATTATTTTAATTTGTACCATTGTTTTTTTTTTTTAACCTATTTTACTTTAAATTCTACTATCGGCGGTGTCGTATGCTTTGTATGTAGAGACTTGCCAAAGAGGGATGTGTGTACTCTTGTATATGCCGAGTGTTGATTGTTAATAAATTGATAAACATATTTTGATGTTTTTTTGTTACCTCATCATTAGCTTGATCGTTTAGGTACGCAAGAAACACCTTAATGTGAATACATGCTTAGTCATTAGGACCTCAATCACTAACCTTTTCTGAAAAAACATCTTAGTTTTTCTGAAAAGCTAGTCCTACTCTACTATACATGCTTAAAGATGAGTCATTGGTTTCTTTGAAACTTATTGTACCAAAAAACAGTTTTTAGCTTTTAAATATGTGTCGGTCATTGTAATAGTGGTGTAACTCCATAATATAAAAAAAATTTCCCATAGTGGGATCACTATGGGAAAAAAAGTATCATATCTTTCAATATAAAAATGAAACAACTCCACTGATACCACTAAAACGACGTAATTGCCGCTATTTTGTTTAGTCTAGGAACAGATTTGTATTTTTACACTTTTTTAGTGAAGTTATTACTTTTATAGTGAATAACACTATAAAAGTGAAGTTATAATAACTTCGTCTTATTTTTAAGTAACTATATACTATAATAATATTTCATTTGATATCTACGATAAAGAATATGAATCATTGAATAAAAATTTTTAGTTTTTTTTCTACGCGACAATTGACAAAACTCTTAATTTCTCAAAACTTCATTGCATGGAGATAATTCACTATTGCAATGAACGACACATATGACAAAGGTCTGACTGACCCTGGATTTTTGGCTATTGTCTGAAAAATAAATATACATTCTAAGTATAATTTGACTTTTACGATTCATGTTTATAATTCCATATTATTTTTGTGCTACAATTTTGCGGACGAGGCTGTTAATCTCATAAAGATCGCATAAACCGAAGAAACAAAGATGGCCGCCATAAAAACTGAAGGAATGTTCAGTTTACAGCTTTACGACGGTGCGTTATACCGCGTTATATTCCCATATTTTATATGGTAACTATTAGTAGTATAAATATACCGTCGTAAAAACTCAACAATATCGACTTACAGAGAACATGTTATGAATTGAGCTATGATAAAGTACTTTTGTGTCCTACACTCAGTGTAGATAATATGTCTAAATATAACTGCTAAGGCCGTGTTTCCACCTGCAAGACACTTACTGTCGCGAGAAGTGTCTGACAGTAGCTTGCAAGTGTAAGCCCCGTAGCAAGTGCTGTCGCGACAATTTGTCAAGCACTTCCTGCGAGTAGTTGTGACTAAACATGTCTGCGAGGACTCGCGACCGATCTCACTGCGGGCAACCGCAGATATACGGTCTAGTTTCGTATGGCATTTATCCGCGAGCTTCTCGCACGACACTTTGCTTGCAGGTGGAAACACGGCCTAACACGGTACCGGTACCTGTCAAAAAGAAGAGTAGCCTGTCATTACATAATATCGCTAAAGTTAAGCGTGCTAAGGAAGATATCGGGTTGCAGGGTCGCACATTATTAGGGTCACCGCAGACATACAATTTCAAGTTGGCCGACTATCGTATTTAAACTAAATTACTTACGTAATATCGCAATTTAATTGGACAGCTCTTAAATTGTAGGTAATCGGAAAGGACTCGAATTTAGTTGCAAAAATGTGCGAGCTCTCATAAGTCGCTATAGCTATAATTCGTATACTGTGCGACTTAGTTAACCAACTTAAAATTGTAAGTCTGCGGTCGCTCTTACAGGCTACAGCGGCTACAACAGCAAGCCATAGATATATCGTATAAATTTTAGCTAAAACGTTAATACCTACATAGAGATATAAGTATATTTCAATAAAATATGATGTAACGTAAAATAGAGGTATTTTTCAGTAGCTAAAAATCCCAGCGCAGTAAATATCAGCGGAAGAATTTGATATTGTATATCAGATACATCAAATTGTGTATTCACAACAGTAGAGGACGGAATGTAAACATACAAATCTGCGACGAGCATTACATTTGCGCGGTATAGTTTCGGAGGTATCGCATTTTATACGATCTCTTTTACCGAAGTACAAAATTTTATTTCAGATACATACAATATCGCAAAATACATGGTTTGTAATATTATTTTTATAGACAACTAGATGACGCCCGCAATTTCGTTGAGCCAAAACTCGTTTACCGCGCGGGAACCGTATATTTTTCCGGAACAAAAAGTATCCTATGTTCTTTTCCCGGGACTCAAAATGTCTCCATGCCAATTTTCAGCAAAATCGGTTCAGCGGTTTGGGGCTTGGGCTTGAAGAGGTAAAAGACAGACAGATAGAAACACTTTCGCATTTATAATATTAGTATGGATAGTAAATAATTTGAATTAGGTACTTACTTCGTTGGGCTCGTAGAATTTCATATTATTTTAATATTTTTACCATTCCATTAATCAATGGTAATTTTTATCTTCCTTAATTTTCTCATTTTTCAACTGTGGAAAGAAAAAACCTTGCTTGAAATAGGTACCCTAAAAATTGCTAACTAGGCACTGTAAAGGCTCTTGACTTGCATAAGCGCTAAAATATAATGTTTTGTCTTATACATCGAAAAAGTCGTATGAATACTTACCTACTATTTTATAATTAGTAAGACAGAATACAAGGGGTTAAAGAAGGTATTCTTCAACTGTAAAGGAACCCCTTAATATCGAAATCATCAGATAGTTCATTTATAAATCTCGGTTAAATGGGTTAAATATCATACAGGAATCCTGTTTATCCTAACCTGAACTGAACAACTAATGTTTAGAAATGAAAGGCTGTCGAAACTTGGCTGTTGTCTAAATATCGTTTACGGTTTAGTACATGGAGAGCTACAATAGATAGCAGGTTTCAGCATATCCACAACTTAGTGTCTAAACAAAATACTGAGTTAGACGTTTCACATAATACCTGTAAGTAAAGGCTTCTATCGACAAGAGAATGTTCCTAATTCTAGACTGGGATCTAGAAGTTACCAGAAAAGTAATAGTTATAGGAGGTAGCAACGCGACGTTTTCGAGAAAGTATTTGGTCGGCCGATTTTGTGATTTGTCGTCATTCTTGCTCTTCTGGTTACAGTCTGGGCGGTCTGGCTGCCGGTAACCTTTTTATCCAGGCCATTTAGCCGAAACTTTTTCGTTTCCGCTTCTATTTTCAATAATCGCCAATCAAAATGTATGGAATTGACATAAGACGAGTCGAACGTCAACGTCAAATTAACGAACGCTTACCATCCCGTACCATAATGTTTTGTGACAAAAGCTTAGAAATCTTATGTCACAAAATTCATAGTATGTACTTTCATACCGATCAAATACAGGCGTGAAGAGCTTCGATCAAATATTTCTATTTGATCGAAGGTGAAGAGGTTTTGTCTCTGACAGACATACCAACACGCAGACATTCCCAATTATAATAATATTTAGTGTGGTTATAATATTGACCCCGGCCAACGCATGCACTGCTTCATACGCGCCAAATCGTACGCGTCCTTTACGAGAACTGCCTGCATAAAATATTCTAGTCCCACAATAAACTTTAACGTCAATTAATAACCCTAAACTAACATATTTCACCGTCACAGAGCGCGACATTCGTATCCAATTGAAATCGACATTCAAAATTCGGGAAAAAAGCGTTTAGACGTCCGTACGGCATGGCCTGGCCTGATTTATGGCCAATTGCGCCAGGCCTATTGTTCCAGGCCATTTATCAGGCCGGACACAATTCACTAGGCCAGATTTGCTAACACGCTCGCTATTGTAGGGTGGACGATAATTCCTAATGCGTGCAGCGTGTCGTCTGATATTAATTACGGCATCCCGCATCTGGAAATATTGTCTTGTCCCCCGAATAGTCAGGGGGACTAACCATTGTAGGGTTATACGACGCTATAGACAATAATTATGCCAAAATGTTCCTATTCTTCGTATTCAATTCAGCATTTGAATCGCGATCGAATTATTGTGGAGTTGTATTTCTTTACTGTGCGGTTTTCATACATTTTAATTGGAAGCAGTGTAATATTATATTATAAGTATATCACTTGATAACGTTTAGATATTTTACAAAATAAATTGTAGCAGAGATTTTTTTCCCGCACAAGTATCGGCTGAATGGCATAGCCAATTATGCAAAAAAAATTTAAAATAAATGCACATATTGTAATAAGTAAATGCTAAAGAAAAAAAAACTTCATGTCTAGAATTTTCGAGGGGTAATAATTGCGTAAGAATGACCATATTTCCGTTAACTTATTTTACATAAAACATTAAACATAGACTAATTTGAAGTTCTAGAAAGCGTTTAACTGAAGCAGTATTTTTCTTGGTCTGGTGCGTTAGACAATACATATAATATAATAATTGGCTAGACAGACAATAAAATATTTCGCATAACTATAAAATGTCCCCAATACAGGGTAGATCTCTATATTAGTAAAGATAATCAGCAATTAATAGATTTATATAATATTTTCTATTCTATTCATAGAAATAGTCCAAAAATCGAGCAGTCGAAAAATCGACGCTTTCGATTCCGAAGTGCATTCGTTCGAAAAAAGTATCGCAATTAGTGTGGATAAATGTCTCGATCAGGACGGCAGCGGAGTCCCTGGGGAACCGGCGGTTAATGCCACTCCAGCCTGTACCTGAATAAATACTAAGCTTAAAGTGATACACTGCAAATATTCCAAGTTCCACCAAGATAAAATACGAAAATCGATTGCTTTTGTTTAGTTATAAACGGCCAGTACTATTGTATTTTTGAGTACTTGGGCTAGTGGTCCCAAAAAATTAAATCCCAATCGGAAGAAGGTCTAGATATTAATTTTTAACATTATTTCATCTAGCCCTTCGTCCCACTTCACGGGAGTGCTTTTTTATAAAATAAACCAGAGACTAGAGAGTGAGAAGATCAACTCATAGCGTCTCATTGTGAGGGATGGCAACGGCAGGATGGACACTCGCACAGTAGTAAACACGTGTACCTATCTCCTGTAATGTTTCAAGTTCCCTTGTACGGCCCGTATAAATAGTCAGTACTCAAGATGCATCTCGGTCTCATCAAGACACGGTTCAGGCTCTGTGATTGGTTGGCTGTCTAAATTTGGACCAATCACAGAGCCAAACCGCGTCTTGAGACCGGGTCGCATCTTATGTACTGAGTTTACTGACTATTTATACTGGTCTTAAAACCCTTAACCAGATAGGTCTCAATAATTACCTAATTATAATTACTTGTTATTGATCATTAACAAACAACTGCTGTGCTTCAGTTTCTTGTTCAGACGCTGATGCTTAACCAGTAACCACAGATTGGCAAACTTACATTACAAAGAATCGACGACCCTGTTTTGACGACCTCTGTGGCTCGGTGGGTGAGCGTGTTGTCAGCGCTCATGCCGGGGGCCGCGGGTTCGAATCCCGCCGATGGGACAAAAAAGTTTTCAATTTTCCTGGGTCATGGATGTGTATTAAATATGTGTATCATAATATAATAAAAATCTTAAATATATGTATTATATAAAAGTATTGAATATTTTTCCGTTGTCTAGTACCTGTACCACAAGTCCTTCAGGTACCTAGCACGGGGCCAGACTGACGTGGTGTGAGGCGTCCATAGATATTATTATACTTAATATACATATTATTTATATTAATCATCTCAGTAATATTACGGACCTACGCTCAAATCCTAACTATTCTATTCTATTGTGCATTTCTGTAGAGCTATTTCAATTAATAGAGCAGTTTTTAGGTAATAAATAATTGGGTCTGTCATTGATTTAGTGTTATTAAAGATTGTAGAGATAGCCGGCCCCGTACAAACAAATTTACATGCAAATATCTCGTTTGAATGATTGGCTTATTGAGTAATTGCTTTTTATTTCCCTGCGTGACTTTAGATCAACTTTATATCATTATAATTTTTTTTTATTTATGAATTATAAATATGTTTTACAGAATTGTGGAAGTGACCTGTAAAAGTCAGAACGTGTTTCATTTTCAACATGAGAGCATTAGTATCTTAAATTGTTGAGTTCTACTGCAGGTAAATACCAAGAAAGCAAAATAAAAAAGAAAAATGAATCCTTCAACTTCCCTCATTCTCCTCTATATTATGTTACGTCGTTGTTCTATATTCCTATCTTATTCAATTTAGATTTTAGACCTTAACCCAAAACGCACTACTCACTTCCTTCAAGGCACAATACAACATGATAATCTCTCCCATTTGACTGGACCGATTTCTATTCACAAGGCATACATAATTAATAGCCATAGATTTAGCGATCAAACAGTTATAGGGGCACATAACACATTCCACTAATTGCGGGGACAATATGTCACTTGTCAGAGGTCTCGTATTTAGCTAGTAAGGTGATAGGATATTCCGAATGTCGCTTTTGGCCTATGTTGCTGGCACATTTTTCTTTTTGTAAAAATTAAAAAACTACCGTCTTATTTAACCCATCAAGCCCCGTAAGGCCCATATGGGCCGCGATAACAAAAGATTTCCAGTAATTGGCGATCGACGCTTTAAAACTAGATAAGGGCCGGGACACAAAAACACGGCACGGCGCCGTACGGCGTCGTACGGCGCCGTACGGTGCCGCGTCGTGAGAATTCACGGCGCGCGTCGTAAAAAACCACGGCACGGCGCCGTACGGCGTCGTACGACGTCGTGCCGTAGAAACTCACATAGAAATTCAAGATGAGTTTCTATGACGCGACGTCGTACGACGCCGTACGGCGCCGTGCAGTAGTTTTTTTACGACGCGCGCCGTGACTTCTCACGGCGCGGCACCGTACGGCGCCGTACGACGCCGTGCCGTGTTTTTGTGTCCCGGCCCTAACCCGTGAAGTTAATACGGAAGAAAAAGTTTGATAAAACACAAATTTTCTTCCGTAAAAAGCTTTCCTGGACTTCTACGAATATTTCCAGATCAAAATTAGCAAAATTGGTTCAGCTGCTCTGAAGTTTTAGCGAGATTAACAAAATTTTATAATTTATAGATATTATGCCAAAAAAAATGCGACAGCCGATTGAGTATAAAATAATGTTTTAATTCCAATTCGAAGCATTTGATGCCATCTTTTGAATCTATTACTCTACGAATAATATTATTATTTTTAACAAAAAATTAAAACCGACTTCCAAGGTAAAAACAATAATAACATTGATATGAACTAAAAAGTATTAAATAATTTTTACTAGCTAATAGTGCCTTTTTCCGAATTCGGCAAACCTCAACTATTTCTGTACCTACTCAATCTTCATAATTTTAAGGTCGGTGCCAGTTCCAAAAGTTTTAAATATTCTGTCAGAGGACTGAAGATTCAGCTATCTGGTACCTACTTCAAAATTATGAAGATTGAGTACAGAAATAGTTGAGGTTTAGCCGAATTCGGAAAAAGGCACTATTAGATAGTAAAAATTATTTAATACTTTTTAGTTCATATTAATGTTATTATTGTTTTTACCTTGGAAGTCGGTTTTAATTTTTTGTTAAAAATAATAATTACCTTGGAAGTCGGTTTTAATTTTTTTGTTAAAAATAATAATTTCACTCTTTTTAGCTATCCTACAAAATAAGGCTTTATGTGTAAATAACCAATACGAATGTTAACTATTCACACTATGTTACTGTAAACGGGATTGTGGTAAATGCTTGCATCTAAGCGATGCTGTAATTTCCAAACTTTTATCTTTAAAGGTTCAGGAGTTCTGTTCAGTGCCTTTGGATCAACAGACACCTTCATATGAAATTTCTCTTATTCGTAACGTACGTTTAAGTTTCTAGAAACAACATTTTAACCACTATGAGTGTTTTGATAAATTTCAAGGATTTCCCTCGATTGCTCATAGATCCCATCATCAGCTCAATGCTTTCGTGATTGTTATACAAAATTACTATCTACCCTACACAAAAACACAAGAATTTTGAAAATCGGTCCACAAACAGCGAAATAATCTCAAAAACATCTGCTTCGATGCAAAATATCACGAAAAGTACCAATAATTTGGTCATAATGTGATAACTCATGGTATAATTATGGTTGTGATGATGATAATCAATCAAATTGATGTGTTGGCTTATGCTTTCAGTTGTATAAACTACGCCGAATTCCCTGAACCTGTACCTATAAGCATTCAAAAGTTCTGTTCGGTACCTTCGGATCCAGGGTATAACCTGATGCGAAGTTTTACTTTTTGGTAGTATTTACTTCGAATGCTTCAGAAAAAATCGAAATCACTATATGTTTCCATACAAATTTCAAGGAGTCCCCTCGATTCCCCATGGATTCCATCATCAGATCACCACTTTTGTAAACATGGTACCAAATTCGGATTCAACCCTGTACAACAACAAAAAAATCATGAAAATGGGTCCACAGACGGCGAAGTTATGGTTGAACATACAAAAAAAATATATATACAGACGAACATATAACCTCCTCCTTTTTGGAAATCGGTTAAAAAACAAAGGAAACGTATTAGGTAACTCCCATACTTCAAACATTTTTAACATGGTTCCTTTTCGCACACTAAAATATGGCAATAGCAACGAAACACTATCACTCTTTACGAAATAAAGCCGTTGACATTATTTTGTACCGAATACATGCGTTATGCATATATTCGGTAACATTTTGTATGTCTTATACTCGTGGACTTTTTTGACACAGTTACTCTTCCTTAGTATTTATTATTCGTAGCTATTACTAGATTCATGGTCCAGTCTCCTGTGGTTTAGAAACACTCAGCTATAAAGGCGTCATTGTAACAAACTTTACTTACCGTTCAACGTGTTATTTATGTTTAATAAAATACTCCACAAGTAACAATATCGACAGTAAAATATAGAGAATATTATCCTTCATAGTATGCACGCGGTACCCACGTAAAATTATGTTCTTTTAAAAGGTTACATAAACTTTTTAGAAGAAGATATAGAAAATATTATATTATACAGGGTGCAATTAAAACTTCCTGCCGAATTTTGATATATTGATCCTTGTTAAAAATAAAAATACACGTATTTTCCTTTTACGATCACTCAGAACTAAAATGTTGAGAAATAGCGTCCGAAAGTTATCCTGAAAAACACTACAATTAATGGACAGGACGCGTCGCCGGCGCGTGACGTGCCCCTGCGCGCGCGCCTCATCCCGCGTCACCCCCGCTCATTCCCCCGCGCCGCGAGTGACCGTTCTGCAACGATTTTAAATGGGATAAAATATGTCATTAAAAAAAAATTACACCCATTTTTTGGTTAAATGGTGTCTCCTAATAATATACGTAAACCCTGGAAAAAATTTGGCAGGAAGGTTTAATTGCATCCTGTATAGGTATAGGGTACAAAACAAAGTGATAATACTTCAGGGTGTGTATGTCTCTCATATAACTGTGAAAGTAGCAGTGCTGAAACAGCATTTTTTTTATTTGTATGAGCGCGCGCCTGTTGGATTTTCCCATACAAATAAAAAAAGTTACTCTTTCAGCGCTGATAATTTCATAATGAACTGAATACAGGGGACTCATTCACACTCTTAAGCATTATTAATTAGTTTTGTTACACCTTGTAGGTATACTTGATTTTAAATCTTATTAATAATAAATAGTAATTATATTAAGACTCTTCCACTCCACACTTTTCAGGTACTAGTTCAAACAAAGTTTCTCATAAGCCCACTGGTAAGTTAATGGACTAGTGGGTAGTGTATATATTCTTTGCTAGTGGTCACAAAAAATAATAATCACATTGTAATCAATAAGAGGCGTGTAATTACCGTTTTCAATTCTCATCAATCACGTTACGCACAACTAGTTATTATGTTAGTCACCCTACGTCACCTCAAGATGGTATTATAGGGCAGGTTGGCAGTATGCTTGACTTGGCTATTATCTGTACACGTGTATAGCAGATACATATAATATGCGTGATGGCAGGGCCGTATTTATATTTTTATTAGTATACTGTATAGTGTATAGGCCACTTCCCGCCCCCCGCTAAGACGCTGCCGCCCATATGCCATGGGGCCATGGCCTATACTGCCTATACATAAAACCAGAGCTGCGTGATGGTCACACTAAAGGTGCATTAAGCGTGTGGTATTGTGACCTCTCTACGTTGGCCCAAGATTGCCAAGAAAAGCTAAAATATTTAAGATGTGGAGGAGATATTCGTCTTTGTTTGTCTATAATCAACAGAGCCAGCTTCACAATCATGGTGATAAATATTAATCATGGTTATCCACGCCCAGTCAATTCCGTACACTTTGATTGGCGATTCTATAAAGAAGCAATAAAGAAAAGGTATTGGATAAAGAACCTGGTTAAAAATCAAAAATAATAGCCAAAAGGTATCTAATAGTTACTACAATTTTATTACTTTCGACTGTACTTATTATTTGAAATCTCCAACAACAGAATAAGGAAGCAGGTTATCCACATCACCATCAGCCCATAGAAACAGGAGCTCAAAGTCACCATGTCCAAAGGCGCGTATTTCCGGGGAATCCACGTCGAATTGTATTTGAAAACCCATCCGAATCTATCCTGACTAGTTATTCTAGACACCAAACCGGCCTCCGCTGACTTAACTATGAGCCTTTGGACTTCTTTAGCCGCGGGCCACCGTGGTCTCATAAGAATACAGGATGGAGCATTAGCAACCCTCTCGTTCAAAACTTGTACATCGTATCCATATAATTTAATCAACATATCGTCCAAAACGAGCATCGATTTCTTTCCTTTGGAAATTTCTTCCACATAGTCATCCACTTCCGATAGTGCTATGGATTTGAATCGTTCCTCGATCGACGTGTTTCTGTAGAATTCGATGTACGTATCTGGACCTACAACTTCGTCTACAATTTTCAAAGCCTCTTTTACGGTTTCAGTGGCCGGTTCCAGTATCGAATGTGACAGACCCTCTATGAGCTCACCTTGATAAGCAATACGGACGATGAAGGAGAACCAAACCCATAGAATTAGGAGGCAGTTCACTAGCCATGACCTAGTTCGAAACTTGATGACCTGCGCAAAAAATAGGCCGTACAATCCTAAAGTTATGCTCCTCGTGTATCTGTATCTTGTGTATTTCCTTATTAGTTTGATCGATATGAAGAACATTACAAACGACACGATAATAATCAAAGTGTAGTAATTGTAAAATGGCAGCAGCACTTTAGCCCACTGGTAGATTTCCTGCCGCTTCGGTATGCACCAAACAAGGTCTAGCGTGTCGTACATATAGGATATCTGAGAGGACTGGTACCGCTCCATCGTAACTAGCACAGATGGTATCATCACATCAGCGATGTCCTCAACGAGCGCTGTAAAAAACTCTGTGGCTGTAGCGTTTATATCGCTATAATTCTGTGGGACCACAATTTTTATCGTCGCATTCATTCTACTAATGATGTGCCTTACAAATCTTCCATCGAATCCTCCGATTTCGAAAACAGTATCGTTTGTATAGTTAAATTGTACATACGGTATGAAATCGACAGCAGATACTCTGACAGGACAGCCGTGTAAATTTTTATATTTCCTCGGAAAAAGATCTTTGTCAGGATTCAAAATTTTCGGTTCACTATCATCGCACATGCCATTATCGTAAGGAAAATAAGTTGATAGTTGAGTTTTACCTTGTTTATCCACGCTTACTACAACTATATCTCCAATGTCATTTGTGTATGCTATTTCAGTGAAAGCTTTCACATCTTCTGTTGTATTTTCTTCCAGAACAAGGATAATTCGTATAGGATACACTATTATTAAATTTATCTCTGTTAAAAATAAATAAAACTCGTACGGTTCTTTGGCGAAGAATACTGTTTGCGTGAAAGTTGTGGGGTTAGTGTCTGTTTCGCTTATATTCAAAGTAATTACTGGACGTGGGTATTTAATGAGAAAGTTAGTGATCACATCTGGGTCTACTCCTTGGTCCCAAACTGTAGCTACATGTCCATCTTGAAATGCTTTTTTGACGACCGATGTAACATCGTCAATATATTCAGCATTGTTTGACTGAATTCCGAATAGGACAATTAAATACAGTTCAATGCGATATATCTTCATATTTACTAATAGTCTTCGATGATACTTGATGCTGGCAACAATAAATTTCCCGTGTTACTAGTAAACTCGGGAAATTATATAACTTTTAGCTATATTTAGTAGCAAAGACGTTAAAAGTGTAATAAATACAACTTCACCGTATTATAATAAACAAGGTATTGGGGAAAATTTTATCACGCAGCTAACAACTGTATTAATATATTTGTGTAATATTGTTGAGTAGTTGAGTGGACGATAAACAAATTGATGTTGTTTTAATAATACTTGACATGGCGGTCCGTAAAACTATACTCCCCATAATTACTGATGGTACTGATGGTGATGGTGTGATTAATGGTAACTAGCCATATAATTTTATTTACAGTTGCATTATGTGAAAGGGTTGCTGGTAAGCTTTTACATCACAGATATAGATCAAGATCTATGTCTGTGTTTTACATAATAAATTTGTAGTACCGTCAATATTACCGAAAAAAATATTTTCGTTACACCACTAATACTTCCATAATATTATTTAAACGGCACGACTCGACAAAAGATGGTTTTAGCTTGAACATGTTACATAGTCCTTTATTATTGATTTTAATTCAGGTCCTGTTATTAACAACAACATAAGAAAATTATATTTAATCTTTAAATAATTTGTCAGGGCTGAATATTAAGAACAAAGTAAGTAAGAGCACAGACTTTCACTTAATGGTAGATTAGTTGTTGTAGCTTCAATGAGAGTAGCCCTGTACTAATGTAAATGAAGGAGAATTAATAAAAGCAAAATATTGACAAAAAATATTGTATTATAATAAAAAAACAACATTGGTGGTACTGACTCCTTACGTGATTATAATAAAATAATATTAAAAATGCTTACCTGTTTAATAAGTTGTGATACAAAAATATAAGTAAAAGATTTATAAAAAGTTATCGTATATTTTATAAGTTCCTTTCAAAAATATAATATTTCAATCTGAGACTAGTGATTGTGAGGTATAATTATTTAAAATTCTTGGTACGTTTCTCATTATGTTGTGCTTAGTAAAGCGTAGAGCAATTATAGACAACTCCATTGCGCCAAAATTCGTTTATCGCGCAGGAACCGTACTTTTTTCCGGGACAAAAAGTATCCTATGTCCTTTTCCGGGACTCGAAGTATCTCCATGCAAAATTTCAGCAAAATTGGTTAAGCGGTTTGGGCGTGAAGAGGTAACAGTCAGACAGACAGACAGACACACACTTTCGCATTTATAATATTAAGTAAGTATGGATAACTTTATAAGGCTAATTTGGTTTATGAATTGTATAATATTTTGGTATGTTATAAGACTTATTTCAACTACGTTTCTGGTGTTATACTGTCTTACAATAATTATGTAGCTAATAATTTTACACCCTTAATAATAATAAAATCTACTGGAGAAGTATTTTAACGTTATTCAAATTTTCTTGTTTCTCATAAGGCCATAGTTTTTATTATGAACAGTTACATTTTATATTGCATTTTCACCTAAACATTTAATAATATCTTTAAGTCTAATAGCATTAGTATTAGTAACAGATAAATAGATTCTTCGGACATAAATTACTTAAAACTACAAGCTTACGTGGCTTAACTCAGAGAGCATATTTTTAGTTTTCATACTAACATAACGGACAATTAAATTTGTCCTGCTTAATGTGAAGGCTGATATTAATATCAGTCATGAAAATCTAAGGGTGGGTTGCACCAGAGGCAAAGTTATGGTTAAAGTTATGGTTATAGTTAAGGCTAACTAAACTTTAACCTTAACTTTGACCACAGAATTTAACAGATGTCTGTTGTGCTTTTCTTTAAATAAAGCTACAGTTAATGTGATTGAGAGTATAAAAAAATTAATTATCCGTAAAAATAAACAGGAAAAATATTTGTTATATTACTGTGAAAAGTAAATTTTCACGAATTTTTTTTTTGATATAAGTATGAACGGTTATGATTACCGTTAAATATGGTGTCCTTAACCAAAAAATTGACATTCTGCACTGTAGTTATAGTCAAAGTTACAGTTATAGTTAATAAGTTTGTGCAACCCACCCTAAGTAACCGCTATCTTTGTCTTATGACATATTATGACTTTTCCAATACGATAGTCAAAACAAGCAGACTTTGTAAAGCAACTAAACCAAGGCGTTTTAGTAGAGGTGTTTGTTTAAACAGCTAGTGATCGCTTTCTTATCTATTCTACAGTGTTGCTAATTTGTTTATGTTTTGACGTCAGCCAATTAAATGCTCTAGTGACAGTTCAATCCCGCGGCAGCCGGCTGCCGCATAGCAATTGAAAATCTATTGTGTCTGCGATACCCACGATGGAGGTGTTAAACTTTTATCATTAACCCTCAGAGAGTGACAGCCAACCAAGGGGCTATTGATCACTAACTAATAAGTTAAACTTCTATCATAAGCCTCCAGAAACCGCCATAGATGGTATAAACCTATAAAAGTACCAAAGTATAAACCACGCAAGCTGTGGGTAGAATGTCAAGTCGTGTTAGCGCCATCTAGCCGCCGCGCTGGGTCAACACGGCGTCCACCAGCATGATGGCGCCATTGATGATGGCCAGAGAAGCCTTGGCCAGGTTGTAATCTCTCGTTTGGCTTCTACCGGCGTGTTGGTATCTGAAATGTTAAACGGTCATAAATAGCTTTGATTAAACTTGCATTTTCCAAAGTTTTAAATATAACGGTGACTTATTCTACTTTTGTTTATTTAGATTTTCTCACAACTTTGTGCCAAAATTCATTTCTCACTCAGGAACCGTACATTTTTCCTGGTTAAATAGTTTCCTTGTTCATTCCCAGGGCCCAAAGTAAAACCAACAAAATAACAATAACTGACTTGAAGTTATCTAAATTCTAGAGCCAGTTACTAGGCAAAGATACTTGTAAGCTATACAATTAGTTTATCAGAGGGCTGGTAGTATTTAAATAAGTAAAACGCTTTACACTTCCCAGGAGGCTTGGAGACATGGCTCGAGATATGTGGGACTTCCCAGGCGCGGGGTCTACCCAGTAAAATTCCACTATCTGGTTAATGGACCGTGGGGTCTTAACTCTTAGTGAGTAAAGACAAGATGGCGGCAGCGATAACATAATAATATTATATTATATTCACCGCAAGAACTTATATTTATTTAAAATTTTATAGTTTTTTCCTTTATGTCCAAAAAATTATATTAAATAATTCTCTACAACTTAATAATAAGCTTTATTTCAAACAAGAACCTGTTTTATATCTGCAGAATACCTTGTTAATCTGCAGTCTAACTGGTTTACGCACATTAACGGTAACATAATCATTAACTTATGGCTAGTTAACTAGATTTTAACTTAATTTTAAGTTACTTATTGCATGTAAACACACAATTTAGTAGCAAGTAGCAAATTGCAACTAAATTTTAACTTGCTACTTGCTACTAAATGTGTTTACATGCATTAAGTAACTTAAAATTAAGTTAAAATTTAGTTGACTACTTATCTACGTATTAAGTAGACAAGTAGTAACTAAATTTTAACTTACAGTCGGGGCATTTTAATAGGCCACATTTGACATCTGTCAGATTAATCTCCATAGTAAGATGGGCTGCGTAAAAACATCGACCAAAACGAATAAATCGATACGGACTTGAAATAAAATATTTGAATTTTATAGGTTTGAAACAAACTCCTGTCCCATTATTACTTTTTCTTTTGCAAATTCAAGGAGCAAAATAAGACAAGTACATAATTTACAAAAAAAAATGCATTTATTCGCTTGAATTATAAAAACTGTTGAATGTAGTATTATCATTATTCATTTCACATAAATATGTGTTACTTTTCACAGCGTGGTTATTAATTTATGGGGATATTTCGTTACAAGTAATCAATGCATCGATACTATTTATTCGCTTTCGATTTTTAGGGTAACTTCCCTAGAGTTTAAAAAGAAAAAAGGTCGGCTGACGTAACATTGTAACGACGTGCAATTATGAAGATCAGAATTTGTTTATTACGTTTAGAATTGTTTATCAGTAAAAGCAAATCGTTAAATAATTCGTATCGGTCATATTTACAATAAATATGTAATCGTAATTGAAAAAAGTTAATCAATTGTGCAGTTATAACAAAACGAAAATATTTATTTTTTATGTACGTCGCTATAAAGTTACCAGGTACAATTTTGATGAACTGTCAAATGTGGCCTATTAAAATGTCCCGACTATAATTTGAAGTGCCTGCCCGAAATGTGTCAAGTGACAAGTGACAAGGCGGGGCGCCTGCCAACTTAATAGAAAATAGTCAAAATTCTAATTTCCTTGTTTAGTACTTAACTAAATTTTAACTTGCTATTTGCTACTAAATTGTGTGTTTACATGCAATTAGTAACTTAAAATTAAGTTAAAATTTAGTTAACTACTTATCTACTCAATACGTGTAAACATTAATAAACAATTATACTTATACCTGTCGATAATGACAGCACCGCTGGCGACGAAGAGCGCGACTCCTACCAGGGTGTAGAAGATGTCTATACGTTTGTGTGTGGGAGTCTGCATCACGTAACCTGAAACCACATATTAATAGACTGATTACTATTATATTCCTAGAGTTGAAGTCAGACATCAACTTTTGGCCTTGCCTGATACGCTTGAGTAATAGCACGACAGAAGGATAAAACTATGTATAAAAACGTCTGTTTAACAGTTTATTAACATAGATTATAGGTGTTTTATTTGGTAGTTGGTACTAAATTGGTCATAAAATACTATAGCTAATGTTATTATTAATTTGTGCAAATCAGATTTTGAATATTCAAACTTTACGTTGGAGTATAATGATCCCCAAGATAAAAATAATATTAGATGCAATAATCAAAGTGATAATCTAAGTTATCTTTATGATAAATACTTCCAATCGATAAACTACACTAATAAGTACCAACAAATTGATTTGTTTAACATAATGCAAAAGTAATGTTTAAAACGTTAGAAATGTTGCATGTAATATTATTATTTATTGATAAGATACTCGAATAGTAAAGTTTAAACGAAACTTTTAAGTGTAACATTCTCGTCATGGTCACGTATGTTATATCTTATCTTAGATAAAAAATCATGTTATAAATATCAAAGGCTTTCCGACACACATAAAATATGTCGAAGTATAATTAATGTCGCCGTGCACAGGCCAAACGCGACAGTCACAATCAACTATTGGTCGTAAAGTGAATCGTTGTAGCGTGTGGGCCGTGTGGCAGCCACCGCACCGGCGTCAAAAATGTATGAAAACTACAGGAAATATGCCAGTGGCGGCGTTTTGAGGTTGTGGCCGGTAGCCCGTGCATAGTAAAAGGAGGCCCGTGTGCGGGAGCCCTTAATATCACACAGTGAAGTAAATGGGCCTTCTAAGGATCCTTCCTTGCTTATAATATTACTAGATGACGCCCGCAACTTCATTGCGCCAAAATTCGTTTATCGCGCGGGAACCATACATTTTTCCGGAATAAAAAGTATCTTACGCCCTTTCCCGGGACCCAAAGTATCCCCATACCAAATTTCAGCAAAATCGGCTCAGCGGCTTAGGCGTGAAGAGGTAACAGGCAGACAGACAGACACACTTTCGCATTCATAATATTAGTATGGAAGTATGGATATTATGGATGTTTAATGCGCTTACACCTCGATGCTGCATTATTTTAGCTAATGTGAACCTACGAGCCGGACTCGGGAAGCTTTCTCTACTAAAAAGTTGCTCTACTGTGTATTCACTGTACTGTGTTAATGTTTTTTAACGAGCAGAAAATGAGTCAAAGTGTATTTATAGATATCACATTATTGCCTCATACCGCGACCGTGCTCACATATCATATTATAAACTAACTGAAACAGACGGAAGTGGTGATTTAACGAATTTTCTATATACCGAAATGAAACTACAAAGACGAACAACGGTTATAAAACACGCCATTAAACTTTTTTTAGATTTAGGTTTAAAATGAATATCAAAAGCTAAAGGCGTGATTACAAAATAGACATTTAAGTTTTAATCATTGTTCCATAAAATATTAAATTTATTAACTATATAAATTCTCAACTCTCAAATATAAAGTAAACTCCCTCTTCTCTCTTTACCCAGTACCCTAATCTCTTTTTTGCAATACAGCAATTTCTGCTACTTGTCTTTTAACTTGCATTTTAGGTCTACTTGTCAACTTTGTGAGTTAATGTAGACTGTAGAGCAGTGGTTCCCAACCTGGGGGTAATTACCCCCGCGGGGGTAAAACAGCTATTCTATAGGGGTAACAGAGGTGGTACCTAAAATAGAGGCAGGAAAAAATATGTTTTAGTAGGTAGGTACGCCGCATAGCGATCTCTCGCGTTCATAAAATCGCGGTCAAGTGGGAAGCGAGATAAATTTAATTTTAATTCCTGTATTGTTTTATTGAAATATTTTTATGAGGGGGGTGGGGGGGTAAATCAGTTTCTCTAACAGGCCATAGGGGTAACAGCTCTGAAAAGGTTGGGAACCACTGCTGTAGTTGTACTGCTGTTTATCATATTTTTTCAACTTTCAGCTAGTCTGTACATTGATGATAAGTGCTCTTTTTGCTCTACCTTCTCTCCCTCCAACAGTAATTTCAACCAGCAGTTATATACTCCTATCTTTTTCTGTTCTCCCTTTCTCTCTCACTCACCAGCAGCAGCCCCGGCGAAAATGATGAGGTAGCCGATGAAGGTGCCGGTGACCAGCATGCCAATGTCGGCATCAGCATTGTAGCTCTGGTAGTGCAGAGCGACGCACGCGCATGTCAGCGCCTGGAATCACAGAGAGAAGTACTTAGAAATGTGAGAGTAATCCTTAGCATTGTTTACAGGGACTAATCCTTAGCAATGTTTACAGAAAGCAATCCTTAGAAATGTTTACAGGGAGTAATTCTTAGCAATGTTTACAGGGACTAATCCTTAGCAATGTTTACAGAAAGAAATCCTTACAAAAGTTTATAGAGACAAGATCTAAGATCCTTAGAGATGTTAACAAGAATAAACCAGAAATGTTGCCTAAAGTTAAAGAGATCCTTAGCCATGCTTTTAGACAAAACCTGTTAGGAATATTTACAGATACAAAAGATGAATGATGATCCATTGAAATGTTTTCAGAGAGAAATCCTTAGACATTGTTAAAGAGATTAAGCAAAAGTTGAAAGCATAATAAAATATCTAATTATTATTTGGTACGACAGAGTACCTATACATTAATTTCTTCAGGCAATGTGGTTGGTAAACTGCTATTCCCAAAACGTAGATACTGGAAATATGTTCTGGTATGCCTATGTACTATCGAGGAAATTGATTCCTATATGCAGTTGACGGACCTAAGTCATTTGGTCGGCTTATGTCAATTCAATGTTAGCTGTGATCGGTCGGACGGGTTTGACTTAACGCGACCAAATTACTAAGGTCCGCCATATGCCTAGAAATCAGCTTCTCTGATAGTACTTCAATCATAACAATGATAATTAAGAACATGCTGCGTAGGTTTTAGATTCATCTTTGGCTAAATTATTACTTGTTAAAAACATCAATTAAATATTATATCATGTTTTGTTTTAACGTCTCTAATTATTATATTTGTGACTTATGGTTGCAAAAATTAGCTAGGTAACCATAAATGTAAGGTACACTCACGGTACACTTATATGGTTAAAGAAAGTATAATAGACATGGCGTGTCGAGAAAAATAGTGTAGTTTAGCGGAGTGGAACTTGGGTGTTATTAAATCATTTTCACTAAAACGTAGTGATTGTATTCTCTTTGATTTTCTCATTTGAAGAATTAAGACGAAATCGCACTAAAGCGACTCAACAAAGGCGCGTCACTTCATGTCATCTATAGAAGTGACTCTTCACTTTTGTAAAACAAAAGATTCACGTTTGTAAAACGTGAATGAGGGATGTCGATATTCATTTGCCACCAGAGGGACTTTCGTGTCAGACAGACATATGACAGCTATATCGTGACATGTGGAAGCTATTTCGTGACATATTGACACGGTTAGACCCTACGGCTACATAGTGCCAAACAACCCCTAATTCTATTGAAGTGTCGCTTCGTGTAGTGCCACGTAGTTAGGTCTCACGTAGTTTAACGTAGGATTACTTCTTTATTTTGTCAAATATACGTCCCGTGCCATATAACTACAAAATCTTGGTTAGTAACTTAATTCGCTAAGTGCGGTCAAAGACAAATCTTGTTTACCCCTTTGAACATTATTCCCAAGGTCGAAAATGGCAAACCTGTCTTTGACTGTACTTAACAGACCTATGAAAATTGAGTCATCTGGTAGACCACAGGTATGGTCTCCGAAGGTCCGTGACATCATACGGCCATTAGCATGCGGGTCGCGGGTTTTGGAGGTTATCTACTAGATTGACCTTGTCTACTGCTCGCCTTAAAAATTTAGTTTCGCGCATTTTTATTACGGTTTATCTGAGCTCGAGATTGGTTACTAGTTCAATTTTTCTGAAGTAACATTTAAAGTTCGAAATTTTGAGCCCTTTCAAATTCAGATAGAATTTTTAAAAAATCGTCAGGTATTCCGCTTTTTACAACTGCATTTAAAAAGTTGAAAGGATGATAAAGTATACAGTAAAAATTAAAACGGAAGAGGATTCTTATGTCATCGACCGAAACAATAATTGTGATATTGGTACATTACGGTCTTTAGAAAAGACTAAAGAGCAAAGTTGGTGTATTAACTTATTACTAAGTCACAAATTACAATATGAAACATTTTAATCAAGGACTCGCTTAAATGGCATCGTGATTCGCATAAGAAAACAATTAAACCACTATTAATAATCAGACGTAGAAAAATGTTAACATATAACAATCTTAATATATATAAATCTCGTGTCACAATGTTTTTCCTCAATGGACTCCTAAACCACTTAACCGGTTATAATAAAATTCGCACACCATGTGCAGTTCGGTCCAACTTGAGAGATAGGATAGTTTAAATCTCAAATTATACTCGCAATTTTATTTTATTGCAAATTATTTGTCTATAAAGAGCGACCATTGTTTATGCGACGCGGGTCACGGGATAGCGATGGACGTTGCCATGGCGATATACTTATATTTTAGTTACTAATTCAATAAAATAATACGGGCGATATACTTAATATAATATGGCAAAGAAACGTTTGCCGGGACAGCTAGTGTAATATAAAATTTTATTTGCGAGATCGATTCACGCATGAAATACGCAGGTTTCATTTTAGTAACTTCTAAATTCTAGGTAGATCACCTTTAGTAGATCATTAGTATTATTAAGTAAAGTAGTCTACCTAAGTTCCTTTAATTAACCTCAAAGATAACTACTACGAGACCTCTACAATTAAAAGTATAACAGAATACGAAGTCACAGTATAGCAATATATATTGCTGCTTGACGAAGTCGTCCTAGAGTCTAATTTTTAAAGTTAATTAGGTATTATATTTTTTAAACACATGACAATTATTAAGAAATATTTTTGGGACTAACATTAATTACGATAGTACTTAGTAGGCTATAATTAGTCTAGCATACTTTATTGATAGAGTTTAGAATCATGCAAAACGGTTGCATTCAACATATAAGTATGATAATAATATTATTTTTATACACAGAGAGTCATCGGTTTTTAAGATATGCTTCTATCTTTATAAATAAACTATCATCAGTATCGTTTTGTAATAAAATAACAGTGTGATATATTAAAAAGTGATATATTTTTAAATAAATACAACAGAGTAGCAAGTAGGCAAGTAGCTGTATAAGAGGTATTGTCATTCCCAAAATACGTCTTCGCGTATTTAATTGGTCTTATAAACGATTAACAAGTTTTGAAATGGCAAAACTTGGCCTTATAGCACTCATTGAGTGCAATGAATGCAAGGACATAGTAGTAAGATGATATAAGCCACAATGCTACATTGCGTTGTTGGGTTTCTGCTGCGGCACCACAATGTGGCTTTATTTTACGTTTTTAACTGACTTTAAAAAAGGTGGAGGTTATATATTCGGCTGTGGATATTTTTAATTAGTGGCAATGATTTCTTTATAATATTTATTGATTCAGATTAACAAATGATGAACAGTCATTCATAGATAAAATTTTGCCTCGTCTTGAAGATAATATTATAATGTGTATTAGCATATTAGGTATAGTCTATCTACACCTTATATAAACTAAAAATTAGGACAAGGCAATAATAAAATAAAGGAAATTATATCAGACTTATAGATACTAAAAGAATGAAACTAAAAAAAACAATAGTAACATAGATTGTTTGTATTATCAGAAGTGCAGTAGTTATGTAGAGATGCACGTACAAAGAAAAACAGTTGAATGAATTCCTAAGAATAATAATCCATTGTTTGATAACGAGTCTGAGTAATTTCATGATTTTTTTAATTCTCATTCATCACTATTATTACTTACTTACTGCGTAAATAAGTAAATGTAGTAAATGTCGACGTAGAAAAATATTGTATTATAAAATATCCCTCCATACTTAATAATATTATTTAAACGCGAAAGTGTGTATGTCTGCCTGTCTGTTACCTCTTCACGTCCAAATCGCTAAATCGATTTTACTGAAATTTGGTATGGAAATACTTTGAGTCCCGGGAAAGGACATAGGATACTTTTTCTCCTGGAAAATAAAACGAATTTTAGCGCAACGGAGTGGGCGTCACCTAGTAATTTATAACTGCGTAAGTGGATGTAAAAGTAAAAAGTATAGATACCTAATTGAATTATGCCACGAAGGTCATTTTTTAATTAAGGACTAGATGACGCCCACAACTTCGTTGCGAAAGGTCGGTAATGGCGCGAGAACCGTACATTTTCTCGGGTTAAAAAGTATCCTATATTTTTTTGTGATACTCAAATTATCTCCATGTCAAATTTCATCAAAATCGGTTCAGCGGTTTGGGCGTGAAGAGGTAACAGACAAACAGACAGACACACTTTCGCATTTGTAATATTAGTAGTATGAATATGCAGATAAAGTATATCACGAATAATCATATATTAAAAAATATTTTTCTCACCTCCGGGCGGAAAGCGTCAACTTTCTTCCCGCTGCGTTTGCCGATGTTGCCGTTTTCCGCCTCCGTCGATGAGAAAAATAGTATACGCACCATGGGCAGTAAATAAGAAAGCCTCAGATCACATGTTTGTTGACCTCGGCTTCGCCTCGGCCAACAATTACATGTGATCTGAGACATTTCTTATTTTCCTGCCCTAGGTGCGTAATGTACTATTTTTTAATGGCATTTAGCAGTGCTGATGATCATGACACAACTCAGTTATCTATAAATAGCGTTGTTTTTACGCTTCGGGTCATTTACAGCAGTGTTCGTGTTTGTGATCAATTTACTCACACCTTACCAGTGATGTCACATTTATTCTCATGTCACCGTGACCCACTGGTGAAGTCACGATGACGTCACTTTGATAAACATCACTTCCCTCAAACTGTGTAGGCCGAAAACACGATTGACGATTGAAAAAAAAATTAAATCATAGTCTTAAGTCTTGACTCATGTTAAAAACATAACATTTAACCTACCCTTTAACTATCATCTTAAATAATTTTTAAATATATTTATATCATTTTATATATTTAATCCCTTTATTAATATTAATACTTATATACGAAATTGTTGTAATAAATTATTTTAAAAGCTATTATTGTTATCCAAGAATTCATATAAAAATAAGACAAGGTCAACTTGTGACTATAATTAAAGTTGGTCAATTACTTATTTTAAATTTAAGAAAAATAAGCTATTTTAAACGGTTAAAATAGACACTATAGTAGTAGGACCGATACATTCTAATACTGTTATTTTTACCCAATTCAATGAATCGTAGAGGTTCAAAATTCGGTCGTTTTTTTTTTTGTATGTTCATCGATTACTCTACCGTTCATGGACCGATTTTCAAACATTTTTTTTGGTTGCATAGAGTAAAATTCAAATTTGGTACCATATTATTTATAATGATTTTGAGAATAAATGGAATGAAGTAATACAAAATACAACAAACAACTAACAATATGGAACAATGAATAGGGGCCAAGCCTTATCGGTTATCTTCCCATGGGTTTTTACTTTTTACATATTAGGTTTCAATAAATTTTGCGAATGTTAAAATATTAATAAAATTACCATGCAACATTTACCTCGCAACAAGTTACAAACGTATTAATAAGTTCGATACGGTTTTCCCTTTAGATAACTGAAATAACAAGTATGATACTTACTAATTAGTGCCAAAGGAAGTGATGGAATAGTAATTATTGTAACGTAAAAATAACAAAAGTAATTTGATTGGAAGTTTAGAAGGCTTGTTAGATTTGAAATTAAATTTTCGATAACGATACAAGCTTTCTCTAGGCACACACATGAATGCGTCTATAAGGGCCACTAAATTTAAAACAGGAAAATTATTTATATTTTGTACAAATTAACTTCTCTACACAACGTGTGAAGTGGGTTAAAACAATGTCTTGTAAACGTTATCGACCCACAACCGACTATTTGAAAGGGCTTATCTCGCGAATTACTGGAGCAATTTTTATGTTATTTCGTACAAATAAGAAGTAGATCATAGGCTATCTATTTTAATCATTTCAGTGGCTATATAATATTTTATACCCGTGCGACGCCGGGGCGGGTCGCTAGTATCAAATAAACTTTTACTGTACCAGAAATATACAAGTATACACCATAAATTACAAACTTATATATTATGTAATAATTTGGTAGAGTCAAGATTTGGTAGAGCATGGAATCCAATTCTGTAAAAAAGCAGACTATCCCAGAGGAACCCTGCATTATTATTGTATTATTATATTTAAATTATTAATCAAAAACATATAAAATATAATGTCTATTCCGACTGGACTATAGACTGTAGTACGCTACTCGTATGGGCGGCTATAATGCTACAATTTTTAACCGACTTCCAAAAAACGAGGAGGTTATATGTTCGACTGTGGATATTTTTTTTTTTTTTTTTTTGTATGTTCAACGATTACTCCGCCGTTTGTGAACCGATTTTCGAAATTTTTGTTTTGTTGTATTAGGTTTCACTCCAATTTGGTACCATGTTCACAAAAGTGGTGACCTGATGATGGGATCCATGAGTAATCGAGGGAACTCCTCGAAATTTATATGGAAACATATGGTGATTTTGGTTTTATGAGAAGCATCCTAAGCATATGCTACCAAAACGCAAGATTTTGCACCGAGGTATACCATGGTTCCGAAGATACTAAGAGAACTCCGGATTCCTTATAGATACAAGTTTGGGGGCTTAGGCGCTGTTTTAAGAACTGAAAGCATATGCTACTATGCAAATTACATTCATCATCATCATCATCATTACCACATTAGGGTCACCGATGTCACCAAAATTGAACAAAACAAATTCATCCTTAAGTCCAGAGCATAAGGCACACATTTGACATTACTTCTGAGAAGTAAGCTGCTTCGATAATTAATATAAATAACATGCATGTCTCACAACAACACATGAAACAACCTAATTTCAACCTTTTGCATTGCGCTTAGCGTTCATAGTACATTAACTGTCTGGCGTCTCGCTTGCTATAATCTGCTAGGGCTGTCAAGCGAGCGGCGCGGCGCGCGCGTTGCCAGATACCAGACCGGGCGGCGTATTTACAAAGGCTTATACCGTTTGAGTCACGAGCCAGACTCTAATAGATGAGCTTTTGTTTATTTATCTAAGATAGTTTTATAATTATATTTTGTACTCTCAACAAGTGTGTAGTTATGTACATACCTGTTTCTTACCTATTAATTAAAGTTTGTTAGTTAATTAAGTAGTATTTTTTGTCACTTAAGAGCCCGTATTCTCTTTTCTACTGCTCTCTTCACACTCACGCCCGTCTTTCTAGAGGTTTATAGAGGTTTTCTGTTTTTAAACGGTTTTTTATATTAAAGTGGTAAAAAGTAATTCCAACATTTTATAGACGACTTTCTTAACAGTGAATTGTATTTTTTTCATACCGTTAAGACGTCAATACAATTCATAAAAAGGTGATATTCTAAACCTTTTACAGCAAAAATCACAAAACTGTCGCGGGTTTGAGTTGGATTATTTAAAGATACTTAAAAAAAATAAAAAATCTAGCTCCAACACTATATTATAATTGAAATGATCTTACATGTTGTGCATTAAAACTTATAGAAATACTGTATTTTAACTGTTAAATCACGTCTGTAAAATCAGCGAAATCGACAAATTTCGTATACGGACCCTTAAATACAGAATAGAAACGAGTAAGTAATTTCATTACTGTAACATTAAAATAATAAGTAATAACAATTTTCATATAACTATCCACCTACATATTTTTAAAGTTAACAATGACGATGTATTTACCATATCGGTATCAAATTGAATAGCATAATATGTTGCTGCAACGTTAGAAACAATTTAGCTAATCTCTTTCTAGGCGATTTCGGTCATTTTCTGTACTAAAACAGATAAGTGTTTTGTCAAGTTTTTGTCTAACAAAAGCTAAGCCAGTTCAGTTTGCGCTTTCACTCTAATGATATAGCCTTTGTAAATTCGCGACCGGGCGCGCACTAGCGGCCGAGCCGCAGCGGCGCGCGGCGACAGCCATCGAGATAGATAATATATTAATATTATACCTTAGTATGCAACCGCCATAGACGGTAGACCTCGCGCACCTGGGATCCAATTCCCAGAACATGAGAAAAGTTCATCTTCGAATAAAATACCGAATAATGAGATTTTTACGAGCGTAACACAGTTTGTCTATTTTCAAAACTTCACACTCAAAATTTTTCGTGCAAAGATCGCTCGAGTCGAACGAGTGGGGCCGGTTATTAATAGATGTCCGAATTCGTATAACACCACAATGTGGCCGCTTGGGAGTTGAAGCGTTCGAGACCGGTCTCTGCACGATACTTATGATTTGTTGCTAATAGTTTGTATCCTTCGATCGTGGATTCTTGGAAATATATTGTTATTCTATTGTGTCTCGCTCACCGGTGAGCTTGTAATAAGATACGTAAAATAATATAATACAGGTGTATTATTCTACGTACCATCGAGGAAATTGATTCCTATGCAATAATTGATAGACCAACTTTATTTGGTCGAATATGTCAATTCAATGTTAATTGTGATCTGTCGGCTGGGTTTGACGTAACGCAACCAAACTGCTCCCCGATCTGCATAGGAATCAACTTCTTTGATAGTACATAGTACGCGATAGTTTACTACTTACTAGGTAACTAAAAACTAAAAAGAGTGAAATTATTATTTTTAACAAAAAATTAAAACCGACTTCCAAGGTAAGAACAATAACATCCTTATAATATGAACTAAAAAGTATTAAATAATTTTTCCTATCGAATAGTGCCTTTTTCCGAATTCGGCAAAAACTCAACTATTTCTGTACTCAATCCTTCATAATTTTGAAGTCGGTGCCAGTTACAAATGTTTCAAATATTTTGGCAGACTGAAGATTCAGCTATATCTGGTACCGACTTCAAAATGATGAAGGATTGAGTACAAAAATAGTTGAGTTTTTGCCGAATTCGGAAAAAGGCACTATTCGATAGGAAAAATTATTTAATACTTTTTAGTTCATATTATAAGGATGTTATTGTTTTTACCTTGGAAGTCGGTTTTAATTTTTTGTTAAAAATAATAATAAAAGTTACGTTCATAAAAACATTGAATGGCACATTAATTTCATTGCCTTTTTTATTTATATCAAAATTAATTGAAACGGTGCAGAAGTTTCCGCAGAAGTAGTCTTATTCATAATTTGAGACGCTGCTGGTAAACAAGTTTCCTATTTGTTTTGGCATAGCTTTACTCAGATCGTATCAGAGTTTTTTCATATTCCCAACCGACAACCACCAATTTGAAACCAGTCTAACCGCTTTTTTATGCAAAGTGATTACTTTCACCCTTACTTTGGCTTAGGTAGCCCAGCAGGTGCGTAAAAGGACTGGCCCGGGCGACCGACTCATAAACCATACCTATCATAATTTTTAAAAGTATGTATTTAAAGACAAAACTTTGCAACTAAGATAAACAACTTAGTAGAAGGTTAAGGATAATTATAACTGGGTTGAACCATGTAGGTATTAAGATTTTAAACACTTCCTTAATATTTCAAGACAATTCAATAGCAAGATAGAAGAATAATGTTAACTTAGTACATGAATAAGCTAAGGAAAGGTGTAAAATGAACTTAAATGTATAATTATAATAAAACTTTGGTAAAACAGGGTAGAGCGCATGGCCACGACCTAAATGTGTAAGGCAACGCCCTTTTCTTAGAAAACTGTTTATAGATGTATCAAGCGTTTCATTTACTGGCGATTCACACCAATTCGAGTCAGTTACCGGCGATAAACTATTAAAACATTCTCGAACTGTTAGTAAACATTCACTCAACTGCGTCTCTGAATAAATTAAAAACGAAACAAACCATAGACCGTCTGTTCGATTTTTAAAATTCGAAATTTAATTATAAATTCTTACTCACCAGCTCCAAGAATTTGATAATCGACAGTCTGCTGATGGCCATTTTGAATGTTTGTATTTAGAACGTTTGTAAACACGGCGTGGCGCGAGCGTAGTACGACGTAGACTGGAGCTCACTGGAGGACGGAGGTGGAACGCAGCGACGCGTGACGAATGATGACATCACCCTCAACAGGACATCAATAAGATGGCATTTTAGACCCTATTATGTCATTAAGGGTACTGGGTTAGTCGCGAAATATACAGCTGGTACAGTACTAAAATTAGGTCAGAATCCAGGTGAATGAAACATTTTAGCTGCAAAGTAATGCAGATATATTTTTAATTAATTGTGAGTAAGCAAACATGTGAAATGATGACCATCTGATGACATAATCTGTAAACAACAAGTGTGAGCAAATAAAACCATGCCATTAGCATAGGCCATTAGAAGTTTGATCAGTGATCACAATAATTCAAAAAAGTAATATTTTGGTAAGAGATTATTTCCTGAAAATGTGTTATCACAGTTTATAATTTTAAATCCACACTTCCCGGACACAGATGTATGTATGTTGATCTATTTATTATCGCTTAAACCGCTGGACTGATTTCGATAAAACTTTGGATGTAGAGATAGTTTCGGAGTATTCTGCATGACTCAGTCTCTACATGTCACTTGATAACATTTAACAAGTAATATAATATTTCTTAGATAGGATTTGTTGCATAAAATGTACGGTTCCGCATTCAACGAATTACTACGTTGTAAAGTGGCAGCATAATAGCTCTATAACTGTTAACTTCGACCTTGGATTCGGAAGAACGATCACAAGAGGGGTCGCATCCCCCATTGTGACGTCATAATAATTGTGTGCAGTTAGTTTAGTTATTTCGTATTTGATAGGATAGGACCTTGTGGAGATAACATAAGGAACATTATGAATATCATAGAGACATAACTTTAAACGTAGATTCCACAGACTTGGGAAGGTCAAGTTGTACTTCCTTGTGGAAACAACCTTGTCTACCTGTAATAATAATAAAAGCGATAGTTTGTTCGCTTGTGTATATGTTTGTAAGTCTTTCAGATATAAAAGATACTGACGAAAGGATGGGTGTAGTTAGCAAATTTTATGACTCTAGAATCTAACATATCTATTACCTGCTACTTATACTCATTTACTTCTATAGCAGTAATTTAAACAGCATTTAAAGAAAATATTAAACAATGCAACGATTTTGAATTTTGTAATTAAAATATGAAAAAATGAATAAGTAATTTTTAATATACTTAATAATATGTCTAAAATACATTTGAATAAAATATTAATACAGAATAGTCTCGAAAATAACAACTACTAGGAAACCTGTAATTAGTATGTAAAATTAACATACCTACTAAGATAACATAATGATAATTATGTAACATGTTGTATGCAGTGTGCATAGTCTGTAGGTACGCTACCTGGTAATAAGTTTAAGTTCTATTAGTTGAACAAATTATAGAAATAACTCTCAATTTAAGGGCTCCGTAAGGAACGCCCTATTATATAACGTATTATATAACGTAATTTACCGTATTTCTAGCCTTATAAACTCATAATTTGAAAGCTACAAAGTTATAATAAAAATACAGCAATAATCTTCAGTATATCATCATTCCTTTCCCCGTTTTAAATTTTCTATTTTTGTTTATTATACTCATGATATCAGCTTCCAAAGTTAAACCAATTTATTAAAATTCAAGCATACATTCAGCATCTCCTTAGGATTTACAAATTACTTTTATTTGAAACACACGCCAATAAATCGACAATATCATAAACTACATATTCTCCGTTTAAAATTTTTTTAGGACAATTTTGAACTAAGATATGTAAAAAAATAGGGTTTTGGTGCGATCTCGGCAACGCGGCAAATGTGTGGCCAAGGTCGTTTGCTCGTGGGACGGCCTCAAAGGGAAAAAATAGAGAAAAATAAATAGAGTTCACTGCGAAAGTAGCAGCGCTGAAAGAATTAAGTATTGACTTGAGCGCTGAAAATTTTTTTTTAGTGTTTAAATATTTTGAAGTTAATTTTTGTTCAGGAACCTAGGTAATTACTATTTTAAGCTGAAAAATAACTCAAACATGTTACATACTTTCGTATGACAAAATGATTTTGGTATTACGTATGTATGAGAATTTCGAGGGTAACCCGGGCTCTTAAGTTCCTATTTTATCATTTTGTTTTGTTAAACATTCTGTATTATATTTTATTTAATAGTAGGTAGGTATTCTATTCAGTTTTACAATGTAACCGTGTCCGTTTATCTGTCTCTGATGGACGGACCAATTTCTTATTACTCCAGGAAAACTAAACATTCGACCTCGGAATAATTCGCATAGAGCTGAAAATTGGTAGAGACGTTAAATTCACCATTATAAATAAAACCTCAAAAGTCCCCGGCGATCCTCTTTGTGCTAAAAATTTTATTCAAGGTCAAAGGTATGAAAATGAGGTTTTTCCCGTTTTTTTCCAAACCGTACATTTTATCACAAAAATAGGAAGGACAAGAGTGTAGATCATAGAATTCTCTACAAAAAATATTCAGACACTTTTGTCATACGACTTACCACTCCTTATAAATGGCGGGCTTAAAGTTTGGGAAAAATCATATCTATACTGTGAGAATAATGTGTGGCCGCCACAAAGGAAGATCTTCCGACCGAGCGAGGTGGTATGCTCGGTCAGGCCGAAGCCCCGTGATACATTTCAGCTGTCGTATATATACCGACGCGCTTAGAAAACTTCAATAGCGCGATGCAGGAATGTTAGGCGAATTGTGGGTACCGCCACATCACTCCCCCCCCGAAGACCGGAGGTCGAATCTTGAAGGCTTGTCGCTTGAGTCGCCAGTGCCAGTGAGTTCCAGTGAGTCAGAACTGTTGCAGTGAGTCCCAGTGAGTCGGAACTATAAGCTGCTGCACGGGATCCAGTGAGTCGGATAAGCTGCCGTGCGGGGCCGATGCTACGTGCTGACCAGGAGAGATGTGCTCTGCTTGCTGACCGGTCGGTGTAGTGAGAAAGCCCGATGATGCCGATGCGGAGTCGCCCAGGCCGCGGTACATTGCGGCTAGTGGACGAGGTACCCGATGAGGCGATGCTGGCTGGCGCGGTGCGGAGGGGCGGGGAGTGATGATGATGAAGGAGGCGTGTTCTGTCGAGGGTCACCAATGTGGGATAAATGGCGTGGTGGCCAAAGGAAGATCTTCCGACCGAGCGAGGTGGTATGCTCGGTCAGGCCGAAGCCCCGTGATACATTTCAGCTGTCGTATATATACCGACGCGCTTAGAAAACTTCGATAGCGCGATGCAGGAATGTTAGGCGAATTGTGGGTACCGCCACAATACTAATATTATAAAGCTAAAGAATTTGTGGAACTACTGCTTTGAATTGAACAATTCGTTTTTTGTTAGGGAGCATACCCATACTACGTGACCCATTTAGGGGTCTTCAAAATACTACGCTCGGTTACAAGAGGGGGGAGGGGGTCTAGAGTTTTGTCACGTAGTCAATTTTGCCGAGAGAAACGTCATATGATTTTTTTTCTCGCCATTTAATACTTGACACTGACATTTATTATGGTTATTTATAAATTATAACCAACAGCCATTAAAAAAAACAGGCACTGTTGTCACTTATCAGGCACTTTGAAGTTTGGTGAAGCTGTCAAGCTTGGTGATCATCCTACTTAATATTAGACCAAGGCGAAAGCTTGTTTGGATGTATGGATGTTTGTTACTCTTTCACGCAAAAACTACTGAATGGATTTTAATGAAACTTTACAATAATATAGCTTATAAGTAAGATTTTGCACCGAGGTATACCTACCATGGTTCGTAAGGTGCTGAGAGAACTCCTGATTCTTAATATATACAAGTTTGGGAGTTTCAGCGTTGTTTTAAGAACGGTAAGCATATTATGCTACTTTGCAAATTACATTCATTATAATCATTTTCATCACTGCCATATTATACCTATTATGACCCTATTATTGGTGCTTTTTATAGTCTATTAGATCGAGAGTCGAGTTCGACTCGATTTAAAAAAATCTATACTAACATTATAAACCTGTAGAGTTTGTTTGCTTGAACGCACTAATATCAAGAATTACTAGTCCGATTTTAAAAAATCTTTCAGTGTTGGATTTATCGAGCTATATACGTCATTTACCGAGGAAGGCCCAGGCGAGGTATGTATATATATTATCACGCTAAGACTAATAGGACCGAAGAAACAGAGGAAAATATGGAAAAATCAGAGAAAATTATTAGAAAGAGTCTATCTCATGAACTACTGGAACATTTTTTATGTTATATGCCACAGATATAGAGTAGACCACGTAAAGGGACATAATTTATTTTTTTGCGGGAAAATGTACGGTTTCCGTGAAATTCCTAATTTACGCAGGCGAAGCCGCGCGGGACATCTAGTTTACTATATTTGGTGTTCGATTACAATTTGAACTACAGTCGAGGAAATTGATTCCTAGGTAGTTGACACTTGACAGACCAACGTCATGTAGTCGGATCATGTCAATTCAATGTAAATTGTGATCTGTCGGCTGAGTTTAACTTTAAACGCGACCAAATCACTTGGGTCCACCATCTGCCTAGAAATTAATTTCTCTGACTTTTCTATTGTAATTTTAGACTATTATTATATATTAAGTATATTAAACTTAAATATAAGTGATAACTGATTATACTTTAGGGAATGTATGTGTTCCTTACACAGAATTCACTGTGAAAGTAGCAGCACTGAAAGATCTTTTTTTCAACACGTTACATTGGGGCGCTTACCCATAGAAAAGTAGAAAAAAGGTTGGTCATTCAGCGCTGCTACTTTCACAGTGAACTCATTATAAGGGACACGTACACATCCTAAAGTATTATCACTTTGTTTTGTTACACCTCGTATAGTATATCGTAAATATTGGTGTCAAGTATTTCTTTTTGGCAAACTATTGGGTATCAAAGTATTTTTGGTGATCGTTATTTTTATTCCCATATTTAATTTATTAGTGATAATTATTATAAACATGCAAGAGTCTTTTGTAATAAATAACTTAATAAACACAAATACGATTCAAATTATTTTCATTTGCTATCTACTCTTTCTACTTACAAAATATGATTTAAAATTATTCTTGTCAATACCACGTGAACAATTGATGGGGGGGGGGGTCATGGCATATACTACGCGTGGTTACCAGGGGGAGGGAGGGGGTCAAAAAATCTTAAAAAGTAGGTCACGTAGTATGGGTATGCTCCCTTAGACAGTCTTATTTATCGAGGAAGACTTGAGCTATATAACATCACGTTGCCACCAATGGGAGCAAAGAAACACAGGAAAATGGGGAAAAACGGAGAAAATTATTTGAAAGAGCTAATCACACGAACTGCTAAAGCAATTTTTATATTATTTGGCACAGATATAGAATAGACCACGGGGAGGGACATAGGCTATTTTGTTTTTATTATTTTGCTTTGACCCAGACATCTATGAGATATACTCTGAACCACGTGTGTAGCTGGTTGTCAATCTACGTGAATATTTTAGTTCAAGCTCTATCTAATAGATGGCGCTTATCCAATTCATAATTTAAATGACTTTGTACAATTTGGGCCAAGCCGGCTAAAAAAGTTAGATAGAAGTTAATTAGCTAGCTAACCGATAGGCTTAGCTAATTTAGCTGGTTAAGGCGCTATACAAAAGTAGTTTTACCGCAAGGGTAATTTTATACTTAATTTGTATGACTATAAATAGCTATCGGCTCGCTCGGAAAACATGCGAAAAAACGATTACGTTTTTTCGCATGTATAATTATATAATCATTTAAAAAATAACTAGGAGCGTTTAAGCAAAATGCTTCCATACGATTTTGAGTTGCAAATGTGTCTATCAATTAGACTAATTTCCTACAATACATCTATTTTCGTTTAAAAATCATCTCCAAATTTCGTATTTTTAAGAGGTCATTTCGAAAATTAAATGTATCGAGGCAAAATACATTAATCGTGTTTCTAGTTCTTCTCAAACCTAGATAAGGCTATGAAGATATGTATATCTCACTAGATGTTCTGCGCGGCTTCGCCCGCGTAAATTAGATATTTTACAGACAAATTAGTCCACAAAAATAGCCTATAATCCTTCACGTAGTCTACTTCTTATCTTTGCCAAATAACAGAAAAATTGCTCCAGTAGTTCGTGAGATAAGCTCTTTCAAATAATTTTCCCCGTTTTTTCCATATTTTCCTCTATTCCTTCGCTCCTATTAATCTCAGCGTGATAAAATATAGCTGATAACCTTCTTCGATAAATGGGCTATCTAACACTGAAAGATTTTATCAAATCGGATGAGTAGTTCCTGAGATTAGCGCGTTCAAATAAGCCCTTTCAGATAATTTCCCCCGTTTTTTCCACATTTTCCTCTATTTCTTCGCTCTTATTAGTTTTGGCGTGATAAAATATAGCCTATAGCCTTCCTCAATAAATGGGCTATCTAACACTGAAAGAATTTTCAAATCGGACCAGTAGTTCCTGAGATTAGCGCGTTCAAATAAACTCTTCCCAATGGGGATTGTCCATTTTTTTTTTGCTCATTACAAAAACATTTCGAGGAATAAGGTCAGTGATCGTTTTTCTGTATATAAACGAAAAAATACCCATTAGTTACTTATATTTTTGAACAAATATGTTTAACCTTAGTTTGACCTTCAATGGTGTTAAATTAGCAATAAATTCGACCAACATTACGTTTCGAACTTTTGGTAAGCTTCTCGTATCAGCTTTCACATAATGAGAACTTGCATTTGACGAAACAGCCATTATAAATATGATTGAAAGGAAATTTAAAACATACTGCAGAGGTCAATTGGCCGCCGATGATGGCGTCAGAGCGAAACTTTAAAAATTTATTGAGAATTGAGAAAAAACTAGCCAATGAATTTCAAAATTATTTAATTTATATTCTTAAAATACCCTATTTTAACGAAAAAAATATAAAAACTACATGTGATTTTTTTTTGGACAATGCCCATTATAATATTAGTATAGATTACCAGATTTGTAACATTTCTGAGGGTCCTATAGTATTACGTCAAAAAGGACAGTTTTTTCAATATAGCGCCTTAACTGACCTAGCCCAGCCAATTGACTAAATTAATTGGCTAAATGGCTATTTTTTAAACGTTACCTAGTTTTTTTAAACTTAACTGTTTTATACTACCCGGTGATACTAATTTATTAATTTTCCCATACCAAAATAAAAGTATATATTACCGAAAGCAAATTTAACAATGAATCTAATTAGAGCCATTTTTGTAAATAAGTTATATTGTTAACTGTTGATTAATAATTAAACAAACTATTTCATTAGTGTTATTTTTGTCGTAAAATATGGATATTATTATTTTTGGTTCTTTAGTTAAAAAGCTGAAAAAAAGTTAGCTAGTTAGCCGTTGGCTAATTAGTTGGTCTTATTCAAACCGGCTAAATAGCTAGTTATAGGTCTACCACAGTCTGATGGCAATTTTTGACAGCAGATTTTCAAAAAATATCCTTGATCATTGGATGAATTTTTATATTTGCATGTTTAACACACAGAATCATCCGCTATAAGAAGAAAATAAAATCGGCCAAGTGCGAGTCGGACTCGCACACGCACACGAAGGGCTCCGTGCCATTATAGAGGAAAATTAGGCCAAAAATTGTGTTTTTTGTATGGGAGCCCCCTTAATTATTTATTTTATTTTAATATTATTATTGAATATTAAAGTACACATATAACTAAGGACTTTGAGAAAAATTCAAGTACCTACCTGTTGCCATTTTTGATATAGAGCAAAAAAGGCCAAAAAATCACGTTTGTTGTATGGGAGCCCCCCATAAATATTAATTTTATTTAGTTTTTAGTATTTGTTGTTATAGCAGCAATAGATATACATAATCTGTGAAAATTTCAGAAGTCTAGCTATAGCGGTTCTTGAGTTACAGCCTGGAGACAGACGGACAGACAGACGGACAGACATCGAAGTCTCAGTAATAGGGTCCCGTTTTTACCCTTTGGGTACAGAACTCTAAAAAGATCAAAATGTTTTATTCTAATTACCCCGGTATTGCTAGAGTCAATTCATTTGCTCATTTTTTGCCATCAGATTCTGGTAGACCTATAATTAACTTGGCAAACTTTTTTAGCCGGCTTGGCCGGCCAAATTTGTACAATTTGGCCGGCCAAGCCCAAACTTTTTTTAATAAAAATTACAAATATCATTATTGCTATTATTGCTTACAAAGAGAATACAATCACCACGTGATTGCTTATTGCTCCAATTATTGCTCCTATTCTGCGTTTACCACAATAATTCTATCCTCCTACAACAAATCTGTCGAGACGAGCCAAGCGAAGCGCAAGGGCACTACCTACCTTTTCTCGAAGTGTTTCGCCGGTTTTTTAAACCTTCATAGAATTGGTTTCCGTTGTAGCAGATAGTTCATATTTTCAGGATATGATGTCATCAATAAACTTATTAAGCATACAAAGTCTTAATTAAATAGCTGTTATACTTTAGATTTTATTGATAATTCTAAAATACACATTTCGTCACTGACACACTGACAAACTGATGATCATCAAAATGTTTGGCTACTTACTGAAGTGCTAGAAAGCTGAAATTTGGTATGTAATCTAAGTTTAGTATACAACCAACAAAAAAAAATCATGAACTTGTAATTTTCGTCCGCAACTCCTTTGCGACAAAATTCGTTAATATATAGCGCGGGAACCGTACATTTTTCTGAGATAAAAAGTATTCTATGTCCTTTCCCGGGACTCCATCTCCATACCGAATTTCAACAAACTCTATTCAGCGGTTTGGGCGTGACAAATAGACAGGCAGACAGACACACTTTCGCATTTATAATATTAGTATGAATAAATAGATTAAAATATCCCTTTGAGCGGTGAAGGGCTAACAAGTAAATTTGTTAACCAGTGACAAAGTGCTTTGGCATTCATTGGCTTTGGCATTCAGAGAAAAAGTCAACAATGGAGTGTAGACTTTACTAAGGATATTGTTAGCTCGTCGTGAAGACAAATCTTAAAATAATATACGTCTTATTATAAGATAAGAGGTTTCTAATAACTTGCTTCTAGCTCCTTACTTCCTTAGTTCTATCACGACGCATGCATTAACTCCGGTAAATATGTACCTAGTTTTATTTACCGGCAATCGTCGACTAACATTTTTTTTTCGTAAAAATACGTGTCACCTTTTGAAAGACTTAGCATGGCCACCCTAGAAAGGTTTATTCTTACAGTAAATACTAAAGTAGACAAAGTGATGGATTAACAAAGGAAATACCCGTCAGTTTGTCCGTGTGGCGGTACCCACAATTCGCCTAACATTCCTGCATCGCGCTATCGAAGTTTTCTAAGCGCGTCGGTATATATACGACAGCTGAAATGTATCACGTGGGCTTCGGCCTGACCGGGCATAACACCTCGCTCGGTCGGAAGATCTTCCTTTGGCCTCCACGCATATTTCCCACATTGGTGACCCTCGACAGAACACGCCTCCTTCATCATCATCACTGTGTAGGCTACTCACCTACTACACATAACACACATAGTTAGCTCGAACCTTTATTATAAATAATAATTAATATTATAATAACTGAAACTTAATGCTAACTTAAACCTAAAACTTAATACTAACTTAAACCTAAGACTTAACTACTTAATTACTTATAATTAATATTATATACACATAATATTTATTATTTTACATTACACATACACGAACACGTATGTCGATATGATATATCGATACAATGCATCGATACATCATATCGACATGCATTTATCTATCGATAAGGACCGGTTCCTTTGTTTGCGTACGCGCTGAACGACAACTCGAGCCGGCCCTGGCAGTCGAGTCGCAAACGCTACCCGCGCCACGCATGTTACGTGCGCCGCTAACCGTATCGCTAACCGCTTACTTTTACGCTATAAACTTTCTATTTTCTATGTATTTTCTCTTTCCGCTGTTTCTTTATGCTGTGCGCTATTGAATATATTATATCATATTTGTGAACTTTCTTTGTGCCTTCTGTGTTTGAACTATGTACTGTCTATGTGGAATAAAAGCATTTTCAACGTGAGTTATCTTTTTCTTCACATACATACTGGAACTGCTACCCAAACTGGTGGCATTTCCACACTGGTGACCTATCTCCATATCCGCAAAAACTGTCAGCGTTTCTATTCTTTCGCATTTCTACTGTCGCCATGCTAAGTCTGTAAAAGTAAACACCACCATCCAAATACAACATTTAATACACTATCATCATATTTTCTCTACCACGTAATCCTCAGCGTCACTTCTCACTGCGATCATCTCTGTGGGCCTCGCAGAAGGACATCAACGTATCTACTAATAGCACACCGGCTGTTACCATGGCAACGATGGCTGCGGCCTCCGCGTAGGTCTTGCGGGGGCATGAGGGCACGCCGCGCCACCACGACATGGAATGGGCCCCGCTTGCCCCGAACAGCGCGGCCCCTGTCGCCGACCACCACGCGTTGACGTACGGGTCTGCCGTCGCTGATACTGCTTCACCTATGGTAAATTCAAAAATGAATTTCGAGCTAGGCTGTAGCCTGTAACCAATGATAAAAAGTGGACTTTTAGGTAGTCACATAAAATTCAATTTCGAGTGGCCTGAATGCCGTGAATCGTGATAGACATAACAATACACTACTCGTACAGCTGACCCTTATGCACTATGGAGTTGTCCCGATAGTTTACGTCCTTATGTTGATATCACGTCCTTATGAGATTATTATGAATAATAATTAAGTATTCCTTCTTTTTGATTTCTTTTTTTATAATTTTGTGTCTTTTGCGTATGTGATGTTTTAATTTTCTTTAGATATTGTAACGTGTAATTCATTATTGTAGTGTAATGTGGTGTCTTATTGTGGAATAAACGTTATTATTATTATGATACTTCGCTGCATCGCGTCTCCAAAGGGAACTTAAGAGTCCGTATACGAAATTTTGCCGATTTCGCTCATTTAACAGACGTGATTTAACAGTTAAAATACAGTATTTTTATAAGTTTTAATGCACAACATGTAAGATCATTTCAATTATAATATAGTGTTGGAGCTAGATTTTTTTTTTTTTAAGTAACTTTAAATATAACCCGCGACAGTTTTGTGATTTTTGCTGTAAAAGGTTTAGAATATCACCTTTTTATGGATTGTATTGACGTCTTAACGGTATGAAAAAAATACAATGTACTGTTGAGAAAGTCGTCTATAAAGTGTTGGAATTATTTTTTACCACTTCAATATAAAAAACCCTTTAAAAATAGAAAACCTCTATCTGCCCGCTAACTTGGCGATTGTCCTTTTTCACCTGGCATATGAAAGACGGGCGTGAGTGTGAAGAGAGCAGTAGAAAATAGAGGACGGGCTCTTAATTCGAAATACATACTTAAATATTTCTAATTCGACTGCTTTCTGACTTTCAGGTACCTATACGCTATCAGATAATTATTGCAAGATCAAGCTTACTGAAAAAACAAAGTTCTAATTCTATAACTTCAGTGTTAACCGTTTATCAAAATATCACACCTCTCTTCTCTCTCATTAATACTAACTAAAAGCCGAATAAAAAATAAAATGTGAGGGCTCGCGTCGTTTTTGTAATCGTTAAGGCAGTTTTTTTATATTTTAATAGTAACCATACCTTGACTGACTGATGATAACGCATCTACACATAAATAAAAATTACTATGTTAAAGCACAATTACTATGTTAAAGCTCGCTTCGCTCGCCCCGACAAAGAACGAGACGATAATTATCTAACCTCAACGATTTAACTAAACAAGGCACCAAAACTAAAAGCAGTGAAACGAAACATGTTAAAGAAAGCTTTTATTTACACCAAACAACATCAAGTAACAGTGTCCTCGTCTACCTCACTGTCCAAATACGCTAAGCTCAAGTCAAACAACATGATCAGTGAGTTGAGTATCGAAACAGATCCTAGTATAATCGCCACATAGTAGTCCCCTGTCCTCAGATAAGGCACCGTCCTCGTTCGGGCACAGAGGATGATACCCCCGCAGACTGAGAACAGTCCCACCCCGAGGATACCGAAGTATATGTCTTGGACCAGGTCGAGGGGGGAGAAAATCATTTCCCCTGAAACAAATGTTTATTTTGAGTTATTATTGTAGTAATTCATTAATATTTCGAAATAGCTACTTACTTTACAAAATTTTGAAATAATAACGGATCATTTTGAAATAATATTACTACGAACGCATTGTTCACTGCTTTCTTTACACGAATAGTGAAGTAAAGTAATAATAGAAACTTTATTGAAAGTACAAATTATTATGGACGGTCAAAAAACAATCAGTGCCTACTTACTTCAAATAATGTTAAAACACACACACAGCAACAAGACGCAACGCAAAAATTACAGAAACACTGAACCAATGCCAAAGTAGAGATAAACTACGATAACATGGCGCGCCCCTCCAAATTACTGATTCAATGTATGTAGTCAGATCCTTATGAAAGAGTTTGTATGTACATATATAGTAAGTATTCAACCAATCAACCAGTGCTCGTAAAGTAGCCCGCAAACAATCAAATTTTTTGTCAAATTTTACGTGTTTGTCAAACGGTTTGATCGTGTACAGCTTTGTTTGAAGCGTTTGTCAAACAAACTAAGTGTTTGACGTTCTTGAAGAAAAGGATTATTACCTACGTCAGGCCTGTCCCACTCGCGCCTGTAGGCATCGAACTGTAAGTACCCCCCTAAGGGGGCACTTCAGTAGGGACTCACAGACGAGCGGTGAACGCGCGCACGAGTTTTTAGTTAGTTGATCGTTGAATGCCTACCTGCGTACTTATTCATTCGCTGTCACAGAATTGATAAATTAATCTGATCACAATGGACAATAAAAAAAGGGCAAAGAAATATTGCGCAGTGTTTAACTGTCTTAACACGGAATGTGAACCAAATTTAACTTTCTTTAAGCTCCCTAAGGACGATGAGAGGTAAGAACTTTTTTAAATTGTTTTATTATTATTTATTATATATTTAAATTTTGTACAATTTATTATAGTCAAATTACGATTACTTATGATTTAAATACTTTTAAATACTAGTTGAAGTAGAATATATTAGTTGGGTTACCTTCGTAGACGTGTAATTAATAAAGGTGTTTCATTGAAAAAAACACATTAATTTATAAGGTTAGGTATTAATTATTACTAATAGTAAGCATCGTAGGTTGGTGTCGCTTCGTGATGCGTACTATTCGAAACCTCATTTGTTTACACTAAGTTATACAAACACTTTGAGTAGGTAATATAAGACCGGTTTAAATAATTAAGATACGGTACCTATCGAATCTAAGTACGCGTAACTAGTTACACGCGAATTTATGATAATTGAATGCTACATAGTACTAAGAATATCTTATATTATTTCGAGTTAAATAAAATGTAGTTAATTAAATATAAAGATTATAATATTATTTTTAAAAACAGACAACCCTGATTTCTTCAGAAAAGGGACGAGTTATGCGATAGAAAGAGAGCGGAGATGTAGGTAAATATAATTGTAGGCCAGCGTAGCACTGCGCGGTCGGAATTTGAACTCTATAGTATCGTGGCATGAGTCGTTAATTCTTTAAACGGGTTTCGCCAGTGGGAATTCTGTTGGTACAACTAATATATATTCTGTGCCTACGTAGCGTTTGACAAATGTGTTTGAACGTGTTCCGCTATGTTTGTCAAACAAAATCTCATGATCTCAAACCGATTCTAGCTAATTATTTGACAAACGTGTTTGATGCATGTTTGATCGCCTGCTCTGCTGTTTGATGAAAACGTTAATTACATCAAACATGTTTGTCAAACAAAATTGATCGTTTCCGGGGTACTTCATATTTCACTTAATGTGTTATTACCAAGATAACTAATCATAACTAGCCGACCGCGCAAGACAACGCACTTCAAACGTGGAGGGGCGCGCCATGTTATCGTAGTTTATCTCTAATGTCTCTTAAATAATATTTTTGTTTCCCAATATTTGGCTCTGCAATAAACACCTAAGCAACTACCCAAAATTTTAATTTTAAATGGTAAATACCTACAAGTTGAGCACCAATTTGGTACCAAACGCGCACTAATAAAACTTCCTAAAGTCACAAATATATGAAATACCGCAACTTACGAAAGCTACACTTTGAGTGTAAACAGTAAAGTCGATGACGAAATTACAAACTCAAACTTATATACGAGAACTTCGTACCGAAGCCAAACTATTATGCAGCCAACTTCCGAAGTGGTTAGGGTTTACAACTATTGTAGTAAACACTACAATTTTGTTTGTTATACACTATAATTTTGTGTGTTATTATAGCTAGACTAACAAGATTTCAATCGCAAATATGTTATGTGATGTAGAAAATTAACGTTTCTTACGGTGCGTCCACATTTGTATCATTTGCGCGATCAGATCTCCGATCAGATCACCGTCGCGATCATCGCGCCGTATCAAGTATGCGTATCATAGTGTGGACGCCTATTAGATCATTCCGTCGATCATGCGTGTATTTGATACGACACGTATCAGATACACGGTTAATAGCGATCGGGGCGTATCATGATACGCGTATCATTTTGACATGCTTCGATGATACGCGACGGAGATCTGATCGCGCAAATGATACAAATGTGGACGCACCCTTATTCGTAGGTACGTGGTATTAGGTAGAAAATTTTGCTATTTTACTATAAATGATTATTACTATGCAGCGGAGCCTCATTCACATGCTTAAAGACGTGAGTGGAAGAACCAGATAACGAACGTTTTATGTTACTTATAATGACAATTATTAATTTTTACCTTATAATTTTAACAAACCTTGTAACATATATAATATTATTATTATCTACTTCATCATTTAGTTAATACATCTGGTTACACATAAAACAGTTTTTTAATTCAAATCATTTTTCAGGCACTAAAGCCTCCATTAATGCTAGAACAGCAAATTTTTAACTGTTACTCGCCTGCTTCTTCCACCTACATCTACAATTAATTATTACAGATGTCCAAAACAGTCTATGCAGTGGAAATTAATGTTGTCATCTGCTGTCGATTATTACGACCTGTCGGTGACTACGCACTACGCACTACAAAATGAACTACTACCCCATCATACGGGGTTAAAAGAAGCGCCATGGGAGAGCCATGCTTCGGCACGAATGGGCCGGCTCGACCGGAGAAATACCACGTTCTCACAGAAAACCGGCGTGAAACAGCGCTTGCGCTGTGTTTCGCTGAGTGAGTGAGTTTACCGGAGGCCCAATCCCCTACCCTATTCCCTTCCCTATGCTCTCCTATTCCCTTCCCATCCCTACCCTCCCCTTTTACCCTATTCCCTCTTAAAAGGCCGGCAACGCACCTGCAGCTCTTCTGATGCTGCGAGTATCCATGGGCGACGGAAGTTGCTTTCCATCAGGTGACCCGTTTGCTCGTTTGCCCCCTTATTTCATTAAAAAAAAAAAAACTGCTACACTCTGCGTAGCAACCGTAGCACAACAGCTACGCAGGTTTAGGGTGAAGCCAAATGAGCGTAATTTTGTGAGTCGAGAGTCGCAGAATTTCGGTCGCGTCAATTATTTTTCATACAAATCATGACTCACAAAATTACGAATTCCTGCCAGCCGAAATTCTGTGACTCACAACTATCAAATTACGCTCGTTTGGCTTCACCCTAAACCTGCGTAGCTGTTGTGGTACGGTTGCTACGCAGAATGTAGCAGATTGACGCTGCGCTGCATTTAACCCTCGACAAAAAAGAGGGTGTTACAAGTTTGACGTGTCTATCTGTCTGTCTGTGTATGTGCCCGTCCGTAGTTCATCATCATCAGCCCGCTTAGTGCTGAAAATGTTGAATTTTTTACTTACTAAAATTTTTGAATAGGCGTTGCTTTAAAATTTCTTAATTTAACGTTATGTACTTTAACAAAAAAAATCAAAATCAAAATTGTTTTATTTCTGAATAAATTTTAATTAAATATTTTCAGAATGTCCTACATGATGCCTACCACCGTCTGAACTAACCCGGCGAGAAGAACCGGCGTAAGAAACTCGCACGGGGCCCACTTTTTTACCAAAAAAGTGTTTTACGCTCTTTTTTGTATGATAGGCGTATATTGTATTTCCTCTTTTGTTTTTTTTACGTCCCACTGCTTTAACATGTTAATCATAATCCTCCGAAATACTTTCGCTCTAAAACTTTGAGTTTGGTCGAATTGTGTAATGGCCGCGCTCAGAGAGATTTAATGAATAAGTAACTCATATTTACTTTTTTTATAAAATAAGGGAGCAAACGAGCTAACGTGTCAACTGATGGAAAGCGACTACCGTCGCCCATGGACACTTGCAACATTTAATTAATATTTTAATATAACCTGTGTAAAACCTTTCATGTAATAGAAATTTAGTAACTAATTATAAAATCTCTCCCAGTGAGGCCGCACTGAGCGACGCTACGCTGCAGTAGAGCGGCACTTCTTGTTCCATATGCATACTACTAACGTTTTGTGTCGCGTAGCTCTGATGCCGCGTAGATCGGCTTAGCTCTTAAGACTCTGACAACTGCCAATGACCTTGATCTCGCATCACTCTCGCACCTGTGTCGATTTTCATGCCAGAGAGACAGAGATGTGAAGTGTTCACTCGGTAGCGTGGATTTTTCGTTTGTTAGAGGAAAAAATAAATATTATGGGAAATCTAGATGTCAGAATCGAAGATTAAATCCGGCAATCTTTGGATTTTTGTAAAAGGTATCAAATAAACAAATGTTTAAAGCATATATTGTATTATTACTTTAGTTAGAACTGTTTAAAGTTCCCGAAAGATGTGACTTTGGTATTTTTTTTCATCCAGTAGGAGTACATTATTTTATTATTTAAATTCGTCAAGCTTTTCCAAATATAATCAAAATCACATTTTTTTGTGCCAATCAATGAAATACATACGTCTAGAAAACTGCACAAAGATGTCGAATTGGCAGCTGTCTTCCCCTTAATATGATTTCATACAAAGAATATTTGGCAGTAAGCTTGCAGTGTAGTTACGCCTAGTGTGGTATCACCTTAACAGTCAATAAAAATATATAAAGCCGAACATAAGAACCTCTCTCCTTTTAGGAAGTCGGTTAAAAACGGTACCAACCAATAATTTCTCCAGACAGCACAATGAGGTAGCCGACGTAGGTGCCCGAGCACAGCATGAGCGTGGTGAGGTCCGTCAGGTCGTAGCTGTACTGGTGCAGCGTCAGACATGCTACTGTCAGCATCTGAAGACAGGATAATAGTGAAACCTTAATAATTACTGCCTATCTGTAAGCGGGCCCCTAGACCTATAATAATATTAATACTAATATTATAAATGCGAAAGTGTGTCTGTCTGTCTGTCTATCTGTTACCTCTTCACGCTCAAACCGCTGAACCGATTTCGTTGAAATTTGGCATGGAGATACTTTGAGTCCCGGGAAAGGACATAGGATACTTTTTACAACGAAAAAATGTACAGTTCCCGCGCGATAAACGAATTTTAGCGCATCGAAGTTGCTGGCGTCATCTAATTGAACAATATTTTATTGAAGACGGTGAATAATATTGCACAATACGTAATTGATTATCTAGGGGCCCGCTTTAGGTGGACTAGCATCCAGGTGAAATGTATTTAAAGAAAACCGACCAGAAATTATACGTCAAGGGAATAGGTACCTAAGGAATTGTCTGACGACTTTGCGTTTAGCCAGAGGTCGCGGGTTCGAATAACGCGACCAAACAAAAGTTGTTAAAGTTAAGAAGAAAGAAAGAGACTAAAAGTTCAGAAGAAAGAGTATAATAACAGCGTTTTAAACTACCGACGAAAAGAATCAAGTATAATGTACTCATAAGCAGTATTGTTAGGAAGAGCTTACAAAGCTTATGTTACGATGGTGGTCGCACGTGCTTGGGCAGGGCTTCCTTAAGTAAAAGCTCAAAATGCTCACGTGCGCTATATAATACTATTATTCTGTTGTACATATAATATATGCCCAAATTGTGGGATTACCTATCAATAGTATATAATACCCAAATACCATTTGGGTATATATCATAATGATGTACGCTACATATTGTATAACACGGTCAAATTAACTCGACCCATGGTTTGATCATTCATAACGTAAATTATGGAGCCGGCATGTTAAATAACAAAATTATCTACCTGATATTTGTGAGTTTGACTCATAACGAATTGTAATAAGATATTATAACACAGCCACCATTTTGTATTTCAGCGATGCGTCAAGCTAACGTGACCGGGCTATATATTATTGTATTGTATGTTTAGTAAAAAAATTAAAAGAATTTGAATACTAAGTGACTAATAACACGGACTTAAAAACTAATAACAAAAAAAAAATGCGAAAGGGTGTATCGCGTAACTAATTTGAAATTTCAGTTCCTGCAAAACTAGTTTTTCTTCTGGGCTGCAAAATCCTTAGAATACAGTTTAAATTCAATCCCTCCCCAAGTAAGTTAAAACCAAAATGTTTCAGTTAAATCCGAACTTTGAGGTTAGAAATATTAAAATTATAAAAAAAATCAATCTATATTTAGCCGTCTTGAAATTTCAATTATTTTTTATTGAACAAGGAAACTTACATACCAGTTCTAATAATTTTATAAGGCATGACGGAATTAACATAATAATAAAATGTTCAATAAATAAATAGTTGTTGACAAAAATTTGACAGTCGATGAATGTGGCTTAATTTTTTTTTTTAATTATATTTTTTGTAGCACCAAAGTTAATCCTTACCGACGCGTACTTGTATAATAGAGATCAGTGTTACCGACAAATAATTCCATAAACTTATAATATACTGTCGTAAATAATTCCAATAGGCAAAGAAATATTTTTAGGGTATGCGCGCACGGGCAACTTAGTTGCTCGGCGATTTATTTGTATCTTTCGAAAAATAAATAAAAACCGAAGAAAGCGTCGAAAAATAGAATATTGGGTGCATCCATTATGGAGCGATTGACTGATTCTCGGGAAATTTCATACTATGTACTTATATGAAATTTAGAGGATACCCAAAGACTTGATCGAGACACAAATAAATCGCCGAGCAACTAAGTTGCTCGTGGGATGCGCCCACTGGCAACTTAGTTGTTGGTGCCTTATTGTGAATAAAAAATATTAAAAACTAGATGATCCGCAACTTCGTTGCGCCAAAATTCGTTTATCGCGCGGGAACCGTACATTTTTCCGGGATAAAAACTATCCTATGTCCTTTCTCGGGACTAAAAGAATCTTCATGCCAAATTTCAGAAAAATCGGTACAGCGGTTCGAGCGTGAAGAGGTAATAGACAGACAGACAGACAGACAGACAGACAGACAGACAGACAGACAGACAGACAGACAGACAGACAGACAGACAGACAGACAGACAGACAGACAGACAGACAGACAGACAGACAGACAGACAGACAGACAGACAGACAGACAGACAGACAGACAGACAGACAGACAGACAGACAGACAGACAGACAGACAGACAGACAGACAGACAGACAGACAGACAGACAGACAGACAGACAGACAGACAGACAGACAGACAGACAGACAGACAGACAGACAGACAGACAGACAGACAGACAGACAGACAGACAGACAGACAGACAGACAGACAGACAGACAGACAGACAGACAGACAGACAGACAGACAGACAGACAGACAGACAGACAGACAGACAGACAGACAGACAGACAGACAGAC